>CM056489.1:58017562-58604563 GCA_029783415.1 Anisodus acutangulus | reverse complement strand
CAGCTCATCGTCTGCGTCTTTAGTCGAAAGCTATTTCTTTTATGATTCCTTCTCTCACTTCTTGAAGACTTTCTTTTTCATTCAATAGCGCCGGGCAAAGCACTTCCTAATAATGACGACTCTGTATCAAGGAGGCCACTACACCACAACCATTATTGGTAACAATTAGACATGTTTGTTTTGAAGAACAGAACGAATTGTTTTCATAACCAAACATTTTGTTCTTGATGAATAATATTCTTGCACTTGCTGGTCATTCAATTATAATAGCACGCCAGCTCAATCAAATTCGTGGCCTAAAGTTAAATCTAAAAAGAGACCTTAAATAGAATTAACTAATTTTTTTGTATATAATTAATCTTTTTTTTTGTTTTGTAACAATGGTGTACTTGTTATCTTGTGGGTAGGTTGACCATTCACTCAGTTACCTGTTAGATCCTACCATCAAAGATATTTGGTAATTCTACTCACCGATGCTTCACATTTTTACAAGGAATATCCCGCTAAGATAATATTTTTATAAATTCTAATCATCTAATAGTCTCAATTTCGTACTATGAATAACAATAATTACAAACTCAATGTAATCTCACAAATAGAGTCTGAAATTTTTTATAAAACGAAATAATGTTAAAATAATTTCATGCATTTCAAATAGTTCAAGTTTATTTTGAACCGAAAGAAATGACTTTATTCATTCTTTATAAGAATTACTAATCAACTCAATAAAATACTACAAGAGATTTAATTATTTTTTTTAAAATTATTAATATCTTCATCAAATTTCCCCCACATATTACATGTTTATTATGAAATTCAAGTATTTAACTAAACAATATCTATCACATTCTAAAAAATAAGCATAAATTAATAACAATAATTTATAATTATATATGAGTACAATACTTATAAATACTAACAGTAACAGAAAATTGGGGCCCTCAATTAGGCGCTTCACCCTTGAGGCTTGAGCCGGCGTTGTATCACTTTTACACTTGCATTTGACAAATTAATCTCATTGAGCTTGTCAGAATCTTGATGATCATAAAGAGCAGGGGCTTTCTGGGGATTTTAAATGCATGTTTATAGGTGTGCTTTAGATATAAGCTAGAATAAAGTAGCCTTTTTGACATAGTCCTTCCAATATTTCTCCAATAAAGGTGTAATCTCCCGCCCGGGAGCCCCCACACCCGGTCCGACAGGTCTGTGAAGGAGGTAAATTATACTGATTCAATTGATTTCAAAGGTTAGATCAGTACCACGCTGCGCACAAGGACCTCCTTTATTTCAAGAAGAAACCCCACACTGCCGCTGACGAGATTCGATCCTTGGTCATTTCTCCAAATATTCCCTTGAAACCAATTGAGCTGCCCAAGCGGACTAGTCCTTCCAATATTCATAAGCATATTTAGAATACTAGAAAGAGAGTGAAATTCATCTATACATGTATGGAAATGCAGGGACAAGCTTACTGAAGAATCAACCAAAAAAACAATTGGAAAATGTTTTGCTTTTGGAGAAGTGGAACACCTCATGTTCACATTTTGTTAAAAGTTTATGAATATTTTCCTGCTTTTATTTATTAATAATGTAATCAGATAGAACATTGATCAATTCTTAGTGCAACTAGTGAAGTGACTTGTCCTAGCGCTTACTTATTGGCTGCTGACTTTGTTTATCCTTTATACAAATAATGTCTATGGCATGTCAAAAATGTCGACAGCAACTGCCACATTGCGAGTGTGGCAATAGTGATAGGTCATTGCCAGTCCAAGAACATGATAGATTCAGTTCTAAAATGAGAAGATTCAGAGATAAATTTAGGAGAAAGAACAGTCTATCTCGTTCTCTCAGTTCTAGTCCACGTTTGTCTCTTATTTTCACAAAGCCACCACCAAGTGGGAAGCGTGCATTTCTTTGTGGGGTGACTTACAAGAAGGAGAAATTCAGGCTTAGAGGAACACTGCATGATGTAAACAGCATGAGGAACATGTTGGTTCAAAAATTTAGCTTTTCAGATGACTCCATTCTCATTCTAGCAGGTATCCCCGTTTCTCTATAGATAGTATGATCAGAAGCAGATTCATGATTTTTTAATTTTGTTGTTCAATTTTTGAAGTCCTTACCACTGAGCATATTGCATTTTTGAACTTATAACTTCAGTATTTAATATTTGTTGAAATTATATATGTAAAAAGCACCAAAATTTCAACAAATACAAAATTCTGAATCCATAATCCTGGAAGTGTAATAGGTTCAGCAATAAGAACCTAAAGCATCAAATTTAAATCCTGAATCTGCCCTCAAGTATGATGAGGAGTAAGAAATACTTTCATACCTGATGTGTGAATGGGAACAACTTGCAGAAGAAGAAGCATATAAACCTCCAACCAGGAGAAACATCCTGGAGGCTTTCAAGTGGTTGATGGCAGACCTTAAATCAGGTGACTCGTTGGTGTTCTACTTCTCAGGACATGGCTTACGGCAACCTGATTTTAGCGATGATGAACTAGATGGTTTTGATGAAACGATCTGTCCTCTTGACTTTAGGACTAAAGGAATGATAATTGATAATGCCATCAATGATATTCTTGTTAAGCCACTAATTCCAGGTGTTACACTTCATGCTATCATTGACTCTTGTCATAGTGGAACTGTCCTCGACTTACCTTGGGTATATAAAGAGTATGTTCTGGTTTCTAACAGTTGTTTCATATGTTTCTTCAAATACATAGGATTTAACCTATGTTGCCCGGACTCTTCAAAGATATCGACGGGTGTGTCAGACACCCCAAAAATTGTGTATTTTTGGAGAATTCGACACGGGTGTGGCAACGAATGTGAAGAGTCCGTGCAACTTAGGATTTAACTTATTTACAGTAACAATGTAATTTAATATGTTATAGCAGGTTACCTACTTTGTTTTTAAAATAATTAGTTCTACTTATTTAACATGTTATAGTCTTCACACGAACTAATTGTCCCAACTGTATATTGAGAAAAATTCGAATCTTGACAGTTTTATCAACTGGAAAAATCACATAAGCGTATATTTACTCTTTTTCTTTTTAACTAAGATTTGTTATGCATTTTACTTTTTTCTTGGGGATGAGTTTAAACTAAAATCTTCCACTAGTTAACCCTACAAATGAGAGAAACTAGTAGCATACATTTCCCATCAAGAACAAGCTCAGATGAACTAGTATTTCAGCATAATCTGATAATCAGTAGCATTTTCAATCGCACTGCTTATATCAGTTATTTGACTTTTTACAGGAAAAAATGGGCTGATAACAGGCCCCCATCCGGAACTAATAAGGGTACAAGTGGTGGCAGGGCCATCGGTTTCAGTGCTTGCAGGGATTATCAACTAGCTGCAGATACCTCTGTAATATTTGTTTCCATCATTGAATTGGTTCTTCATACGATTGATCTATATATCATATCCCCAACTACCATTGTATGAATATTATGCAGGCTTTCTCTGCTGAAAAAACTATGATGGGTGCTATGTCTCACACATTTATAAAAGCTCTCTCGGAAAACCCAAATATAACATACCAAGGATTACTTGATTACATGCACAAGGAAATCGAAAAGGTTAACAAAGCTAGATGTCCACTGCTGAAGGTATTCCAGCGCAAGATAGACCAGGTAACTCATCTCCCTGCCTAAAATATTCATTCTCGAAGGGCCTAGTAACTTATATGACAATTTAAATGAATTTTACACAATCAATTCAATTTAACCTACTCGAGAAGGTCAGTTACCTTATTTTCCAGGTTACTAATTCCACTTATTATGAATAGTTACCTCTTATCATCTTTGAAGCGACTTGATACTTTAAAGCAATTACATTGTCGGTATGTAAAACAGAGAGTAGTTCTGCAGTTTTTTTCAACTTGAAGTTTCTAGGAAGATAGGCAACCATTCATCCACAAATTTTCAATTTCAGGCAAATATCCAAAAAAAAATAGAAAAACTTGTGTTATATCCCGTGAACTAACATCCAGAATGTTTTTCAGCGGCAGTTTAGTACTTGCATATGCCTCAAAGATTTAAAAGTACTGAAATTCTCATCAATAAGCATTAACTATTTGCTATTTGTAAAGTTTAAGGAAAATTTTGCTTATCTACTTTTCTGATCTGATACATTTAAACTGTGCAGGAACCAGTATTATCATCTTCTGAAAAATTTGACACTAACATAAAGTTCAAGCTCTAATCTACAGCAGAAATATGAATTTGGACCTAGATGTTTCCAGTTCCATCATAAAAGGGGGCTGCTGCTTGTTCAACCTTGTCTTTTATATTGCTTCCATTTTCCTCACCCTTCTCTATCTTTTGTCGAAAAGGCAAGCCAAAGATTTGCATCAAAATTCTCATTTTGGCATTTTCCTGTGCTGATTCTGACTGCATAATTTGTATCTGTATCTCTGAGTTAATAATTGGAAGTTTTCAAATAAAATTTGTGTTCTGATGGTGTTCTTTCCAAGTCCATAGCAGGGTCTTCACTACTTTTTTTATAAGCTTTTGTATATATAAGCATATGGAAGTACATGTTTTTAAATTTTATGCCAGACAGACTGTCAGTATATGTAATGGAAATCTTCTTTTAAATAGGACTGATGTATCTTTCCAGAAATACTGCAATTAACACGCGGTTCAAATTCAAAAGAGCTTTTCTGATTGAAAAATACTTCTAAACTTTTTATTTCTGCATTTCTCAAATAAGGCAACTTAATTAAGTATGAGGATAAGGTAGAAATTATCATCTAAGCTAAAGTTGGAGGAGAATAATAAAGAAAGAATATCAAAAGCAAAGTCTAGCATCCTAGTTAGGAGATAAAACACAGTTCTTCCATTTCAGTTGGTACCACTAAGATATATGTTAACTGTAAATGGAATATTCATGAGCAATTCCTGATTGGGTTTGATTGATGAATTAGAGATAATTGACATGCTTAAACCAGAAAATCACTTAAAGTTAAGCCTGCACAGGGATGATGCACTTGCCTCTGGACTTATTACTCCTCTATAGAGGATATGCAGTAGTTGATTACCAGAGCAAATAAGCTCTGAATATGTTCATGGCAACAACTTCATTTTTTTTTTTGATCAGGTAAATATGTTTTCATTCATAGACATGGCCAAATTGGCGGTATACAAGGGTTATACCAAAAAGTGAAAAAAAGGGCAGCCCGATGCACTAAGCATCTACAAAATATGATTCTCTACAAACTCCGTCCAATCATCTATACAACAAGGAACTTTCTGTTCACACCAAAAGAAAATAAAGGATCGGAGACTACTCCTCAAATGAGAGAAACTCAACTCTACCCCTTAAAAAGCTCTCTTATTCCTCTCTCTCCACACTACCCACATTAACGCAAGTGGAACCACGTGCAAGTGTTTGCCAAAAGACATATAAGACAAGTTTGACCAAGTATGACTCTCGATTTTGGCAGCCTTTTAGATAATTTCAAGAGATATCTCAAGCAAGCTTTTAACAGAAAGCAGTTTTCTAAAATAAATGAGAATAAGTTTAAGATAAAATGATAAGGACAGAAAAAGCATCTACATACCATAGTTTATGCATCAGAAATCATTTTGAATTTTGGAATCAGCTTCTCCCATAAAAATAGATTCTCCTGCACTCTTGTTGGCTGTGTTAGCTTATGAATCTTTTATGCAATTGACATTACTCTTGCAGATGAGTCTCACCTAATTTGAAAACCTATGATCTTTGATGTGGTGTTATTATCTGTTTGAATAGGAAAAGATTAGATAGATTCACTAAATTTTCCAAATGTAGCATGACTCTTTAAAAGTCTCTAAGACTTATTCAAATTTCAATGAACATATTGAATACAAATCAGGTAGAAGGGATCAACTACACAGACAATTTAAAAGAACTCATTCACTAAGTAGAAAAATCTCAAAGTTACATGATTGATAAACCAAACAAACTATGTAGAAGAGTTTAATTGAAAGTTCATCCAACCATATGTTCTCTAATTTTGTCATCCACGAGCTCCTCAATCTCTTCTGCTTCATTAATCCATAGATATTACCAAGAAGCACTTTCGAAAGGTGATAAAATGCAGTATCCAGCTAATCCCATCCGAAAAGGAAAAATTGAGAAGCCGGAGAAAACAGGGCAAAAAGATCTGTCGACTTACTGGATATGGAGATCAAGACAATTATCTTTTTTTAACAGGGAAAAATTTAAATTGTATATCACAAGATTAAATGAAGATAGTACAACGCATCTAGAAGGACTAGATGATGCTCAAAGACTCAAACTACTGCAGATTAATCAGTCTAGTATTATGTCATTATCAAACTAATTAATCTAGATTGACTCGGGCCACTTGTTTATTTGAATAACATGGGAAATCACAGATTCATTTTCCTAGTGGCAGCTGCCACAATTAATTATCTCCAGAAAAAGGAAACAAGATCATTAAAGAAGATTATGTTCTCTTAATTTAACAATATCTCAATATCATCAGAGTGGCCAGGCAGCGTGCTCTAATTGTCTAGAAAAATTCAGATTCTGGTAAATATTACTAATTTTTCATGAAACAGTACGATGATTCTGTGAGTAGAATTAAAGCAGAGAATAGCATATATTCGATTCAAAAACCGGCAAGTTGTTATTAATCTTTTCAAATAATTGAACTATTAATTTCCCTTCCTATATTGTGATCAAAACCAAACTCTAGCTTTCCTAAGCCATGCTCATTTGGCCCCAAAATCCTAAAACAAATGATAAACACACGAGGAATGTCTGCAGAGGAGAATCCAAGATTTTACGTGTATGAATTTTGGACCACAACCTTTAATTTTTGCATATTAAGTTCTGATAGAAATGATAGAAATGTTTCCTTGCTTATTTTATTGAATTCATCAACATTATCTATAATATTACAAGCCAAGATTATGGTTGAGATTGTGCTAAATCAAATCTGAAATTATGCTAAATCTAAATCTAATATCATCTGAAATTATGCTAAATCTAAATCTAATCATACTAAATATACACATTCTAAATATATGAAGATTCTTACTTTTATTGAATCGTATCTACTGATTCTAATAAACCCCCTTAGTTGAAACGGGAGGTTTGCGTACATTGAAACTATCTCGAAAATCATCGAAGAGTTGCAGCGGAAGTCCTTTAGTGAAAATATCGGCAATTTGATAGCGTGAAGGGACATGTAGGATGCGTACTTGACCTCGAGCGACTTTCTCACGTACGAAGTGTATATCCATTTCAATGTGTTTAGTACGTTGATGTTGAACTGGGTTGCCGGAGAGATAAACCGCACTAACATTGTCACAATAGACCTAAGTAGCTTTCGTAACTGGACATTGAAGCTCCAGAAGTAAATTTCGAATCCAACAGGATTCAGAGACGGCATTGGCTACTCCACGGTATTCGGCTTCAGCACTGGATCGGGATAAGGTAGGTTGTCTTTTCGCAGACCAAGATATCAAGTTATCTCCAAGATAGACACAATAACCAGAAGTTGAACGTCTAGTATCCGGACATCCTCCCCAGTCTGCGTCAGTGTATGATATGAGTTTGTTGATCGAAGATGGGTAAATATGTAGTCCGAATTCGAGTGTACCGTGAAAGTAGCGAATGACATGCTTTAATGCAGACATGTGTTGGGTTCTCGAGTCATGCATAAAAAAGCATACTTGTTGAACTGCATAAGATATATCAGGTCTTGTAAAGGTTAATTATTGTAATGCGCCTGCAAGACTATGATATTCCGTTGGATCATGATAAGGATTACCGGAAGAGGTACTGAGTTTTGCTTTCGTGTCAACCGCTGTAGGATATGGTTTGCGGGAGGACATACCGGCCCGCTCAATAATCTCCTCTGCATATTTCTTCGGTGAAAGAAATAAACCTCCTGAATGTCGGGTGACAGAGATACCAAAAAATAATTGAGTGGGCCCAAATCTTTCATAGCGAATTCAAATCCAAGCTTAGACATAATAGATTGTCGAAGAGCTTCTGAAGAAGTAGCTAGAATTATATCATCCACATAAAGGAGAATATATGCCATGTCTGTGCCTCGACTATAAATGAATAAAGAATGATCTGAAATGCCATGAGAGAAACCCAATGTGGCCACATAATCTGAAAAACGTTGGTACCAAGCACGAGGGGCTTGTTTAAGCCCATATAGAGATTTCTTTAGCAAGCATACATAATCAGGGTGTTGAGGTTCATGAAAACCCGGAGGTTGGTACATATAGACAGTTTCATTGAGATGTCCATGTAAAAATGCATTTTTGACATCAAGCTGAGTGAGACACCAAGATTTTGATAATGCAATGCTAAGTACTGTCCTTATAGTAGCCGGTTTGACCACCGGGCTAAATGTTTCCCCGCAATCTACACCAGTTTGTTGTCCTGCATCATCACATACAAGTCGGGCTTTATGCCTCTCAAAAGATCCGTCAGATTTCTTTTTATGCGTGAAAATCCACAAACTTCGAATAATATTAGCATTAATCGGTCGTGGCACCAAGTCCCACGTCTTATTTAGAATAAGAGCATCGTATTCATCTTGCATGTCCATTTTCCAATTATGATCGTTTAATGCATGAATGAGATTTGTAGGCAAAGGAGAAATGGAATTTTTAGTAGTGGTGTGAAGATTGATAAGTTTTCGGGACTTAAAAATTCCGTGTTGGCCTGTTGTTTTCATTTGAGGGGAGTGGTGAGGAGTTATATGTGGACTGGTTTAGGTAGTTTGTTGGGCGGTTATCGAACTTTGGGGTGTGGGGTGGATAGGGCTGGTGCTAGACAGTGTGGAATTACTGTCTATTGCGCCTGTTGGTAATTGGGCCGGAGTCGGCAGGAGTTGTAATTTCTTGATGTTGAACCGACTTATGAATGACTTGTGTGGGTTAGATGTTGAGTCCCCTAGTTTAGGTGTCGAACTTTGAGATGGGGATGTAGGTTGTAGAAAAGATGGATTAATAAGTCCTGCATCCAGAAACTCATAAGTTGCGGGTTTTTGATCATGTAATTTGGAAAAAGGAAAGGCATTCTCATAAAAAATTACATGTCTCGAAACTTTGATGGTGATGAGATCATCTTTACGTTGGCTTGTTCATGGTTGTCAGCCAGGAGATTCACTAGTGTTCCACTACTCTGGCCATGGCACACGAGTACGAGACTTTGATGGTGATGAGATTGATGGGTATGATGAATCACTATGCCCCGTTGATTATGAGACGGAAGGAAGGATACTAGATGATGAGATCAATAGTACCATTGTAAGGCCTTTACCGCCTGGTGCTGTGCTTCATGGCATAATTGATACATGCTTCAGTGGGATTTTCCTAGATTTGCCCTTTATGTGCAGAATAAACAGGTTATTGATGAACGTTCCTTTTGGTGCTTGATCATGCAATGGAAATTCATATTAAGTTATAGTAAAAGTGGTATGTCAAAATGTTTTCAAGCAGGGCAGGAAACTTTATGTGGGAAGACCATCGAATCAGCTACTACAAAGGTACAAGAGGAAGAACAGAACTTAAGCCTTTCAACAAAATAAAAAGCCCTATGATGAGCTAACTTGGGCAATCTCTATCAGTGCCTGTGACGATCATCAAAATTCTGGAGATACAACGGTTAGTATTTGTAAATACTCATTCCTATACTGACTTTAAAATCTCTAAACAAATTAAAAAGACTCTTAACAAACACCAAATTAATGTAAGTATACTAACACGAGTAAGCTGTAATCATAAATAGGTCATATTGCTTTATAAGTCTTTTACTTCTATTGTGTTCTGTTGTGTACTAAGCCACGTGGATTTTAAGATATTATAGATGTGTTCACTTTTAACACCTTCAATCATCAAAATGTCGCACCTTGAATTTATGCAGGCTTTCACAGGTGTTGCGACGGGTGCCCTGACTTATAGTTTCATCCAAACATTGGAGCAAGAGCCTAAATTGACTTATGGACGCTTATTCATGAGTATGCACTATAAGATTCACGAAGCACAGAAAGGAATTGGCCTTAATGGTGCAAATGAAACTCAGGTACGCTTCTATGCGATTGTCAAAAAAAACCAGTGCAACATAGCATCATCGTTGTTCTTGTCTAATGCATTTTATTGGTCTTTCCCAGGAGCCTCAACTATTCTCGTCTGAGCAGTTTGATATTCACTCGAAGATGGTGGCTATATAGGACCTTAAAGTATCCAATTCTAGCCTGAGTACAACTTCCCTGGCATAATCTTGTTGTACTAATAAATTTCAACATTTTAATCTTGTAATAAATTTCAACACTTCCTTTTACCATCACGTGTAGATTCACTCATATAGTATTGTTTTGGTGTGAATCTTGATCGTATATTTTTGCTACGTAAACTTTATCAATAACACTGAATAGACTTCCAGATGGAAATTTGCTCAGAACAGCTCATCTACAGCTACATGTTGTCACATCCTTTAAGTCACGAATTTGTTTTTCTCCCATGTCCAGCTATAACGCAAACCATATTACAAGATTCTGTCAAAAGCTCCTATAGAAGATGTAACGCGTGATTTTAGCCTATTTTATTGTTGATGATGTTTTTGAAAAGGATAGATGATGAATGTTGTAAAATTGCCCTATATATAAGGCAGATATAGCAGTTAGAGTTAGGGGTTCAACACAACAGCTTTAGCTCAAATCTTGTAAATCATATTTATGTTTTAAAAGATTCACTAAATAAGCACAAGTAATAGATATCGAATCTAGTAAATCAAATGGATTGTGGCTTTTTTTTTTTTTTTAAATATTGGGGGTAGGGTAATGTGAAAGGGAATTACAAAGTGGGGAATCAAACTCACCAATAAGGTGAAAGTTTAGATCACTAACCAACTAAGCAACTAAGACTCCCTACTATGGTAGTATTTTAGTTGACACCCATAAAGTTTAAATCATGCACCACCTCTATCTATCATGATAGGAGCCTATAAAAAAAGGGGAGTTGTTAAGAAGTTCCATATTGCCGAGACGAAGGACAACACTTCTGTACGTGATCGTAGTATGTCACGTCGTCTCTTAGCTGTTGAGAAGGTAGTAACTAAAGATGGAGTCCAGGGTTGTTGTTTCTTATCATATTAAGACCCTAATGTATCTATGATAGTATCATTTTATTTACAACAGAATGGTATATAAAGTAAGGGTGGCCAACGGGCCGAGTCAGCCCGATCCCAACCCGGTCCCGCCCGATCCCTTCCCTTTGCACAAAATAGTCGTTGCACCAACGACCATTTTATATTTTGCTCGTTGTGCAACGGCCATTTTTGGCCTCCCCCTCCCCAAACCCCTTAATATTTATTTTTAACCCATGAGTTATTATATTTACACTTTAACTCAATTTTTCAACTATAAATACCTCATTTTCTCTTCATCTTTCTCACAAATCTTCCTACAATCTCTCAATCTATCTCTCTACAAGTCTACATTGTCTACTAATTATTCAATTTTATTTATTCATTTGGGATTGAAGTTGACAACTAGCTTGAGGATATTCCATCGAGCAAAGTTTCAATTTCAACCTCTCGATTATACGTCAATGTTACATCGGCGTTTGGTACATTCGTTCCTTCATTAAATTATTATTGTTTCTTTATTTTATTTAACGCACTTAATTTCATTATCTTTAATTATTTATTTATATAATTAAAATGGAAGGATTAAGAGGTATGTTTAAGGGTAAGGCTTCTTCTAGTAGGGGTAACAAGGGCATGGGTACTTCTTCTAGTCATCCTATTCCTAGACATGATGATTTGGTTGATACTGAACATTTTTCTCCAATACCATTAGATTTAGACGAAGAGATATTTTATGGAGCTCAACAAGACTTTAATTTAGAAGATGATCTAGATGACACACCCCTTGATCTAGATGACACACCGACTAATCTAGATGACACACCCACTAGTGCACCTCCAACTGGAACGCCTCATATTCCCCCTAGTATGAGACGAGGCCCGATAAAATGAAAATTAAAATCAGATGCATGGAATTTTTTTGATAGGGACGTAGAAAATCAACTAGTTAGATGTCAAATTTGTAAAGATGTTTTTAAACTTAAAATTGGAAAAGGTCAAGGTGGGACGGGGGTTTAATGAGACACGTACAAAACTTTCACCCATCTAGGTATGCCTAATACATGGCTGAAAAACCGGGTGCGCAAATTCCCTCGCCATCGGGACAAGGTTCGCATACTGTCACAGACCAAGTACAGGGTCAAATTAACCCTATGACGGGGGAAATTGTAGGCCCTAAATACGATAAACATAGAGATAATGAAGCAATATCAAAATTAGTTGTTGTGGAGGGTTTGCCTTTTTCATTTCCTTCCTCTCCTGATTTTATTCATTACATTAGAGATATGTACAATCATGCTTTTAACGGTTTTCCTAGATCAACTGTTAAGAGAGATGTATTTAAATTTGCACATGAATATCAACAGTATTTACGTTATTCCTTATACCATTTTCCTGGTAAAGTGTTTATCACGTCTGATATAGGTCGTAGTACTAACGACCATGATTATTTAACGGTAACCTGTCATTGGATAGATTATAGATGGTCTATGCAAAAACATATTTTAGCGTATAGATATATAGATGAGAGGCACACTGATACTTTTATTTCAGAAAATATTTATCAAGTTTGCGATTGTTATGGAATAACCGATAAAATTATGACTATTACATTAGATAACACTTCTTCTAATAATTATGCTATTAGAATTTTAAAAGATGGTTTAACTCCATCTTTTCCAAATTATTTTCATATAAAATGTGCATGTCATATATATAACTTAGTTGTAAAGGATGGTCTATCACTTTTTGCAGAAATTCTTAGTAAAATACAATTTGCTATAAACTTTATTTTTAAAAGTAATAGAATACAACGAAAAAAAGATTATAAAAAAACTTGTCACGATTGTCAACTACCTTATAGAAAAATTTCCAAAGAAGTACTCACTAGGTGGAATTCTTTATACGATCAACTACTTGTTGCTTATGACTATAGAAGACCTATAACTTTATTTTTTAACTCCCATAATCGAAATCCAACTGATATGGTTGTAGATAGCGATTGGGAAAAAATTTCCGAACTTATTGTATTTCTAGAGAATTTTTTTTAAGCAACAAAAGAATTTTTCGGTATATATTATCCTACTATTTCAACTATGTTATTTTATATAACTCCAATATTTTTATTACTTAATGAATATATGGAAAACCCAGCTTATAAACAACCTATTAAAAAATGTTTATCAAATTAAAAAAATATTTTATTCCTATTCCTGCTATTTATATTATTGGTGATGTATTAAATTCGACTATTAAAATAGACGGATGTAAAATACTTATTGAAACTATTTATGATTGTATAGCAGTACTACCACCTCCAAGTCTCAAAAGTCCAAATGACCGACCACCTATTGAACAAAGTAAAGAAGAAGTGTTGTCTAGCATATAGGAAGAATGCAAAAATGTATATGCATTATCAACAAGAAAGTGCTAGCAACCAACCGGCTTCCATACCATATTTTTCTTCTTCAACACAACCTCAAAAAAGACATGTTGTTTCTGCGGCTAGTATTGAAAGCCTTAGAAATAGAATGTGCGGTGGTACCAGTACTAATCAAATTAGCGAGTTTGATATTTTTGTTTTGCATGGTATTGTACCGTACCAAGCAGTTCTCAATAGAGAAGGATGTGAAGACTTGCTGAAATACTGGAGGGAGAATGAGAAGACATTTCCGACACTTTCAAAGATGGCCCGAGATGTGTTGAACATTCAAGCGCCATCAACAACGTCTGAAAGCGCTTTTTCTGCCGGCAGATTTCAAATAGGAGAGCACAGACACTCATTAGCGGGAGACGTCTTGGAGATTGTAGTATTATTCAGAGATTGGATACGAGCGGGACGGAGAAGGTGCGATCAACCGGAGATCAACGAAGAAGACGACGAAAACTACAACGACATCTTATCCGACGGAGGTGGAAGCGACGTGGAGCAATTTGACCAACAAATACCAATTCCAACCGAAGAACCACAAGAAATCATAAAACAACTAGAAAATGTGTTTTTAAAAATGTAATTTTTTTGAATTGCAATTTTACTATGTTATTTGCAACTTTCAACACCACAAAGTTGTAATTTTGACAATTGTATTACAAAAAAAAATTATATTTCTATTAAATAATATAAGAGGCACAAAAACATCCTTGGGATGTTTTTTATTACACCATCTTGTTCAATTATTGAAGTGTTTATATATGTTATTTTCTAAAATTAAGTGCAAAAAAAAAAATCCCGCCCCGGCCCTCCAAGACCGGTCCCCTTTTCCAATGGGACCGGTAACGGGACGGGACATCGGCGGATCCCGCTAGTCCAGACCCAGGCCCGGACGCGCCCCTCCCCCGGTCCCGCCGGGACCCGCCCCGTCCCGTTGGCCAGCCATAATATAAAGGCAACAGATCTCAAATGAATTCAATAGGATTTTATGGCTACACAAACTGTTGAGAACAATTCAAGATATGCGTCCAAAACGAACTAAGGTAGGAGAATATATTAAAACCATTGAATTCAGAATATGGTAAAGCAACTCCCGGATGGAGAACTATTCCTTTGTTGGGTATGGGAAGAAGACAAGTGGGAGCGAGCGGAGCGAGACCAAAGCAAGCTCTAGTGGTGGGTTGTCATTATAAGCCTCCTACATGAATCTTGATCGGAAACAAGAGAAGTCCACCTTGATCACCTCTTTCTTTCAGCCTTCATATAATGGACAGGAGGAGATGCATATGCAAGTGGTGCGGCATGAATATGGCAGCTCCAATTGGTGCACAAACAATTACATGTCCAAGGTGCCAATCTGTTACACAACTCCAACCTGCAAGAAACAATGGCTTTGCTAATTCCCCCACTGCCAATAACAACATGAGACCAGGATTTCCAGCTTTTCCTGCTAGGCCAGGAAGGATGAGTCCAAATACTAATAATTTCCCTACTACCAACAACAATATGAGCCCAGAATTTCCTGCTAGGCTAGGAAGGATGAGTCCAAATGCTAATAATTTCCCTATTACCAACAACAATATCAGCCCAGAATTTCCTGCTAGGACAGGAAGGATGAGTCCAAACGCTAACAATTTCCCCTCCGCCAACAACAATATGAGTCCGGGATTTCCAGCTTATCCTGCAAGGCCAAGAAGGATGATGAGTCCAAATGCTAATAATTTCCCTATTACCAACAACAATATCAGCCCAGAATTTCCTGCTAGTCCAGGAAGGATGAGTCCAAACGCTAACAATTTCCCCTCCGCCAACAACAATATGAGTCCAGGATTTCCAGCTTATCCTGCAAGGCCAAGAAGGATGATGAGTCCAAATGCTAATAATTTCCAGCCTAAACAATTCAACATTATGTCACCACAGATTAATAATATCCGACCTCCTGCAGTGCATGGACGAAAACTAGCAGTTTTGTCCGGAATTAATTACCGTGGCCATCCCAAGAGTCTCAAAGGAAGCATTAATGACATTTTATCCATGAGATATTTTCTGGTCGACAAGTTGGGGTTCCCAAATGCATCAGTAATTGTCCTTACATGTATGTATTGTTATCTTTTTAAACGTCTCATTTAATTAACATTCCACTAATGAAAACAGTCGAGGTAGATTTGAATATGAATAAGTTAACCACAACAGTCATTGTTAGATAATTGTGGTAACAGACATGTTATATTCGCAGAGGATGAGAAAGATCCATACAAATACCCAATCAAGGCCAATATCAGATCTGTTAGGATTTACGTTCCAAATCCTACATAATCAAAAAAACAGTAAATAAGCGAAGAACAAATAACACACACAGATTTATAGTGGTTCACCCTCAGTGCGAGAGCTACGTCCACTTTGCCGCTGCAGATTTTACTATAATGGAGTTTTTGAGTTTACAATTCTCTCTTTCTCTCTCTCTTTTTCGACTACTCTTCTGAAAGATAAACGGCGCCCTAGTTTATATATAGTGAAAACTAGGGCGAACATAATACAAGCCTAAAATTCCCAAAACACCCTCCACTAAATAACATTACATTATAAGGTAGTTCTTATAATGTATCTCAGGTCGATCAGCGTTACACACTCTGCGTAGGGTCTTCATAGTGTCGACGGTGAATTAGGCTCCACAACTCAACAAGATCAGCCTTACGTTGGCTTGTTCATGGTTGTCGGCCAGGAGATTCACTAGTGTTCCCCACTACTCTGGCCATGGTGCACGAGTACGAGACCGCGATGGTGATGAGACTGATGGGCATGATGAATCACTATGCCCTGTTGATTATGAGACAGAAGGAGGATACTAGATGATGAGATCAATAGTACCATTATAAGGCCTTTACCGCGTGGAGCCACACTTCATGGCATAATTGATGCATGCTTCAGTGGAACTTCCCTAGATTTGCCCTTTGTGTGCAGAATAAAAAGGTTATTGATGAACTAATTCTTTTGATAATGCAATGAAACTTCACATTATGTTATACTAAAAGTAAAGTAGTATGTCAAAATGTTTTCAAGCAGGGAAGGATACTTTACGTGGGAAGACCATCGGATCAGCACATACAAAGGTACCAGAGGCGGAACAGCAATCTCTATCAGTGCCTGTGACGACCATCAAAGTTTTGGAGATACAACGGTTAGTATTTGTAAATGCAAATCACACAATTCTATATAACTTTAAAATCTCTAAACAAATTGAAAAAGACTCCTGGCAAACACCAAAGTTTTAGCACCTTCAATCAACAAGATGTCACACCTTGTAAATGCAAATCACACAACTCTATACTAACTTTAAAATCTCTAAACAAATTGAAAAAGACTCTGGCAAACACCAAACTTTTAGCACCTTCAATCATCAAGATGTCACACCTAGGATTTATGCAGGCATTCACAGGCGTTCCAATGGGTGCCCTGACTTATAGTTTCATCCAAACGTTGGAGCAAGAGACTAAATTGACTTATGGACGCTTAATTATGCGTATGCACAATAAGATTCAGGAAGCAAAGAAAGGACTTCGCCTTAATGGTGCAAATGAAACTCAGGTGTGCTTCTACGAGATTGTCAAAAAAGTAATAATCACTGCAGCATTGCATCATCATCGTACTTGTCTAATGCATTTTATTGGTCTTGTCCAGGAACCTCAACTATCCTCGTCTGAGCCGTTTGATATTCACTCAAAGTTGGTGGCTATATAGGAACTTAAAGTATCCAACTCCAGCCTGAGTACAGCTTCCCTAGCATACTCTTGTTGTATTAACAAATTTCAACACGTCTTCTTACCATCGACGTGTAGATTTGCTCGTATAGTATTGTTCTGGTGTGAATCTTGATCGTATATTTTCCTTATGTAAACTTTATCAATAACACTGAACAAACTTCCAGATGGAAATTTGCTCGGTCAGCTTGTCTACAGATACACGTTGTCGTGAATTTGCAGCAGAGCCTGTCATTTCAAACAGGGCGTGGAATATGATTGAATCACATGTACAATTAGAAATTTAAATAAACACACTTTTACATGAAGGCTAGACATCACCAGATCCCTGAAACATTATACACTAGTCTTTAGTTTCTAAAAGATTAAATATGCACTAACCTGTTAATAGATATTACACGAGATCTCAGGGTCATTTCATTTATATAGATATAGTATAAGTTTAGTTGTTATTTATAAAGAATTATCGACAGAACTTAGTTATTAGGGAATGTTTCTATACTGATATATCACAAAAAGAAGTGAATTCTAGACTAAGTTGCGTGGACTCTCAATTTTTTATGTCGTTTCCGTCTCGACATGGGTGGGATACGGGTGCGGGGCGGGATACGTCCAGGATACGGTCAACCAACTTCGGATACTTTAACCGGAGTCCATCGACAAATTTGGGGGGAAATTGAGATTTTAATTTCTCAAAATTAAAGATAAAATGGATTTAAGATAAGGAAAATGGCATACCTTCAATATATGAAAGATCGAATTCTACAATATACATGTAAGTTTTTCATAGAATATCTCTCAAAATTTAAAATATATTTATAGCTCTAGTTTTTTATATATATAATTTTGAATTTTCCCCGCATCCGTATCCATATCTGAATCCGCACCCCCGAATCTTAAAGTTTAGATTTTACCAAATCCGACACTCGAATCCGTACCTTATCGGATACCCGCACCCGAGTCCGAGCAACTTAGGTACTAGAATAATAAAACTTCGAAATGTTAGAAAACTAGAAGAGAGGTACAATGTAATCTACAGGAAAGAACATTTGAGGCCAGACATTAAGTAAACTAGTCTGCTCAATTTGCTGTAAATTCAAGCACTTTATAAACACTAACAAACGTGCATATGCAACTTAAGCGTGCTTTCAACTTGTAAATTGAACTATACGAAAAATAATTACAAGACATAGCTAACTGATACACATCTTTCTTTGGACCTTCATAGGCATTTTCCTGCTAAGGAGCAAAACCTACATACACTATGGACTAGATAGAGGAATTAACGCAGCAATATAATATTTTCCTCCACATCCCATAAGAGCCTCCTTCCTTGCCAGAAAGATGGGACTCCAAGTATTTAGAATCAATCTAACCCAAAGGTTTTTCGTAGATATTTCAGTGAAGCAAGAGCTTACGAGAAGCTGTGCACCATCGGGTATAGCAATCGTGGAGGTTGGGCCAGTCAGAAGACGGGCTATAGGTGAAATGGTGAAGCCAAAGGGACAACACCTTTTCTTGCTCCTCTTCTTGTTCCAATGTCCCTATGATCTGCTCTAATATTCTTTCAAGCTCAGACCTTCCGCTAATACTCAGGACTGGAGTGTCTGTACCGTTGCTTGCTCGACATAGCAATGGGAGCCATGACATCAGCATATTCATGTTTGTCTGCCTGAGATGCTCTTTTGTACTTTCTTCATCCTCTGCATCTTTTCCTATTTCTCTGGATTGTTTGAATAAGAACGCTAGAAAGGAGCACAAAAACATAAAGAGAATTTCAGAACATGGTGCTTTTACTATCCCAAAAAAAAAAAAAACTATAGAAGACAGATGGCGATAACTTTATATCATGTCAAATATCAAATTTGATAGCGATTCATGATGAGATGTAGTACCCAATAAAATATGAGAATACATAATAAAAACTTTCTATTCAAATGGTTATGGAGATCTGTTCGCAAGGAGGAGGATAGAATATTGCAGTCTGTTAGATCAAAATCAAAGTATGGAACGAAAGATGGATGGCGTACACCTCAAGTCAACATCTCTTATGGAGTATCCATTTGGAGACACATAATGAATCCGGGTTATGAATTCAGAAATCTGGTGAAGCTAAAGGTTAGGATGGGAATAATTGAAAAGGCAGAGAACTGCTGGCCAGAACAAGCATAAACTGAAGGACTTACTATTCCCTGACTTTTTCAGTCTGGGGCTGGATAGACACTACTTCATCTTAGAAAGCACAAATGCAGGTTGACTAGAATATCCAATCTAGAAATTTTCAAGACTGGAATACACTGAAAGAGCCGCCAAGCTCTTTGAGATAATAGAAGGGGATGGAGCAGAGAAACACATACCTAGATTGATTGATATGGACATCAAGGAAGCATGGTAAAAATTACAGTTAAAACATGTTATGGAAAGCTGAGGAATACGGGAGAGAACATATTATGGCCATAGAAGCTTATATGGAAGACTCCTTAAAAAGGCTTGCTTCACATGAACCATGTTTTACACAGCTAATTTGCAGAAAGGGGGTCTAAGCTTATGCAGCAGGTGCAACCTATGTAATGAGAATGAGGAAACTGTAAACATCTATTTCTTGATCGCAGTTACTCCTATTGCCTGGAATATCTACAAGAAAAAAAGATGAGAAAGACAAGGAAAACAATACGAAAGACTGCTCTTGCAATACAAAGATATTTTGCAGAGTAATGTGGGGCTGTACAATGCAAAATATATAGATATCTGCAACATTATCCTTTTGGAATGATATTAAAGTTGTAAATGATGGCTCTCTCTTAGACTTCATACGCTCCTTTTATATGTAATTTCCTGTTTGGTGCTGCTTCCGTTGACAAACTTATCATACTGATAAAAAAGATCAGATATAGCAGTGTATCATCAATTTTCTGCCAAACAAACGCACAATGATTTTCTGGTATTTCTTTTTAAAACTATCCCTCCCATCAATTGGCACTAATCCATTTGTTGTGCAAATGCTTTCACTCAAATGGTCACATCTTATGTGTCACAAATTTTAGAAAATCACAATAACAGCCATTATTTTCAGCATGGCTTCTTTGCTACTGTATTTCATTTTCATACCTGATTTGATATCCTTCACTTGAGCTGAGGGTCTTTAGGAAATAGCCTCTCTACATTCACAAGTTAGGGGGAGGTTGCGTACACACCACCCTCCCAGACCCCACTTGTGGGATTACACTTGGTATGTTGTTGTTGTTGTTGTTGTTACCATAACAGACTTCTCAAAAAAGGTTAAATGGTAGAACCAACACTTAATCTCATGCATAGCAAAGCATTTAGGCTTATGAAGTTGCTACTACTATCTAAATATTCCACTGCAATGCAAATCCAATGGGAGATCTCTAGATGAGTACAGACAATTAGACATACTACTTTCCTAAAGGATCATATTAGATGAGTTCTGTGTACATATTTTGTTCAATTCAGATTCATTTTACTTAAATCTAAATAATTTATGCTCCATATCTCCAGTACAACAACTATACTTCAATTTCAAACAGATCCATAACTGCACGTGAAGTAAAAATAAATTAGGAAATTTAGAACTTGCAATGAAAGAATATCAGATACCCAATTACCTGAAACCTTAACAAGAGATCCCTGAAGCCGCGGTTCGGCAGAAAGAGAAAGCCAAGCCACATGTGACGCCGAATCCCACATATAAACAGCTTCATCAACACAACCACAAGCTTCCATCTTCTGAGCCAACCATAGCAACTCCGCCGCCAGCTTCTCAGCCGAGCACCCAAATTGACTCATCTGATTCCTCGCCCTGCCACGCTGCCACATAACGTCACCATAATACCTAATCGACCTCAAGCCGCGGCTCAACTTACCAATATAATCGCCGCCCCCACCAGACAACTCCGGTAACTCCCCCGCCTTCTTCCGACACCATGGCGGATTCCAGCTGGCTAAGCGTTCGCGTAAAAGCCGCGGACAAAGACGCGCAACTCACTTCCCTCAAAGCTTCATTACCTTCTAATAGATTCTCATCAATCAACCTCTCGGCCAACGATCTCACCACTTCATATTTCCATGAGCTCACCGGAATATCATTCAAAATTGACAATACTTGCGTCAATGCCCTAGAAATCCCCGACTCTGCACCGCCTCCGCTCGCGGCGGCCGGAGAATAAATCTCCCCCTTTTTAGGGTAGCCGTAATTCTCTCCAGAAGGATTCAGAGACGGGAATAACGAAGGTAAAAGGCGAAGAAAGAAGAGAAAAGCTGAAATAAGGAAATAACGTATAGTTTCCAGAAGTTTATAGCTTTCTGCTAAGAGAATGAATGGTTTATCAGCAAATATAAACGCCGATGTCAATATGTTTCTCAGAACCAAAGGGGCTATGGAGGAAAACTACTTTCCGTCATCCCCCCTTGATCGGAAAATTCTCCTGAACTGACCGGTGGACGACAATAATGAGAAATTTGAGGGCCAAGAAAACGCATTATACGCAAAAACGGGTCTGGTTGAACAACTTAATGGCGCCCCGGAAAGGAACAAGGTAGTAATAAAGACAAATCTATGGGTGATTGATTTTGGACCATACATACATTGATGCAAATTTTCCTACTGTCGCGTTGATTTTCCTGGAATATTCTTTCAAATGGCGGAGGAAACGAGATAAAATCAACAAGGTTGTTAGTAAAAAAGAATAATTAATATGTCCACCAAAGCTTTCGAGTTCGAATCTGCATTCAAGAAAAAATTCTTGAGTATTCCCAGAATAGGCTTTCGAATATAATTGAGTTTCAAAGTGGATATAGGCACACCAATGGGTAAACAAATATAGATTTTAAGAAAAAGGAAAATTAAATGGGGTATTGAATAAATAGACTATTATTTGCTGTTTTTAAGAACAACGAGATTTTAGGTTAGTGGTCAAGATTTGAATAATGAGAGTAACACTCCCTACCACCAATTGGTAATCAATACTCTCTATATTTATGTTAGTTGTTACCAACAAAAAAAAAGACCAGCACATGTGATATTTTGTCATGGTAAATGGTCAAAGAATCAGGGCATATATATTCACATATATGCAAGATATTCTTCTAAATAGCAAAAGTTTTATTCCTTAAGTACCATTTATGTAACAAAGATATGTACATCAAACAATTGACAGCAGGGAAACAACTAAACTAACATATATAATCTCACCAATTATTTGTAATACATATTGGAAAACATTGCCATTTGCAAATTGCAAATTGCAAATTGCAAATGTCAGGTAACGGGAACACATATGTTCACTATTGTGTATGATTACACTACATTAGTATTATTTGGTATAAATATTATGTGTGATTAAATTTTAAATTAAAGGAGTTAAAAAGAAAGAAGAAAATAGCAAATTACAGGAGAAAAGTAGGAGAAATTAAATTCAACGCATGTTGCCTATCTTTTTGGTATACTTACATCCGCCGTGTTGGAGGGTAGGAGAACTAATGATAACAACCCATCTGAATTCTGAAGATATCTTTACATTTACACTTTATTTGGATGGTGGTTACTTATAGTGTAATAATGTATTATATTATACTATATTATATCATATTATATTATATTATTTTAATAAATATAATATTTAAATAGATTGTATCGTTTTCTATCGTTACTTAATGTCATACGTTAGCAATTTGAAGAACAACACCTATCAGAAAAGTAAGATACGGAATATCACTATTATAAAAAGATAGGACAAAAGATAAAATAGGATGATTATATAATAAACAAAGACAAAATGAGAATAAAAAATAAGGTAACAACGCGATAACTCCAAATAGAGGACTTTTCGTCTTAGGTAAGAATGGATTTAATGAATGATATACTAAAATTTAATTAACAATCACAATAAACATTATATTTAAACTGACAATACAATACAATAGATAACAGCCATCCAAACAAGTTGTTAAAGCGATTAATTACGTGAGCTTTAGCTCTATCATGACAAGTTGGCACTATCAAAGACATCGTTTTCTTATTTTGCGACAGCCACATAAAGCCAATGCAGCTATATATGTTGAATTGTTCAACACGATTCATTGACAAACCACTTATGGCCTTACGTCCGAATCAAGTTCTAGATGATAAGGTTATGTTGAGTTGCTAATTTAAGTACTTGTTCCTCTAATTTTTACAGTCTTAATTCTTTCTTGACTATGTTTTTTGATGCCTTTCGCAATACTGTTGAGTTGTCACATCTCTAGGTTTCTTTTTCTCTATTCAACAAGTTCGTGAAATTGGCGTAACTGATAAAATTGATGCAAGCGTAAGTTTGTGAATCTGAATTATTCATATCTCTATCTAGTCAAGTGCATTTTTATTCCTAATGATGATATTAGGACTAGCTTACTCGTACCTTGAATATTATATAGCAGGTATTTGATACTTGCTACTAAACACATGTATTAATAGTAGTTGAATTGAAAATTTCACCAATAAATGAATTTAAAATATAAAAAACTAAAACACAAAGACGTCTAGACATCTACTATTTATATTTATAAATAATTTTGATCTTGTGTATATAATGAACCTATGTGCACCTATGTTTGCACCAAACTAATAAATGTACAATCTCCATACTCTGTTGTTACAGAATTAAGAACACAAAAAAGATGAAATTTTGGTACCACCAATGACTTAAATGTGAACCTAAGGCACTTCCCCAACTTTATTCCCTTTTGTTTTAACATATGATTTTGAATAAATTGAAGCTCGCCGTGCATGGAATATATGACTTGACCAAAAATCTTGAAAATGAGTAGTAGTTTTTGTTCTCTTTTTTTCTTCCTCCAGTTTTGACGATAATTTCATCACTATACTAATGGTAACAGTGAGTTAGTTAAAATAGATAAGAATCTGAGTCAATAATGAAAAATATAACCTATAGGCTCACCAAAACAAAAAGTATTCATTCCAAGAACTTCATAACTTATATATTGATTTTCGACTTGAAAACAGCATACTATGATTATGAAACTTGGTGCATAATTAGATTTTTCAACTAAAACAACAAAAATCTTACTATTTTCGCCATAGAAGCAACAGTTTGCCAACAAATGCAACAATTGGAGTGTTCATGCAAGTTACAGAAAAATGATTCTAAGATTCTACAAGCTGAAATCAACACACAACAACCACACGGCTCGAGTAAAGAACTTGATTATTACAGAGGATTGCGGGGAAGAGGAACATATAATAATCTCTTTCGCAGTAACATTTTAATAATTTATGCAGGATTGTCCGAGACTTTGTGCTTCTGTCAGTCTATAAATCACACCTCAACTAGCAAATATATATATATAGATATATATAGATATATATATATATTATATACTGCACACTGGGATAAATTCCCATGGATCGGAATTACCCCTTAAATCGGACAACAATGCATGAGATATCATCTTTACTTTCTCTGACCAATGCTTCGATTGCTAACTGCTTGGCTGCCTTCTGTGGATCCTTAACCTTCCTCACTATGTCAACTGCCTCTTGATTAGACATTACCTGGAGAAATCCGCAAAGAAAAGGAAAAAGTGAGCACCTCAGAGTGCCAGAAGGGAAAGGGATAGAGAGAAGGTTGGAGCAAATGGCACCTTCCATAGACCATCACTTGCAAGTATGAGAATATCTGTATCGCCATCAACGTCAGCGTTTGTTACATCGGGATCAGAGCTCAAGTGTGATTTCAGGTTCTTGTCACCAAAAGCGCGAGATACGGCTAGTTGGCCGTTCACTCTAGCAACATCTCCTGAGATTATATACATTTCAATAGGCATGTCATTAACAATCTCCAAATGCAACAATACGTGAGACACCTTTTAACTCTACATCAGATCTGTTTAGTTTGGATGTAACGCACCCTGAAGTACACGTGTGGATTCTATATCTAGATAAGATTAGGTTTCTAAACTAAGATAATAGATCACGTCTTCTATCTTTCTATCTTTCTTTTTTCTCCATCTCAGCACTGAGCAAACGTGAACTAGCAAGTAGCAACAGTGAAATGAGATATTTTGGTAATCAGAACTTTTTATCGGGTTAACCAAAAAAGATTCTTATAAACAAATGAAGGTTGACTACATGGTTAAGTTCAATGTGCCAACTACAAGAAGAAACACTGACCAGCTTATATGCAAATGCAACTATTAAAAGGGAAGTCTACCAATAAAAAGGAACTATCTTTGGGGAGCTACAAGCAATAGACATCAAATCATAAATCACCCTGGTTACACTCATCAATCCCTCACTCACTTCTTAACCAACACCAATTTCCCTTCCTTCTACCAGAGTGCTCCAAGAGACCGCACAAAGCTTAACTCACTAATTAGTAATTACAGTATTCTCTACAACTTGGCACAAAATTTGTGTGAAAATTACACCATAGTGCTAGAATTCAAGGGGAACTGCTGTGCTCGATCATAAACTTAATGAAAAACTAAGCACATATGGATAGAACCAGTCTTTAGCTTCATTCTCCTGGACAAGCAAGCGATCAACATCTCTTGAGATATACTGCAAGATCCAGAAATGAGTTAGCTCACATGATCTATCATTTAGTTGCATTTCCAAGATGTGCACATGGATTATATACATTTGAATGCACTAAATTGCTTAGGTAATAATGGTTACACTAGTCGGTAATCTATGCTTGATAGAGGAGGGTATGTTGGGATTATTGAAATGTCTTTTTGTCCCGCTGATATCAATCCTTTTTTTAAGGGTAAAGAATGCTCCAGTCGAGAACTCTATCAATTTTTTTAACATGGAACTATTGCAAAAATTTCTGCTAATCCATTTTTAGTACAATTCAAGCTTCGGTTCCCTTTGGATTTAAAACATAGAGATGGACCTCCTTTGCTTCTCATGGAAAGATCTTCTTATCACCAACTTCTCATCTTTTTAAGTTATACTATGCAACTAAGGGAGAGAAGGAAATATTTGATCTTGTAAAGTGTCTCTGAGGGAAGAGGCAGTAGTTGTCTCTTTATGTAGTCTTAGGGAATCCTCACAAGATGAGCTAACTTTTGAGGCTCAGTTAGGCTCAAGGTCCATTTTTCCACATGTTATCAGAGTCTGATCCATTCAAATGTTTAGTTTACTCGATGTTGGACCCTCCATGTTATGTTGTCTACACCCCCAAATGTTCAACTTTGGGCATAGAGATGTTAAATGTTCCACATTGGTTGAGCTATTAAGGAGATAGGATGTTGTCTTTTTTTTACCCTTAATACTTTTGAATACCCCTATTACCAATACTCGGTTACTTCATGAACACAGCTGCCCTTCCTATGTTTTTTGTTTCAGAAATGTTGTGTACAATTAGTCCAACTGCTAAGATTCCAATTATCTTCAGCAACATTCAAGTTTAGTAGTGAGTTAATAGTAAGTAAATTCTCAAACATCATCCTAACTACAATTATTACCGTAATTTTCAGAATACGCCCCCACAAACAGTTTTAGGTTATGTTCTCATTATAATACCAAGTGTAGAACTTTGACTTTCCACATTAACCTTGACTGCACCTGACAAAAATATTCACTCACATAAAACCACGAAAAAAGACACATTCTCCTAATCCTGAGCTCTGGCGACGAGAGATGAAGCATTAAATTAATTAGAAGGGAGAAATTAAACTAAATCGCATTGATTTTTATTAGAAGCAGAGAATTGGTACTATCCAGTCTATTAAGAATAAGTAAAGATGGACCATACTGGCCTAAGACTAAGGTAATGTATAAGGACTTAAGGAACTAATTGATACAAGTTTGTATTATAATATACAGTGAAGAGAGAAGAACAACACTATTATATTCATGGGAGTAAGGGATAGCATGTGACAAGCACCTGGCATGTTTGAGACAAAACCACCTCTGTTTTCAATGTCACCTCGCTCGGTGTTTGGTTCGTGATCAATCGACAGCTGGATGGCCTGACCCCTCCTAGAAAGCACTGCTCTGGAATCTCCAACATTTGCTACCCATAGCTTACCACCATTTATAAGAATTGCAGTCACAGCAGTGGAGCCACCTCTTCCAAGATCAGGATTGTGTGAAAGAATAGCCTGATCTGTTCTCTCATATGCTTTTACTATTGCCCTATGAGGGTCATTCCGAAAATCCTCCTACAATTTTTTAACATAAAAGGTGAGAGAAACCCCAAGCAAACCCCGCCCCCTAACACCAAAAATAAAGCAACAAACAGACATTAAAGAAATAAAACTGCCCAAGATTATTATCATGCACGGTCAAAGAGGGGGAAGAGTAAGCATGTGTTAAATATGTTTTGATGAAAATCGATAACATAGCCATCATTACAGGCCCAAAGTAAATGCTCTTACTAAATACAGAATAATCCTTACGGAGCATAGAAGTTTAATTTGAAGAGGTTCCTAAACCCACAATTTACCTCATTTAAGATATTTGCAAATAAATGCTTTTGTAAATAGGCAGGGACACTATCTCCCAAATGCCCATCATAAACAGCAAAAAGTCCTAGTTCACGTCCGTGCAACTCGACAAATTTAGAAACATGGAAATCTTCCATGGGATGATTAGCTTTCCCCTTAACCAGGCTGAAGCCATACTTTGTAGGCCCTTGATGGCTTCTTCCTTTCCCAGAGCTACATGATGACCGTCCTCCTGCAAGCTAAAGGGAAAATAATACTTCAGCTTTGATCAACCTAGCCAATTATACGACGCCGATAGCCAATAAACTGAGATTAAACACCCACCCTACCGAAATCTATAAAAAAACATAAAACTACATCTGTTATGGAAATAAATTTCTTAGAAGTCGTACATCGGGATTTAGTATAATGCTCTAAATATCAGAGAATTAAACTCCATAAAATATATTCTCATCACGTAAATTTCGTTAGTACTCTATATGCAGGTGCAACAAACAGCCAATCAGGGACAAAACAAGAACTTTAGGAGGCCAATGAAGAAGGGAAATAAACAACTTAGATTCCCAAGGGTTTAGAGAAGCATATGTTCTACGAGGGGCCACACAGTGGCGTACGCAGGATATTTCGTAAGGGGTGTCGATATTTAAAGAAGTTTATAAATAAATAAATCACTGTAACAACATCATAATATCTAAAAAACTATTCAAATATAATATTACAACTCTCCTCGATGATTTCTCGTTTTTTTGAAACGTATACATGAGACTCATTAAAAAAATTACTAAATAGCACTATTTTTCTATATAAAACACCAAACAACCTTCAAAAGTTCATCATCCATTCGATTCCGTAAGTCCGTCTTAATCAAACTTTATTGCTGAGAAAGCTCTCTTAGTATTTAGATACTCCCTTTTAAGTAAAGATCAAAGTTAAATAATTTAGGCAATGAAACCATCGTTATAGGTGTCTTCATTTGGTTTTGCTACTCCATTTTAGGGCAGAGTCGCGGGATCAAAACCTGATGGCTTCAATAACTTTTCATCGGAGAAAGCTCAAAAAATTTGAAAGACTTAGGCAGGGTTCGAACGCTTGACCTAACTATTAAAATTGATGCCCTTAACCAGCGCGCCGATGGAACTCTTAATGTAAGCAGTGTCACTTATGCTGTATTTATAGAATATCCCGATTTGCAGATTATTTATATATACAAAAGTAAAATAAAAAAATCGGCAAGCAGTGTCAGATGACATCCCTTGCCTCAACGTGCGTCCGCCCCTGGGGCCACAGGTAGGTAGATCAAAGATGGCTGATAAAAACTCGCAAGTGGCAAGAGAGGAAAGTCATGACACCCCTTGATCCTAATTCCTAAGATGGCACTGTCGTGCAGCCAATGCTAGAGACCAAGCATAGAAAGAGAAGAACCTGAATCCAAATTATTTCAAACTAGAATATATGTGCTAGTTTAATTTCAAAATAGCAAGCAACATAGACCTCCAGGTACTTGTGTTGGTTGGAGGTGGCAGGTACCCGGTGGAATAGTAGGTGTGCACAAGTTGGAACAGACACCACGTTATACCAAAGAAACACACCCCACCCCACAGAATAAAAGAAAAACTCTCAAAATCTTGACTCCCAAAAGTGCGATATAGTTCAATAAGACCCTACATAATTAACTAAGGATTTAAGTTATATAAACTGATAGTGTACTGAATTTAATCTATTATAGCATATTGCTTACCGTTTTTTCCATGTTACCAATCAATGTTTATTAACTAGAGTTACATGCTATTATATTTTAAATGACCTGATTGTGTAAATGTTTTTATACCGCAACTGCATAAAACTTGAACTCATTTGTAAACCCCTAAAATAATTTCGTAAGAATGAATTTAGTTTTCTATGGAGAAGCATCATGAAACAACTTCCATCTGAAAAGCTAAATGAGCCTTTGATCATCAGCTTATCATATCATAATTTGAAGTAACAGCTAAACAACAAATATTCATCAAGCAAAACCTAAAAGATCCCAAAAGATTTAGCTACCAATTAAACCTCACCTGCGAGAACTTTGAATTAAAGCAGCATAAATTATCCATATAATAACTCAGTCACTCCTCAACTGCCTCCTATAGTAAGCAACATGTACCATAACCCTTCCTAAAATCCAGAAATTCACAACCACCTGCAACATCAAAGACACGATCTTGATCATCAAATAGATTAAAAAAACCAACAATTAAAATATATCCAAGAATCCATATTTCTTTAAGATTCACCAAATTATTCAAAAATCAAGATTTGGGTATTGCAAAAAATCATCAAACTTACCGCTCCACCAGTCTCCAAAATTCCAAAAGATACAAATAGAAAAAAAAATGGTATATCAACAAGATTTGACTTTTGGAATATAAATTAAATATATGTGATTAAACAGAACCAAAATCACAGATTTAAAGAAAATAATTATAAGCTTGAATAATTATAATAGGAGTTTAATGGAGTTTGTGAAAGACTTGGATTTGCTGTGTGTGCAGGCGAAAATGGCTGTCAAAAAAGGCTTTTGTTTTGGGTTTTTTGGGCTTCCCTTATTGACTTTGTTATCTTTTATGTATTTATTTATTGTTTTGTACTAATGTTACAGCCAGTCAGAGGGGACACTACTTGTATTTTCTTTCTTGTGAAGGAGAAAGTCAGGTCGGGTGAGTGATAGTTTTGTGAGGGAGAGGACCAACGAGACACGAATTCAGTAATAATTTTTGTAATATTTCAGTAAAGACTATCACCATACGAATTCGAATCCGCGACGTCGGAGTGGTTGTACCACAATCACCTTGCCACTTACCAACTCGTTTGTGACCTTGGGGACACTTGTATTTTCTTTCTTCGTATAGTTGTTTCCGCTTTCTTCTTTTTCTTTTTCTTTTTCTTTTTCCTAATTTACATTTCTAAAAGTGAAATTTGATCGTGAAAATTAAATATTTTTTATTTTATTTAAAACTTTAAAGTTATAGTTGATATGGAGTTGTATTTGGTTATAATTTTTGCAAAAATTATTTGAATGAATTAAAAGTGAAAATATTATTTTAAGTATTTTCTATGTTTTAAATATAACTTTAAATTATATTTGAATTTTTTTTATCAAACCCTCATTTTCAGATAAAATAATTATGGGTCCTTATAAGGGTAAATATTTTTAGGCTTTGAGAAACTGGAAGGAAAAGGGAATTTAAGGAATTAGTACTATAAACAATTTATTAATAGAAAAAGTAGTACTAAAACTGATCATCAACTTGCGACCATGTTCTTTGGTCACCACTTTGTACTTTTTAAATTTAATCAGTTTCAATTTTAATAAAGAACCTTGCTTTTCAACTGTTTATACCACCACCCTTGCCAACTTTTTGTCTGAAACTTTTATTTTTAGGATTGATAATAATAGAATAATGAATTCATTTTTGCCATAGTAAAGAAACAACTTATGTACTTATTTTTAGTTTCAACTTAGAGAACCTTGTTTTTCAAAGAAATGAGATATGTTGTCCTCTTAATAGAAGAAAATATTTTTTTTTTTGATTTTTTATATATTATTTTACAGATTTCTTAGGTGTAAAATGAAGATCTCTTGTATAAGTCGAGGTGCATTCGAGCTGGTCCTAACCAAGGCCGGTCAGAGGGCCAAGCAACTGGAGCGGGCGCTTTAGGCCCCAAAATTTTAGGAGCCCAATTTTTTTCCACTCTGTGTTCGGTATTTCTATTGAATTTTTTTAGCAATTCTATTAAAGAGGAAACTGCTCTCTAGCGTGATTTTTTTTCATTCTGAGGCTCGAATTAGAGGTTCTTATTAGGTGGTTCGGTCGATTTTAAATGTTGTGGTTCGGCTAATGAGTTATCGGTTTGAAGATATACTTAATCATTACAGACGATTTCAAATAAAAATATATATGATTTTTTTATAAAAAAAATAAGATATTCCTTCAAAATTTGGCTTTATGACATCGATCTCATTGAGTCGTCCTAGCCGGAACACTATGATTATCAAAAGAAAAATATAAAACTAAAAAAAGGATATAAACTTTGATGATGATGATGATGGTGGTGGTGTAATATTAATAGCACCGGAATTCTTTCTTAAATCTTTATTATTTCTTCTACTTTTATTTTATTCGGTAGGTGAATTTGAATTTTTTAAGTGATCCTCTTTTTTCTTATCTTTTGTAAAGCTCTCTCAAGACTCACTGACACCAAAAGCAAAATTCAAAAAGATTGTCAACGGAATTGTCAATCTGCAGTCACTTGATTTGATCAATTTGCAACAATTTACCCAAAAGGTCCAAGCAAATTGTAAACAAAAGTCAAAAGGAATTATTGGAGATTTTACTTCCACTATAATTTTTATTTTTACTAGGGATGAGAAATACGATAAATTTGGACGCAAATCGTTTGGTTATCATATCAATATAATTAATTTCAATCAGTTGTATAAGACATATAATCGTCACATAACTAATGTATTGTTTTATTTGACACACAAGATTTATGCATAGCTAATGTATCATTTGATTGGTTGAATTAAATAATATCAACCTTAAGTTACGCAAAAATTAGTGACCAAACCAAACCATATCAAACGGCCCTAAGATTTTGCCTGTTCAAAAGGGTAAATGAAGACAATCAAGTAGACCAAATGCATGTTTGCCCCTTTTTGCGATACCTCAATTAGTTCAACAGTGCATATATACTACTATTAACATAGATAGAATAATCTCACCAAAGAACAATTTCATTAACAATCCACATCGTAATGAGACTGAATCGAGCTTGCCGTGTCCTTTGATGACTTATATCACCACAATTGTCCTAATAAGGATGTAAAAGCGGATTAAGAATTTAAAATGTATGAATTTCTAAAGAGAACTTAAGTGAATACACAATACTAACTAAATATATAATCAAATATTTATAGATATTTAGTGATTTTTAATATATATTAAAAATAGAGCAAAGTTATTAGATTCACGTGAACTCACATACTACCTTAGCGATTTGCCCTACAAGGTTGAGTATAAAGTTATTTTCTTATGGAAAAATTGTGGGTTACAACAATAGCAGAAAACGGGAAGTAAGTAAATATTACAAATTGCTAGAAAAGATAAACTAAAAATTACAACAAACTGGAAATAAGAACGATTACAAACTCCTTGTGATTTGTTGAGTCGAGTGATGGCACTCTGTCTTTAAGACAAGATTGTCTCGTATATATCCTTTTACGGTGTCGGGCAATAGTCTCCCAACATACAACAACAACTTAACAAATGAGCAAAGGAAACTCAAGTGTTACTCTTGAAGAACATTGAATATAGAAAAACTTGCTAGAGAGGGAGAAGATTTCAGAAAATTTCTAAGTGTGTTGTACAATTGAGCCAAATGCCTCAATTTATAGTGTAAGGAACTGACCCCTCAACTAGTCAACTAATAGCCTTCAATAGCCATGTAATGATAATTATTGATAGGTTACATTCAGCCAAATAATGGCGGAATTCATGTGCCAAATAATGGAGATTCAATGCTCCAAAACCAGCCCAAAAGTCAGAACTTTCCATCTTCTGTAGTAGTATTCTGCCTCCAGTAGCTCAAGCCAACATTTAGCGCCGCGGCGCTGCCATGGGGCACCGCGGCTCCGACGGTGTTGCGCTGCGGCCCTTCACGGCTCCGCGGTGATTTTCAACTCATTTCATTTTACACTTCTTCCTTCGTTTACCAACGTGGAATAATTGTCATTTGGCCAACAACCGTCCATCATTTTATGTCTCAAACGTATTACTTACGTACTAATATATCTTTCACTAATGAAATTTGTGATACTTGGCACTACGTGTGCACGTGTGTGAAAATGACATTTCCGACGTGCGAGGCCCCAATTGTTCGAGTCATAAATAATATGATAAACTTAATTCCACATTAGTAAATTTCCAACAATCCCCTCTTGAAAAAGATTTTGGCGCACTCACATGGTACCTTTTCCAGTATTCTATCAGCGGACCGATGTTGCATCAGGAGAGGTAGCTTCATCTTTGAACCTTCCATAGTTGAATATCATCGGACTTACTTACTGCGCGGTGAACGTGATGTCTTGAACCGTCAGCGTTTAGTGTAAGTTAAGTCAACGGTACCAACACAACAACTTCTTTTACTCTGTTCTTCATAATGTTTTGTCTGTTATGGTCGTGGACACTTCTTGGATTCTTAAGTGCGTTCATTTGAGGCGGCTTGTCCTCGCACTTAAATAGGTGATCTTCTACAAGGTATCCTCCTATACCCCATTTTACAAGTGTTAGAAACCATTAAAAGTTTTCCCAAACCTAACATCAACCTTTGAGGATCATTAAAGGTTTTGGAAACTTAACCTTTACCCACACTGCAGATAGCACTTAACGTCTATCGCGGGAACGGCTTTGGGTTTATGTTCCTTACAGGGATCATAACCCGAAGTGCTCTTGCTTCCCCCGAAGCGCTCAACTGAACCTTTACAAGTTAGTTTTCCCATTGAACCAAATTCTTGGGATCTCCAGTTAATAATGTTGGGTTACCACTGTATTGGTCCTTAAAGCTTGGGTTTTAAGTCCATTCCCCTAGACAAGTAGAATATCTGATCTTTGGGTAAGCCCTTTGTCAGTGGGTCCGCTATGTTATCATTTGATTTTATGTAATCAATGGATATTATACCCATGGTGATCAGCTGCCTAACGGTCTTATGTATATGTAGAATATGACGAGACTTGTCATTGTACATAGAACTTCGTGCCCTTCCTAGAGCCGACTGACTGTCGCAGTGGATCATTACAGAAGGTACGGGTTTATCCCAACAAGGAACATCATCTAAGAAGTCGTGAAGCCACTCAGCTTCTTCTCCTATTTTGTCTAAAGCGATAAACTTTGATTTCATCGTGGATCGGGCGATGCAAGTTTTCTTAGAGGATTTTCAAGACACAGCCCACCACCAATTGTAAATATATACCCACTGGGGGACTTGGTGTTCTCTATATCATATATCAAATTTGCATCATTGTACGCCTCTGGTACAACTGGATATATCGAATAATGCAACCCGTAAGTTAGCGTGTATTTCAGGTATCGTAGTACCCGATTCAACGCCTTCCAATGATCATTACTCGAATTACGGGTAAACCTAGCCAACTTGTTGACTGCATAAGCAATATTAGGTCGGGTGTAGTTTGTTATGTACATCAAACTCCCAATCACTTGTGCATACGGGTGCACCACGATTTTTATCAAGCTTTTGATTTCTATCCAGTGGTGACTTCATAGGCGAACTGTCAAACAACTCAAACTTTCTCAACACATCCTCGATGTAGTGACACTGAGATAAGACCAATCTGTCATACATCTTAGAGATATTTATCCCTAAGATGACATATGTGATACCCATATCCTTCACGTTAAATCATTGTTTCAGCATGTTCTTAGTCTCTAGGATCAAGTTAGGACTGCTCCATGTGATCAACATGTCATCTACGTACATGCATATCATGACGAACGAGTCATGGTTACCTTTCGTGTAGACACATTTGTCACACTCATTAATGGAGAAATCATTCGATAATAGAGTACTATCAATTTTTTCATGCCATTGCTTCGGGGCCTGTTTCAACCAGTACAGAGATTTGACAAGTCGACAGACTTTCTTCTCTTGCCCTGGAACCACATACCCATTCGGTTGTTCCATATAAATTTCTTATTCCAAATCACCATTTAGGAAGGCTGTCTTGACATTCATTTGATGTATCGCAAGGTCACGCAACGATGTGATCGCAATGAATACTCGTATGGACGTCATCCTAGACACCGGGGAGTATGTGTCAAAATAGTCAAGGCATTCCTTTTGCCGATAACTCTTGACTACCAACCTTGCCTTGTACTTATCTATAGACCATCTGCATTATACTTCTGTTTGAGTATCCATTTACAACCCAACGGTTTATTTCCCAGAGGAATATCAATCAACTCTCAAGTATGGTTATGTATGATGGAGTATATTTCACTCTCAATAGCTTTTTTCCAAAGAGGTGCCTCTGGAGTTGACAATGCTTCAGCAATTGTCCTTGGTTCGTCATCAATCATATAAGCTACAAAGTCATGACCAAGGATTTATCATTCCTGGCCCTTTTACTTTGCCTCGGTTCCATCTCTGGAGTCTCCAAGTTCTAAGAATCTGGAATAATAGATTCCGGATATTCAGCCACTTCGAAGTCCACTAGATCTGAACCATTTAGATCTGGGCAGTCAACGACTTCTGGTTCCTGAGAGCTTTGTTCATAACTTCGTTTGCGAGAGGTTATATCTTTTTCCTTTCTAGGAAAAGTATCCTCAAAGAATTGAGCATTCCTTGATTCCATGATTGTACCCCCGTGGATATCTGAAAGATCTGACTTATGCACTAAGAAGCGATAAGCACTACTGTTATTTGCATATCCGATGAAAATGCAATCTACAGTCTTAGGCCCAATCTTGACCTGATTTGGCTTGGGCACTTCGACCTTTGCCAAACAACCCCATATCTTTAAATATTTATAGGTGGGTTTCTTTCCCTTCCATGATTCATATAGAGTTTTGCCCTTACCCTTATGTGAGACTCTATTAAGAATCGTATTAGCGGTAAGGACGACTTCTCCCCACATATTTTGAGGAAGACCGGAATTGATGAGCAAGTCATTCATCATTTACTTCAATGTGTGGTTTTTGCGTTCAGCAACACCGTTCAACTGAGGTGAGTATGGAGTCGTCGTTTGATGAACAATGCCCGATTCGGCACAATATTCCTCAAATGGCTACGTATTCTCCCCCTCTATCGCTACGAATGGATTTAATCCGCATACTTAGTTGATTTTCAACTTCTGCTTTGTAGCGTCGGAACGCTTCAAAGGCTTCATCTTTACTTTTCAACAAGAAAATGTAACAACACCTTGTGCTATCATCAATGAATGTCACAAAATACTTGTTCCCCCTAGTTTGTGCAAACTTCAAATCACATATATTTGTGTGAATAAGTTCTAGTGGAGCGGTATTCCTTTCGACGGATCGAAAATAAATCTTTGTGAGTTTTGCCTCTACGCACACCTCACACTTATGTTGAGGGTTTACGTCAATAGACGACAACAACTCCAACTTAACCAACCTTTGGATGGACTTATAGTTAACATGTCCTAATATATGGTGTCATAAATTAGAGGACTCAAGCAAGTAAGAAGAATCTTCAATATTATTGCTTGCACGCATTACAGACATGGCGTTAACTTTGAAGAGGCCTTCACAGATGAAGTCTTTTCCCACAAAAGTTTCATTCTTGGTGATTACAAATTTATTGGACTCAAATACTAGCCTAAAACCAACATTAACCAATAAATGACCTGAAATTAAATTCCTCATAATCTCATAGACATGCATCACTTCATTCAGAGTGAGCTCATTTCCAGAAGTCATCTTTAGGACTACCTTTCCTACCCCTAGCACGTCAGAGGAAGCGTTGTTACCCATGAACAACTTCTTGTCTGTAACTGGTGTATATGTGGAGAAGGCATCTCTATTGGAACAGATGTGTCTGGTAGCACCCGTGTCCATCCACTATTGCATGATATTCTCAACAAGGTTTGCTTCAAGCACCACCGTCGAGAACTCTTCAATCATGTCATTAAGAAGTGTGTCTTTAACGACGTTAGCATGTGTCTTGCCTTTGGCCTTGGCTTTCTCTTGTTGCCCAGTCTTGAGCTTGCGGCAGTCCGTGATCATGTGACCAGGTTTCTCACAGTGGTGACAGTTCCCCTTGAACTTCTCCGCCGTCTGGGTCTTGCCGTCTTTCTGAAACTTGCGCTTCTTGCTTGGGTTCTCTTTGGCCTCAACCAGATTTGCCTTTGCCTCAACGGGCTATTTTCCCCTAGGCAAGGCCTTCTTGTTATCTTCCTGAATCTGGAGTTTGATAATAAGTTTCTCAAATGTCATTTCCTTTGTCTTGAATTTTAAGTAACTCATAAACTCATTCCACGAGGGATGTAACTTCTCAATCAGTGATGCAACCAAAAACTGCTCATTTGGTTTCATACCTTCCAAATCCATATGATGTAGAATCATTTGGAATTCCTGGACTTGGGACATCACAGCTTTGCTATCCACCATTTGAAATTTCAAGAATTTTCCAACGATGAATTTCTTCGTACCGGCATCTTGTGCGTTGTACTTCTTCTGCAGCTTTTTCCATAACTCTTTGGTTGTGCCTACGGTGCAATACACCGTGTAGAGTGGGTCTGACAAACAGTTCAGAATATAGTTCTTACACATGAAGTCACTATGACTCCAAGCATCAAGAACCATCTTCATGCCATTGACGACATGGATACCTTGGCCCCCTCCAGCCGTTTCATTAGGCTGAGGGTCCACTTCATCTCTAGCTTGTGGAGGATCTTCTGTTAGAAAATAAGTCATTCCCATAACAGTAAGATAAAACAACATCTTATGCTGCCATCTCTTGAAGTTGGAGCTCATAAACTTCTCTGGGCGTTCATTGTAGAAACCGGAGGGTGGAGGAACAGTAACGTTCCCTTGAGCAACCGGAAAGGCATTAGGTGTGCCTTGAGCAATGTGGAAGGCAGATGGGTTGCCTTGAGTAGCAGCAGCAGGAGAATCAGAAGTGAGTTGTTCTCTTCCAGTCATCTTTCTAAGCACTTACAACAATCTTGTCTTAAAATTGTGTGTTACAACAATAGCAGGAAACGGGAAGTAAGTAAATATTACAAATTGCTAGAAAGGATAAACTAAAGATTACAACAAACTAGAAATAAGAACGATTACAAACTCCTTGTGATTTGCTGAGTCGAGTGATGACACTTTGTCTTTAAGACAAGATTGCCCCGTATATATCCTTTTACGGTGTCGGGCAATAGTCTCCCAAGATACAACAACAACTTAACAAATGAGCAAAGGAAACTCAAGTGTTACTCTTGAAGAACATTGAATATAGAAAAATTTGCTAGAGAGGAAGAAGATTTCAGAAAATTTCTAAGTGTGTTGTACAATTGAGCCAAAGGCCTCCATTTATAGTGTAAGGAGAAGACCCCTCAACTAGCCAACTAATGGCCTTCAATAGTCATGTAATGACACTTATTGAGGGGTTACATTCAGCCAAATAATGACTGAATTCATGTGCCAAATAATGGAGATTCAATGCTCCAAAACCAACCCAAAAGTCAGAACTTTCCATCTTCCGTCGCAACATTCTACCTCTGAAGCGCCTCCGCTCCAGTAGCTTAAGCCAACATTTAGCTCCGCGGCTCCGACGGTGTTGCGCTGCGGCCCTTCACGGCTCTGCGACGATTTCCGACTCGTTTCATCTTACACTTCATACACTTCTTCCTTCGTTTACCAACGTGGAATACTTGTCATTTGACCAACAACCGTCCATCATTCTATGTCTCAAACGTATTACTTACGTACCAATATCTCTTTCACTAATAAAATTTGCGATACTTGGCACTACGTGTGTGAAAACGAAGTTTCCGGCGTGCGGGGCCCCAATTGTTCGAGTCATAAATAATGAGATAAACTTAATTTCATATTAGTAAATTTCCAACAAAAATATCATGTTCTTCTAAATTATCATGGTCCCTCCAACTTGAGCCTTGTGCGAACACACATGATCATACAAACAAACAAAAAATGATCCTACAATCCTATTACTGAATTAAAAATTGTTAACATAATTGGTTAAAAAATGTGGATGACTGAAAGGATTAGCATGTTGAATGAAGGTTAACCACGGAAAGGAGGGCACTGTCACTACGCGCATAGACCAAATTTGTCCACTAAATTCAATTACATTAGGAAGACTATTGACAATTCAGTTGTGTATTAATTGAGTTCATATCATGCCTTATGCATCATATCTTATGAATGATACAAAATCTAATTTTCACATTTAAAATTGAATAGTCTATGCACGTACAAATCTACGAACGGAAACAGTCCAATGACCAATAGATGCACACTTGACATATCTGTGTCCAAAATTTGAATTTTATCGTACTTGCTATCAATTTTTTTTTTTTTTTTTTAATAATATAGTGTTTGGATCAGTCTGTGTGTTACTCCTTTTTTAGTATTTTATATCCTTTTGTGGTAAATCTAAAAAGAATGATAATTTTTTATAATTGAAATCTCTTTTACACTTAAAAACTTTTATTTATTTATCCTTATAGCCATAGAACATAATGACATGTAATTTCAAGGTTAATCTTTTTATGTGCCTAAAATATTTCCTTTTTTTATAAATTGTGTGCTCAGTCAAACGTTGTTATATAATATGAAATTAATACTTAGAGTATTTTATAGTTACACCTTTCATATTTTCCTGCTAACTATGAAAACAATCACAAATACCATTGAAGATTTCTTCCCATCCAATTTTTTCCATTTTACTTATTCTCATGCAGCATTTGCAATATAATCATAGAAAATTGAGTGCATTGATTTCCAAACAATGCAAAAAAAAAAATAAGGAATAAAAAGCAAATAAAGGACTAGACTAAAAATGTAGGATTAGAACTTATGAAGTTCATATAAATGAAGAATAGATTTTCATAACCTTTCGTAAAGCTAAAAGGAGGAGGCAAAGAAAAGGTACTACCACCGAAGGTTGTGGTAGAGTGATATAGTTAATACTTAATCAAAGATAACATGTTTGAGCCTTGAGTATGAAGTCACATTTGATAGGGAATGTCTTATCTTCAGTGTAGAATTTATCGGTGCGAATCCGAATTAGTTGTGGGCTTATCTTTATTTTAAGCAAGATTCAGGAAGAAACTGCAAATTGTCAATATTTGGTTCTCCACTTTCAAATGAAGAAGATTGAGCAAAAAAAAAAGGTCATTAATCTGAAAACTGATTGTTTTTCAATAACGTTGTCAATTATTGGCTGACATTAAAAAACGAAAATGACCAATCCCCCAAATTTGTGTTTTTTAATTTTTACCCTTTATTATTTTTTGACGCGGTATAATTAAAATTTCGCAAAGTATAATTAGCGTTTAACTTCAACATATGTATCATAACATCCACACAAACTATGTCGGATGAGGCATAATTTCCAACACTCAACATATTATGAAAAAAGGCATAATTTCATATTTCGACGGTATAATTAGCATTTAACTTCAACATATGATCATAACATTCACACAAACTATGCCGGATGAGGCATAATTTCTAACACTCAACATAATCTAAAAATTTACTATAAAACTATGCCTCATAACTTAATTCCTACATAATTTATGTCGAATTTCAATTTTCGAAGAGAAAAATAATATAGAAACTATGCCTTGTTAAATAGACATAAATATTTTCATAAAATAAACCACGGATATGAAGGACAAAAATTAAAGACCAATGCGTTTGACGGCCAATCCGCGCAAAAAATGCTAGAGATTCATCACTATGAGGCCCAACTGGAGGATGACGTGAGCCGTCGCCATGGGCCTTATGGTTGGTCCATAGACGCAGCCCAACTTAAGAATTTTCCCTACAAGCGCAGTCTAACAGAAACAATGGTTGTCTAACAAAGACAATGGGCCAAACTAAATAAATGCATATTTCTTTTTAAAAAGTTTGCCTATGTATTATTAAAGAAAGAAACTGTACTCCCTCAAATTTCGAAGAAGCACAAAATCCAAGAGTAGCTATCGTTACACTTAAATTAAGGTCGGGTCGGGTTGATTGTTTTTTTTTCCTGCTTGCCCGACCATGGCTCGACCCTGACCCTATTTTTTAAAAAAAATTCCGACCCTGGCCCTGACCCTAGGGTCACGGGTCGGCCCTAATCCTTCAGAATTTTTTGGCGGGCCAGGGTCGGGTCTGGTCGAGGAAATTTTCTTTTTTTTTAGAAAAAAATGAATTTCCAAAACTGAAATTGGCATTCACCCCTACATTACCACGAAATTTCGACGTTGAAATGTATTGTATATCGTGAGATCTTGACTAAAGAAAAAGAAAATTAGAAATCGATTTGGGGAAAAGCACAAATTGACTGGGAAAACTGACGTTTTTCTAAAAATTGGCTGCGCCAAACCGCCTATGGCTGTTTGACCGGCCCTGTCTCGAAACAATACGCAAAATAAAAAAATCGGGTAAAACGGACATCCGAGCGCAGAGTTATGACCATTTAAAGTTTCACCAATTTACAACTACTTTCTCTCCCTACATTATGCTCCCGTGATATTAACAGAACGACTAATAATATAAATATATATAATATAATTAATAATCAGCTACCGTTTTTATCTTATTTTATGTCGAGTTCAATGTAGATTAGAGCAATACATATATTATAAAAACATGCATTATATCACTTATGAATGGCAAAAATATATATATAAGTACAAAATAAATATTAATGAAGGGAAATAATATAAATTATATTAAAAAAATATACGGATCGGGGTCGGGGTCGGGGTCGAGGTCGTGCTGGGTTAGACGGGTAAAATATTATGACCATGGCCTGACCCTGATCGGGTCCCCGCTTTTTCGGGTCGAGTGGCTCGTGGGTCGTCTATAAGCTGAGCATGGCCCTAGTTTTTTCGGGTCGGGTCCCCGACCCGGTGGACAGGTCTACACTTAATCAATCATATTCTAAAAAGACAGGCAGAGAAAGCTACAGTACATCGAGAATTCGTTCCACCCCTTGTTCCCGAATATAGAGAATATGTTCTCATAAAATCTTACTCCAATCTGACCTAGTTGGTGAGTGATCCCAATTCGCAACAGAAAACAAGACATCAAACGAACGTACTTTTTTTCGCTTCTTCTCTACCAAGCACAGAAGTTTAAAGATAACCGTAGATCGGTGGCTACCTAAGAAAACTCCGATTCGATCCACCCCCGACTGGAAAGAAAAATAAAATATTTTAGCCACATATCAAATAAAAGGACCAAGTAGGCATTTGGTCGTAGATTCCAAATTTTTTCATTCTATTTGAAATTATGAAATTCGATTTGAATTGTAACGGTGCGACTAACTTCTTTTGCGCAATAATATATTGCGCAATAGTGGTAGTTTATTTTCTGATTTAACTTTTTTATTTTCCAACACTTAGTATTATTTCAAAGGTTTGAATTTCATATTTTTTTCATACTTTGACCAAAGATTTGTCATGTTTCAAGACTCTAGAACGTTAATATTTTTTATATAGAACCTGGTAGTTTTTTCTGCGAACAATAATGTAGGCTCAATACACCAATGATACCTAAACGTTCGGATCGTCGTTTAGGGGTTGTAAAGTGCTTAAAGTAAGTTTTGTTTGGAAACTTGTTATTATTAGGTTTAAGGATTTTATTTTTTTAGGGTTTTGTTTCGACCTCGAGAAGGCATACGACAAAGTTCCTAGTGAGGTTCTATGGAGATGTTTGGAGGTTAGAGGTGTACATGTGGCGTACATTAGAGCGATCAATGATATGTATAATGGAGCCAAGACCAGGGTACGGACAGTGGGAGGAGACTTGAAACATTTTTCAGTGATGATGGGGCTGTACCAGGGATCAACTCTTAGCCCATTCTTATTTGCCTTGGTGATGGATGGATTGACGCGACAAATCCAATGGGAGGTGTCATGGTGTATGTTATTCGCAGACGACATAGTCCTGATTGATGAGACTCGCAATGGAGTGAACGCTAAGCTGGAGGTTTGGAGACAGACTCTGGAATTTAAAGGGTTCAGGTTTAGTAGGACCAAGACAAAATACTTGGAGTACAAGTTCAGTAATGGGAGAGATCTTGATACATACGTGGATGTAAGGCTTGGTACTCAGATCATTCCAAAGAAATGAAGCTTCGAGTACCTCAGATCTATTATTCAAGGGGATGGAGATATTGATGACGATGTCACACATCGTATTGGGGCAGGGTGTATGAAATGGAGGCTCGCATCTGGAGTCTTATGCGACAAAAATGTGCTACCAAAACCTAAAGGCAAGTTCTATAGGGCGTTGGTTAGACCGACCATGTTGTATGGAGAGGAGTGTTGGCCAGTCAAGGCTTCGTACATCCAAAAGATGAAAGTTGCGGAGATGAGGATGCTGAGATGGATGTGCAGGCATACAAGGAGGGATATGATTAGAAATGATGATATCATGGAGGTTAAGATGCGGGAAGCGAGGTTGAGATAATTTAGGCATGTGTAGAGGAGAGACACAAATGTCCATAGTGCGGATATGTGAGAGGTTGGTTATGAACGGGTTCAGAAGGGGTAGAGGTAGGGCGAATAAGTATTAGGGAGGGGTGATTAGACGGGATATGACGCAAGTGCAACTTACTGTGGACATGACCTTAGATAGGGGGATGTGGAGGACACAAATTAAGGTAGAAGGATAGTAGGTAGTCGAACGTAGTCCTACTTACACTTGCAAACTGATAGTTGTAGTGTTAGTATTGTAGGCCCACTTAGCCTATCATACTAATATGTGTAGTATTGCTTTATAGTCCCCTGTAGTTTGATTTCTGCTGCTATGTGTCATTTAGTGTACTTTGTTTAGCTTATTTACATGCGCTAGTTACTGCTTATTTTTTCAAAATGCGTTGTCATGGCTTATTCGCTTTTGATACCAATATTTTCATACCGCTTTTAACTTTTTTATGTCCGGATCTAACCGTTTCTCTTGCTTTGCTTTTGTTGTTGCTTTGTTTGTGCTTATGCTCTGTCTTGAGAAGAAATTCATAAGCTTGAAGAAAAGAGAAAAGAACCGTCGGGGGATAAGCGCCCTCTTGCTACGCATATGCTAGGAGAGTCTCTCAGAAACATCCGCTCTACCTACCAAGGTAGTGGTAAGTTCTGCGTACACTATACCCTCCCAGACCCCCACGCTGTGGGATTTTTCTGGGTATGTTGTTATTGATTTAAGAATGTTATTTTTTAGTCAAGGCATAACTTTATTTCAAATATGTCGAGATTTCTTTTTCCTAATTAACTTATTCATTATTAATTGTGAGTTAATTGTAGTTAGAAGGATAATTGTGAGTTAATTGTTAATTGTGAGTTAATTGTTTCATGTGTTAATTAGGATTAAACATCATATAATTTTTCGGTAAAGGATTAGTTATACAATATATTTTTTGTTAATTAATCTTTAGTTTAGGATTGAACATCATCAATATAATCTTTTGATAAAATATTAGTTAGTTAATATACTTTTCTGATAAAAGATTAGTTAGTCTTCTCGTTAAATAGTTTAGTTATTTTATATATTATTAATTAGGTAATTAATTAATTAAGTAATTTTTAATTATTCATAAAAATATAATACAACATAATTATTATATTTCATAAATTTAGAATAAATGATAAACTTTATCATAAAATGAACAACGGATGATAAACTAAACCATTAGTTTATTATTAAACATCATTATTATAATTTTTCAAAAAATTAGATAGTTAATATATTTTTCGATAAAGGATTAGTTAATTAATACAATTTTCCAATAAAGGATAAGTTAGTTAATATAATTTATCGATAAAGGATTAGATAATTAATATTACAGGATAATGAATAATTACAAGATTGTTTGTACAGATACGACACCTCCATGAATCCTGACTTTCACCTGTGGCTCATCGATAGATCAATACTTAGTCTACAGGATAATCATAGGTTCGAGCTACAGTTTAAGTTAATATTATATTTTTGCGTATTAGTTTTTTAATGATAATTAGTTATCTTAGTCTTTATTATCGTTTATTACTAACTCGTGTGACATCCTAAATTAATTAGGAAAAAAACTCGATATATTCGAAATAAAGCTATGTCTTGACTAAAAAATAACACGCTTAAATCAAAACCTTAAAATATAAAACACTTAAACCTAATGATAATAAGTTTCCAAACAAAATTTACTTCGAACACTTTACAACCTTTAAAACGACAATCCAAACATTAAGTATCATTGATATATTAAACATACATTATTATTCAGAGAGAAAAATATCAGGTTCTATATAAAATATCACACGTTACGGAGTCTCGACAAAAAACTAATTTTTTTCCGGACTGGGAAGATCATAACAATCTTAAACTTATGACTTCCCACGTGTTTCTCTACACTCGTCACTTCATCCACGTGCGCCCCTTCAAAACCCTCCACCCCTTCTCTCTTTCTCTCTAATTTAAACTCTGTATAGTAGTAGTAAACATTTAATTTTTCTTCATCTGCATCAACGATTTCTGTTAATCTCAGTTTGGAAGCAATGTTAAAAGATACTAAAGTGAGTTTTGATTGGTTCAATGGAATGTTGAAGGTCTCGGATAATGAGAAACAAGACATCTTTTATACTCTATGTGCGGCATATGCCTTTGTCTCCTTCATTGCCCTGGTAACACTATTTGAATTACTACTTACATTTCTTGGATTATACTTCTGTCACCGCTTAATTAGGTATTTCTATGAATATATTACATTAAACTCCTAGGTTAATTATGCCGCGGTATTTATTTTCTATCATCTGGATCTTATTTGATTGACTTTTAATACAAGTTGATTGTTGTGATATCCACGTTTCTTTAATGCCGAATCTCTAATTAAATTCGTTTTAAACCCTATGTTAGGGTGGAGTTGTTCCATCTTTCATCAGGGCAATTAATTGGATCCATTTAGAGTTCACATGTTCCTATATGAGCTTTTACTTACAACGACGACGACATACCCAGTGTAATCCCATAAGTGGGCCCTACCTGTTTCCGATAGACCCTCGGCTCAAGATGAGCTTTTACTTACGTTGGGTCGTTTAATTTTGTGAACACGTTTGTTGTGGAGTATGACCCAGGCCTGGTTCTTAGTTCTAGACTTACTTGTTTAGTTTCCATTCAGATAGATGTCTGGTGGAATATGTGTTTGTTGATAAAATTGCAGCAAATATAGTGGAAGGAAAATGAGAATATTTTGTTGTTTGAAAGGGAAAGGAAACTTCAAAATAAGAAGAAATCATTTGCTTCAGTTGTATTCATTTTCGCTGAGTTCTTTTATCTTGGAATTTTCTTACCGGAAACACTCCCCTTATCAAATGCACAAAAGGGCAAGAAAATTAACTCTTTTGGTTCAATTTGTTCCTAATCATTTCATGGCAACCAAATGGTAGCTTCAGGCTTCAGGTTCCTAGATGCGTATAAAACCGTGTTAGAATTCTGTCGAGTGCATACTGTTGGCCTATGTCACCTTGCACCTAATGAGCTTGTGTTCATATTCACTAAGAAAGTCTTAGTTGATTCTATCACGCTGGTCAAATTCAAAGAAGCTACTACTAATTGCTTGGTCACTTCACCCCTCATTGTCTAAAGTGCATGCTATTTTGAAGTTGCATTGATTTACCAATAAGAAGTGATGCCCTTGTTTTGCATGCTCCGTCGTTGTACGCAATAACGTGATGCATTTTAATAACACAGGACTGTTCAAACTCACTTGATGATGTGGACATGTTTGGCTGAACCCTGAATGCTTGATTTACCTATGTATATTGTGCCTTACGTATGTATGAGGTAGGGTCAAAATAAAGATTTTACATTTCAGATCAATAATTATTAATTCATAATCTTATTCAGAAACATGTAGACACATTTAATTAATATACTACTATAGTTATGGTCTATATCGAGGGCCTTGTGAAGCCCGATCCTTGGACTAGACCAAAATCCACAAGTAACTCCCATGCAGATTTCATTACATGGAACAATGAATGGTAGGTCAAAAAAATATTTATAATAAAAAACCATTGGGAGTTCAACCAAAAAGTAATAGCTTGTCCTTTTGGAGACTGAGAAAGTGTTTCATAGTAACTTGGGGGTAGTTAGGAATGGCAGAATATGGTGATTACTGATTAGCAAAGGGGTAAATCTACCATCCTCACCCTAATATTCTTCCCTCTAAGCCCAACCAAAGAAGTGGTTCGCACATGCACAAAGGTGAATTTAGTATTTTCTTGTTAATTTAGCAACACTCTGTTGCTACAATTCTGGTAAGTTCCAGCTTTAATACTATTACATTGGACTCAAGATGAAACCTGGAAACCTCAACTGCTAGACTTGATGCTAGAGTTTTTACTTCTAGGGTCGTAAATTAGTTGGCAGTTAAGGAAAGCCAGGAGTTATGTCCAAAGGGACAATTTGCGGATGTCAGAATACACTTAATTTCTATTAATCACTATTACCAAACTGAAGGGTTGACATCTGATTACCGGTTGCCTAGGTTTTATATATGAATTGTCGAGTTACATTGCTAAAGTGCTTTTGAGGTATATGGTTGCTAGTCCTCCTCAACTTCATGTCTATACCTATCAGGAAATATATTCTCAAATATGTTGAATTCAACTTAACTGAGAATTTGTGCCTAGCCTGAATATATACTATGCATTGACAGCACAGTATAAAAAAGGTCATGCACTTTTCGGACTTTCAGACTTCTCTCCTTGCTCTTTGCAATGAATTTCCACGAGAGGTCAAGAGCCATGGAAAATGAGCTTAAAGTAAATGACAACATGTAAGCGAGATAGACTTGTTAACGCAAGACATTTTCAATTTTGACTCATACAACTAGATCATGAAGTGGTAAACACATTTCTAGGCTTGAAGCAAAAAAAATTACACATTTCCTTATTCATTTTCAAAGAATAATTTAATCAAATGAGAAGTAAATAGTCTGTCAACAAAACCAAAAGGGATAATAAAGACAAGAGTTTTATGATGATTGTAACTCCATCAAATAAAAAAGCAAAAAAGAGGAACATATTAAAAGATCTGCCATCCAAATTTCATTTCTCCTCCTTTTTTGCATGCAATTTTTAGTTATGTTTCTATGCTTTCTCATTCAAGGGTTATGTGTGTGTTTGTATCTCATGCTGTTCAGCATGAGAGGGGGTATGACAAGGGGTGACACTTTTTTATTGCTAACTTGGGTTGTTACTGTTTTACTGGGCGCTAGGAATAGTAATGATGCACTGCAGTTTTTTCTAAATACTACAGTGAGATTTGAAAAATTGGAAATGTATCCAAATTTCCATCAGCATCCCCGCTAACTTGTCTTAATGAGGCAATGCCAAATTCCCCGAGTTTATCATCTCAGCATGTTTTCATATGTTGTATTACAGGTACAACTCATCCGCATCCAATTGCGTCTTTCAGGAATTGGTTGGACAACACAAAAGGTTTTTCACTTGATGAATTTTGTTGTCTGTGGATGTAAGATCTGCTTTACTTTCTCAAAGTTCTGCTAGAAACAGTTCGTATCAAATTATTCTGATGCTTACAAGAACAAAATGATTTGTTGGCAGTGAGAGCAATTTTATTTGGTGTCTACAGGAGTGTATTCTATCTGAGACCAAAAGTAAGTCTTCTCTTTCCCTTTAGTTAACCATTCTGAGTCATATAGACAATTTCAGTTTCTCCGAACTGCTGGTGAATGAATTGCGGAGTAGGCTATTTACTCCTAAAACTTCTATAATGGACTTACTACACTGCCACAACAACAAAGCAACAACGCCACAACAACAAAGCAACAACATACCCAGTGTGAACTAGACGTCTCTGCTTAAAATTCCAGACAACTTATTATACTGCAAGATAAGGAATTTTAATTTTAACTCATGAACGTCACCGTTTAAGTAAATTCGTCTAATGTTGATGAAACAATCATATGCAAATCTTTGAACCTGAACTGGACAATTTATCCTTGTTTAGTAGATACCAGAAACTGTGTCAGTTGCTGCAAACCTGTGAGTTTAGTGTATAAAATTTGGACTTCGGTGCACAAATAGTCAGATAATCCATTCCTACTTTCTACTACGCTCTCCTCTCACCTGTCTCTCCTTATTCCATGGCTTCGTAGATGGTCTGAACCCATTCTCACCTTAATAGATCAATGTTCCAACTTTTGTTGCATTTGGTTGCAGGATACATGTTAGGGCAGTTTCTCTTATATTTTTAACTACCCATGCATCAGAACTGTAATTTCATAAAAGAACAGACATTCTGGCATTGTTATTTGTCTGCTTAGCTAACACCAATCAACATTGAAACAGGCCCTTGAGATGATGCTTTTGGATCTCCCTGGTCTTCTATTCTTTTCAACATATACACTGCTAGTTCTGTTTTGGGCTGAGATATACCATCAGGTAATGCTATTTAGTTCTCAAATGTCTTTAAGGAATTACTCAAGACAAGATATTTTCAAGCGAGTCATGTTGGATTGTTCGTCAATTATTTCCTCGTGGAAGACCTATTTTAATTATTTCATCATGGATCAAGCCTTACTCGTTGCTTATTATTTTTCTCAGGCAAGAAACCTTCCAATTGATAAACTTCGACCTTCATATTATGCAGTTAATGCACTCATATATCTTATACAGGTAGTGCATCAGAGTTCTATTCACTTCACACAAAAGTATATCCATGCATAAGAAACGAAAGCCTCTATGAGTTTCCTCCTATTTATGGAACCATGATTATGACTGCAGATATGCATCTGGATCTTCATCAGAGTTGGCCCAACTTCGGCTGGTGTTGAAACTGCTAAACTCTTTTTCGCAGGTCAGTGCTCTATAGGGCATGCAATTGTTACTAAGCCATTGTAGTCTATTATCTTAATTTTAAAAATCTGATTTTGCAACTTCTGCAGTTATTTCTTTTTGTGCTGCTCTGGGATTTGTCATGTATGGTGGAAGGTAATTGGTGCCCCAATATTGTACAAGTGGCCATATTCACTTTCCTATATCCATGTTTCATGAAATTGACCCTTTTTTCTTTTCCTTTTAAATCTCTCTTGAGGTTGTTCGCAATGCTTCGGCGCTTTCCTATTGAATCTAGAGGCCGTCAGAAGAAGCTTCATGAGGTTTGTACATGATATAGCTGCCTTCCTCTTCTTTTCAATCATTCTCTTACCATGTACATTGCTTCAGTTAGATCCGGCATTCCTTTTTGGTGTTTGTTTTTGCCTTAGAAACAGATGCATCTTTTTGAAGCTTTCTTTGGTATCAAGGGCTACCTTTTCTGTCCAACCTCATAACAGAGTCTTGACCAATTAACTACAAGAAATCTAGTTCCTGGCCCCATACTTTTTGGTTTTTGTTAATAGTTTACTTTCCAAACAATAAAAAGAAGGTTCTATCTTCCGGTATATAAAGAATACAAACAAAGGAACTTCCATATTTTTTCTGTAAAATCTTTGGTGGACACAGTTAAATCAATTGTGCCTTAATCACAAACTAGTCGGCGGTCGAGTACTAGGGAGGATCAGTATTGCTGGAGGAGATTGCTCTTCCATACCCAGACAATCTTATACTTGAAATATAACTTGAAAATATATTAAACATTTATTGTAGTTTGATTCAATTATAGAGGGAAAAATAAATATGAAGGGAAGAAATAATTCCTTTCTAATGAATGTGATCTACTTTGGATAAAGTGATCTATTATGGTTGGCAGGTTGGTTCCGTGACTGGCATTTGCTGCACTTGTTTCTTGATCAGATGTGTTGTGGTAAGTTTCCACTAAATCCGGGATACACATGTTTAACCCTAGCTAGCATGATTAAGAAAATCCATTTTCCTATTATTTCCTTCTTGCAGGTTGCTATTTCTGCTTTTAACGGGAATGCTGATGTTGATGTCATTGACCATCCTGTTCTCATTCTCTTCTATTACATGGTAAGTTGAGTTGATTTTAATACTCAGATAGCTGGTCAAAATCAAAATCAAATTCAGCTATTATGAACATTGAACATGCCTATTTTCCCATTTTCGGAAACATATACTAAGGTTTATTTATTTTCTTTTTTATTAATAATCATCTCGTAATTTTCAAGCTCAGCTACTGCTTTTTATAGGCCTAAAAGATCTTTCACAAGATGATGGAGATTGTCTATTTTATGCAGGTGGTGGAGATTTTGCCTTCTATTTTGGTGCTTTTTATCCTGCGGAAATTGCCTCCAAAACGTGTATCGGAGCAGTATCATCCTATTCAATAATTCATAGAAGAGCATCGTTGATTTAATGCTTCACAGTTTTTGTTCGAAGAAGCCTTTGTCTTGCAATCAAGTCAAAATATATTCATAATCTTTTTGTTTCTTTAGTTTTGGGTGTCTGTTTGGTCGATTGTTGAGGACGACTCCTAGTTTGATTGGAACTCATAACTGTTTAGAAGTCTTGAAATTATCAAATATCCAAAGTGTGACATAGAATTAGAATTTGGATAGAACTAAAAGAGTAGCAGTTCGAAGTTTATTGGGATCCTAAGTACTGCCTTAGGTTATATTTCCGATTTATATAATTGTTCTCATAAACCTCCGAGGTAATCTATCTTGTTTGAAACATGTCGAAAAGCGGCACATTGTGTGTATTTCTGTTCTTGGGTATTTGCATGGGCATCGTTACTGCCACTGCAAGGGAACCCAAAAGAGAAAACAAGGAGTTTTTTGGTACGTCAATTCCTTGGTGGGTGCTGCCATGGCGTGAGAGGAATACTCAAGCAACTCTTTTCCCATCTTCACCACCCGTAGGCTTCACACTATCGCGGAATCATCATATACACCACCATCATTATCACCCACACCATCATAGACACGTGACTCCTATACTGCCACCACCACATTCAACGTCTCATTCACCGGTGGTTAGACCACCTCCAGCAGCACCTTCGGGTGACGACTCAAGTGATTGCCCTACCGTTTTGATCAACGTGGATGGGTGTATATCAGATTTGATCACTTCTTTTTTCAAGGATCAAGTTTCATTATCCACATAATGCTGCAAAGTCGTTTCAAGAATTTCAGATGATTGCTTTGACAGGGTTCACGCACTTTAGGTTACCAAATTTTCAGAAAAGTGAGGGACTATTGCAGTCACCAAGGGTGAAGCATGTGCAAATCTTAGCATATAGGAGTAGTACCTTTTTCATGAAAGCCTTCTGTTAATTAATATTTTCCGTTAACTTTCACTTAAATTCTTAATTAGTTCAATTGGATCTTCATCTCTTTTACAGTTTAATTAATAGTTACTGCAAAGGCAAAAGTATATTTTGCTTAAAAGTTTATCTTGCGTCTATAGTTAGCAAAACCATGAAGAAAGAGAGAGATACCAGAGTATTTACGTCTCAACATCAACAGTAAATATAGTTGCATCATATTTTGAAGTTTACCTATACTTCAACTTCAGAAATCCAAAGGCAACCTACAAGGAGCCCTTATCTTTTGGCTGCTAGGTTCCTTAATAAAGAACCTAAGATATGACTCTAGAGGCTAGAAATTTGAAGGGAAAAAAAGAAGAGAAAACAAAGATAACTGAAAAGAATATGTATGATAATATTATCTTTCTGTTCTTTTTACATTGTTCTTTGATTTTTGTTATTATTTATTGTCCTTTGTTATTGTTTTATTATGAGACGAACAACTTCTATGCCTCTTTAGGTAAATGTAATGTTTGCGTACACACTATTCTCTCAGACCCACTTGTGGGATTATAGTGGTTACGCTTGTTTTTTTTTTTTTTACATTAGGACTATGTGATATAATCTTTATGACGATTTTTTAATACACGTGCTTGTATTAGATGGTTGATGCCTATTGATTAGTCTACAACTACATGAATTTGTAGGAGTAGGAGGATGAGATAGGATAGAAGAATAAATTTGCATGAACTTTGTTATATACAAAGGGAGGGGCTGTTGTTTAGGATGGAATAAGCCAATTTATATGTTTTTTTTTGTTTCTCATTCGGTGTCATCCGGATTTGTGTCGGGAGTACTCGAACCTGACACCTCTGATTAAGGATGAAGTAGTATTTACCACTCCACCACAAGCCTTGTTTGATAGCCAATTTATATGTTAATGTGTCTTAAAATCAAACATGGCGATAGAATTCAACTCAAGCCGGTTGAAAAACAAGGGTTAAATAACACATTAATTTGGACCACAAATTTCTACTACCAACTAGTCTACAAGCTTTTGGAACTCGACTTTAAGAGAGAAATTGACCTCCGGCCAAGAAAAAATTAGTAAAGTTTGGGCTGAAGTATTTAAGAATGGAATAATGAATTTTATTTCATATTTAACTGAAAGTATATTACACTTTTCTTTACGTGGAATATTAAATTAATAATACATAAAATTTAAACTCTTTAATACTATTAAAGTTGTACTTTCTTTAGTAAACACTTTAATATGTGTCGTCCTTTTTGAACCTTCATCACTCATACTTTCCCTCCAATTAACATGGCATATTTCAAGAATTCTTAATATTTGTGCATCACACGTAGAAACAAATCTTATCTATATTCTTTGTTTATTTCCTTCATCTAATTAAGCTCATGACATTGGCCACAGTAAATATTTTAGAATAATGAAAATAGTAGTTAATTAGAACTAGTAGATTTAATTTCATGGACTTGACATCGTGCGATTGAGAATATATTAGATATCTGAGAACTTTTATAAGAGAGATGCATAGCACCATATCTTCATTGACTTCTTGTCTAATTATTTATTTGCCAAAGAAGGCAAAGGTCCAAAGGTTATCACTAATCAACAAAATGTACCATTTCTTAAGTATTTATTGTTATATATTCACCTCTTCTTCCCTTTTCTCTCACCAAAAATATACATTTTCTTACTTAAATAACCTATAAATAAAAAATAACATGTATAAAAAGTCAAGTTCTAACTACATATTGGAGAAGAAAGTGAAACTCACCTCGTTCTCGGAATATGAAAATTGACTAATAGTCAACTTATATTTCGGGTAAAACATATATAATAAACGGCTGATCAACTTTTATGATTTTACTGTAAATGTCCAAGAGATTTTATCCCACCAATCACCGCTCATCTAACAAAATGTATTAATATACAATTTTTAAAAGAAAATACAAATAAAAATTATGATTTAGCAATTAAACTATCATGTTAGTAATTATTATATCTGATTTATCACAAAATGAGTTACTCTTCAATAAATTAATAATACTTAATACTTGTATTATATTTTATATAATACTAATATTATCTAGAAAGTCAAACAATTTTTCTTTGATAATGTTTTAGAATACTTTTAACTATGCAAAATTGCGATTTATGTTTATAATAGGTTAATTAAACACACAACTAAAGTTTACTGTCTAGTAATGAGAAGCATAAAGTGGAGAGATTAAGAGATGGCTAGTTCTACAAGCACTATCGATATTTCACAGACCTCCACTTGTTGCTCTATAAAATTCACAACATAAGTCTATATATGTGCTGTACATAAATTACCCATTTGTTAGAATTTATATAGACGAGTATTGGTTGATGGGTGCAACGGGTTCCAAGCTCGAAAAGGCCCTCGGAGACCAATTTCCCGAAGGTGAACGCTACTTTGGTCTCGAAAATTTCGGCAACACTTGTTACTGCAATAGCGTTTTGCAGGTTTAGTATTCTTGATTCTTGATTCTTGATTCTTGATTCTTGATTCTTGATTCTTGATTCTTGATTCTTGATTCTTATAATAAAGTTTTTTTTTTCATTTTATGGGCGTTGTGGTTCAATTTTTTGTGTTTATAAAATCTGGGTTTAGCTTGAATTTCTACAATAACAACAGTATGCCTTGATCCCAAGCTAGTTGGTGTAACTATATGGATCCTCTATATCTCAATTTGGACCTATTTCATTCAGATGATCTTATTAATTTAAGACAAATTAGTTTACTTTGGATTTCTGGTTAGTTAAAATTGTAGTTTATCTAGTTGTCTGCTATTGCTATTTGATCGGTTTCTTGTGATGAATTTTTCTCTTAGACCCTTTCTTGTTTTCACTATTCAGTGTACGAATTTTGTAGGTTTAATGAGGGATTATTTGGATGCTTAGTTTTGCATTTTGATATTCTGATTAGTATTTCAATGATATAAACCAAAGTCAGTAATGAATATTACATTCGTGAGTAGTTTGGGTGATAAAAGACTTCATTTTAGGAGTGATTGTTGCATTCGATGTGATTATTGATTGTTCGTTTTTCTGTTCTGATACAGGCGTTATACTTCTGTGTCCCTTTCCGCGAGCAACTGCTAGAGTATTATGCAAATAATAAAAGTCCTCCAGAAGCAGAGGAGAATCTCTTAACTTGTTTGGCTGAATTATTCTCACAGGTAGCATGTTCAATCAAAATGTGTGAGCTTTCTGTTTAATAAATGGTGTTTTGAATGTTTAATTATTCTGCTCCATTGAACGTGAATTTAATAGTTCTCAGTAAAGTAACTACCTTACTTGATAAAAAAAATCCCAGCAAAATGCTTTATGTCCTCCATTTGACATGTTTAATTATGGAATTTGGCAATTCTAGCCTTAAATGCCTGCTATATCTGTGTCAAGGATGACACGTAAGCAGAAGAACTCCGATCATTGTGGACTTAACTCCAATCAAGTGCTAGTTCAGTTTGTTCAGCAACCATATTCCAATTTTCTTAATTTTGGTTAGAGGGAATTCAAGGAAGTGAGGATAGTTGCATAAGATTTTTTTTCTCAATTGAGAAGGTGAAAACACTAATTATTTGGCTGAAGCTGGGATGATGGATCGGCTTCTTAAACTGAAGAATCAATCCAAAGTGCTAGGGAAGTAAGAAAAAGAAGACAACATGATAGCGCAAGAAATATATAAGAACTTTCTTCATCCAAAAAAGAAAGATATAAGAACTTTAAACTTTCTCTTCCAAACTCCACTTCCCTGAAATTTCATTTCTTTGTCTCTTGGTTATGTTTTGCCACATTGAGTTTTAGCAAATTTAAACCTGCATATGAAGATTTGCTATTAACCGGTTTTGCAATAATTGGGCATTTCCCCCCCCCCCCCTTCAACCAGGTTACTCTCCCGTGGTGTCTACTAGTTAAGTTTCTGTTGAATGATGATTATTCAAGAATTATATGAGAATAGCATTTTTTATCTATGCTCGTTGAGAAATTGTAGGCACGTAAATCGTTGTTGGTGTTATCATGCAGATAAGTTCACAGAAGAAGAAAACAGGTGTTATTGCTCCAAGGCGCTTTGTACAAAGAGTCAGGAAGCAAAATGAGCTTTTCCGAGGTTACATGCATCAGGCACGTGTTTTTCTATACATTTATGTATGCTTGCTATTTGGTGGCAACCATTCGACATCTATGCTAGAATTATTTTTTGGTTAGATCATGAAGGGAGAAGTCACTTCTTGATCAGTTTCGTTAACCATGATGTTCTTGTAGGCTTCTAGAGAATCTTGAAGGAGCCATTACAATCTCTTAAGATAGAGATTCATAGTGGTAACCTATAGCAAGAGACCTGCTTAAAAGAAAATAAGAAAACGAAAGACAAATCATCTGAAACAAGAAAGGAGATACCTTCACTTTAATTACTTATAAAAAAAGAAGAAAGGAAATACTTTAAAAAACGTTAAAGCTGCGAGATTTACCATACTCACTTATTACTTTACCTGCATAATTAGTCCTAGATCAGTTTGAAATGAGAAACCTCTAGTATCGGTCCAAATTCATCTTATGCACTTTAGCATTGAAAGCATGCACTCTTCGAGTTCTGCATCTATCTTGTGATTTGGCTTATCTTCAAGGTGTCGTGAATCTGTGTGTTCTTATACAATGTATTTTCTTCTGGTAGACATCCTTAATGTTTTAAAACTTCTCTTACAGCAAGGCAGAGAGGTTTTTACCTTCCTACTTACCCATATTGTGTTTTACATGCTGAAACCACGACACTTCTTTATCGTTAAATAATTACCTTCTTGATCTGATCATTTACATAGAGGTGATGGCGAGCTACGCTAGGGTTTTTTGGGTGGTGGGTCTTGATGAGAAGAAAAAGGAGGATGAAAAGAAGTTAGGGTTGCAATGCTTGTGTGCCTAATGGCACAGGGTAATGACTACGACATGGAGAAGAAAGAAATAGTTAGGAAGGAACTTAGTTGTAAGTCCTATTTTGCCCTTAAAGGTAAGAGATGTCATTTAAAATTATAGAGGGTTAAACTATTTTTAAAAAGCTGAAGGGTCTAACTGCCATGAACAATGGTTTAGGCAGGAACGTGTTTAATTATTGTGATGTATGATCTCGACTCCATGTGCTATCCAGAATCTGCTTATAATGCAAAGTAAATTCCTAGTTCATCTAGTTTTTAATACAGTTGATTTTTGGTCATGCTTTTGCTTAGGATGCCCATGAGTTTTTGAACTTCTTGTTAAATGAACTCGTTGATATCTTGGAGAAAGGGTCGCATGCAGCAAAAACTTTAACGGCGAGTTCTCCTGAAAAAGTTGCAAATGGATCATGTAATGGTCACGCGAATGGTGTTAAGGAGCCACTTGTTACCTGGGTGCACAAAAACTTTCAGGTAAACTATCTAACCATGTCTTCACTCATTTAGAATTTTATCTTTCTTCTTGATGATGTCAGTTTTAGCATCCATCTGTGTTGCAGTTTTGCAGGAGGTATAGAAAGAGGAAAATTTGAAGTTTTTTCTTAAATTTCTGTCAATGAACTTCTTTTATACTTTCATTTGAAAGGAAAAGAGGCAAGGTTCTATGTTGGGTCTTTTGAATTTGTATCTCTGAGGAGGTAGAGGAAAATGTGAATTTGTCTCTTAAAATTCTATCAATGAAATTCTTTTGTATTGTCATTTGAAAAGATTAAGAGGCAAGGTCCTATTGGTCTTCTAAATGTGTATCTGATGCTCATGTGTTCCATCAGTTTACATATTCATATATGTTTAAAATTAAAAGTGCTTACTTCACTCCACTTATGATGCATATTTTGGATCGTAGGACTGCGCAAATGGTTTACTACGTTCTGGATCTAGTGGCTGCTTAACTGTTTGTTTTGTATGAATGCAGGGTATATTAACCAATGAAACAAGGTGTTTAAGGTGTGAGACAGTCACGGCAAGGGATGAAACCTTTTTTGATTTGAGCCTTGATATTGAACAGAACAGTTCTATTACAAGCTGCCTCAAAAATTTCAGTTCAACAGAGACCCTCAATGCGGAGGACAAATTTTTCTGCGACAAGTGCTGTAGGTAGGTGCTTTCACCTCTCCTTTTTAAACAATTAAAATGGCGGGGAAAGTTACTTTCTTTTTCTGAATTCAGCTTGCAAGAAGCACAAAAACGGATGAAGATAAAGAAACCGCCTCACATCCTGGTCATTCATTTGAAGCGTTTCAAGTATATGGAGCAGCTAGGTCGTTACAAAAAGTTGTCTTACCGCGTTGTGTTTCCTCTGGAGCTGAAACTCAGCAACACCATTGAGAAGACTGACTCTGAGTATTCTCTATTTGCTGTTGTGGTTCATGTCGGTAGTGGGCCAAACCACGGGCATTATGTTAGTCTTGTGAAAAGCCACAACCACTGGTTGTTCTTTGATGATGAGAATGCGGAGATCATCGATGAGTCTGCTGTTCAGACCTTTTTCGGCTCAGCTCAAGAATACTCGAGCAATACGGATCATGGCTACATCCTCTTCTATGAGAGTCTTGCAGCAAGCAAGAGCTGATAATAGTACAAATGTTTATGGTTCGATGTACAACACAAAGGGGTTACGAGCGTTCTTGTTTTAACAATAAAGAGATGTAAATCTTGGTATAGAAACTGTATTATTAGCTATGAAACTACAACTACAAATGAACTCCATTGGCAGAATCCCAGGAGCAGGAATAAGTTTCTCCTTTTGTGTAATTTCAATCTGAAAAACATGTTTCGTTTTGAGGTGCTGAGATGCACATTTATGGACTTTGAATCTAATACTTAATTCCTTTTCTTTCTTACAGCATTGCATGTATACAGTTAATCTAGCATACTTTTCTTTGACTCCAATACTTGATTCCTTTCTTCTCATACTATGCTAGTATAAAGTCCAGTTAGCTCTTATTTATGCTGAACATCTAGTTAAAGTTTTTATACTTCTCAGCTGAAGTAGAAAGTGAATTGGATGGCTTGTGTTTACCGGGTACATTGCCTGGAAGTATTCTTGATAAGATATAAACTGGATATCTTCTGTATAACATCCGGGATTATTTTTATTGTTGAAAAATACATTTCGAACACTTAGTCATACGTATGACTAATGATATTTTACTTGGAACCATACCGTAGCTAGATACTTTGAAGACCAGTTTCTAAATACGTAAATGATGATTTTTGTACCAAATCAAGGCAAAATGGGATTACACACCTTAAAAGCTATAATAGAAACGATGAATTTACGTCTCAAGTCAAGGAACAATGAGATCATAGACCTCCTTAATGGTTAAAGAACCAATCCGTTGATAAGTAAATAGAATGCGATACACCCGTCAGCAAGATTAGAAAAGATTAAGATTAAAATTTTGATCTGTAAATTACAAGGAATAGACTCATTAGTCACTTATATCTCGTCACAAACATTCTCCCGTCAGCTATTCGCCCTTATTAATGGTTCCAAGAACAAAAGGTTTCCCCAGGCGTGAGCAACATCATCAGCGTTTGATCTTACAAAAATGGAGCAATACTAACCGCAGCAGATACATACGAAGCTAATGCAGCAGATCCTCTGCTAGAATATCTAAATACGGTTTACACTAGGCACTCGCTAAAATTGTAGAAATTGTTAGAAATGGCAAAAAAGTTTCCAGAACTGAAAATTAACAAGGAAAAACTTACTTTGCTGGATATTGATGGCTGAACTTATTAGCATTTCTTTTATGTTAACAAAAATTATAGGAGTCTAAATCAAATTGAGTTTTCTCTCAAGTAACTTGACAGTGCAGGCGGGCTTGAACGAGAAGGAGAAGAGGCGTTTTTGGGAAGATTTGGACGAAGTGGTAGGAGGTATACCACCCACTGAGAAGTTATTTGTAGGAGGGGATTTTAATGGACATATCGGGGCACTTCGCAGTTATTCCGAAGGAGGATCTTACAACCCGACACAAGCTTTTGGTGATGGATTTGGAGATCAAGATGGAGAAGAAGAAGAGGGTTGTGGATGACAGGTTAAGAATCAAATGAGGAGTTTGACCATTGCTAGTGCAAAGGAGATGGGGGAGAGGTTGATGACCAAGGGGGCTTGGGGGAGTAGTGGGGATGCGATCGGAATGTGGGACAAGATGGCCAGTTGCATTCGGGAGGTTGCTAGAGAAGTGCTAGGGGTCTCGCGGGGTAGCCGTGGTGGGCATCGAGGGGAATGGTAAAGTTCAAGAGAAGTTGAAGCGAAAAAAGCGGCGTATGCGAAATTGATAAAAAGTAAGGATGAGGTGGAGAAGTTGACGAATAGAAAATTATATAAGATGGCGCAGAAAAAGGCAAAGCTAGCAATTACGTCAGCGAAAACGACGGCTTTTGAATGTCTATATGTGAAATTAAAGGGAAAAGGCGGGGATAAGAAGTTGTACAGACTAGCCAAGGCAAGGGAGAGGAGGGCCCGGGACTTGGATCACGTGGCATCAGGGACGAGGACGACAAAGTACTAGTGGAGGACGCACATATTAAACGAAGGTGGCAGACTTACTTTCTCTTGAACGAAAAATAAAATAGAGACATTGTGCTGGGAGATCTAGAGCACTCTGGTAGTAACTAAAATTTTGGGTATTGTGAAAACATTAAGATTGAGGAGGTTCAGGATTCTATTCGCAGGATACGCAGGGGACGAGCGACTGGGCCTGATGAGACCCCAGTTGAATTTTGGAAGAGCACCGGTGGGGCAGGTTTGGAGTGGCTGACGGAGTTGTTTAACATCATTTTTAAGACGGCGAGGATGCCCGAAGAATGGAGGTAGAGTACAATGATTCCTTTGTACAAGAACAAAGGTGATATCCAGAGTTGCAAAAACTATAGGGGTATCAAGCTGTTAAGCCACGCTATGAAAGTTTGGAAAAGAGTCGTGGAGATGAGGGTGAGAAGAGGCATGTCTATCTCCGAGAATCAGTTTGGATTCATGTTGGGGCGTTCGACTATAGAAGCTTATTAAGAGATTGGTGGAGCAGTATAGAGAGAGGAAGAGAGACCTACATATGGTTTTCATCAACTTCGAAAAGGCATACGACAAAGTCCCTGGGGAGGTTCTATGGAGATGTTTGGAGGTTAGAGGTGTACATGTGCCATACACTAGGTCAATCAAGGATATGTATGATAGAGCCAAGACCATGGTACGGACAGTAGGAGGAGACTCGGAGTTTTTTCCAGTGATGATGGGGCTGCACCAGGGATCAACTCTTAGCCCATTCATATTTGCATTAGTGATGGATGTACTGATGCGGCAAATCCAAGGGGAGGTGCCATAGTGCATGTTATTCGCAGACGACATAGTCATGATTAATGAGACCCGTAGTGAAGTGAACGCTAAGCTGGAGGTTTTGAGACACACTCTGGAGTCTAAAGGGTTCAGACTGAGTAGGACCAAGACAGAATACTTAGAGTGCAAGTTCAATAACGGGAGCGACCTTGAGACAGACGTGGAGGTGAAACTTGGTACTCAGATCATTCCAAAGAAAGGGAGCTTCAAGTACCTCGGATCTATTATCCAAGAGAATGGAGAGATTGATGATAATGTCACACATCGTATTGAGACAGGGTGGATGAAATGGAGGCTCACATCTGAAGTATTGTGCTATAAAAAGGTGTCACCAAAACTTAAAGGCAAGTTCTATGGGGTAGTGGTTAGACCGACTATGTTGTATGGGGCGGAGTATTGGCCGGTCAAGACTTCACACACCCAAAAGATGAAAGTTGCGAAAATGAGGATGCTAAGATAGATGTGTGGGCATACAAGGAGGGATAGAATTAGAAATGATGATATCTGAAACAGAGTGGGAGTGGCCTCGGTGGAGGATAAGATGCGAGAAGTGAGGTTGAGATGGTTCGGGCACGTGTAGAGGAGAGACACAAATGCCCCAATGCGGAGATGTAAGAGGTTGGCTATGGACGGGTACAATAGGGGTAGAGGTAGGCCGAGAAAGTATTGGGGAGAGGTGATTAGACAGAACATGGCGCAAGTGCAACTCACTGAGGACATGACCTTAGATAGAGGGTTATAGATGACACATATTAGGGTAGAAGGGTAATAGGTAGCCCAACATATTATTATTGTAGGCTCGCTTAGCCTAGCATACTAGTAGGCACAATATTGACTTATAATCACTTATCGTTTGATTTATGATGCTATGTGTATTTTATTTGTCTTATTTACTTGCATTATTTATTGTTTCATTTTGCTTCTTTTTCTCTTTAAGAATTCACTATCATGACTTACTTTGTTTGTCTTACATTGCTTAGGCTTGTGCTTTGTCTTGAGCCGATGGTCTATCGAAAACAGCCGATCTACCTACCAAGGTAGATGTAAGGTCTACGTACACTCTACCTCTCCAGACCCCACATTGTGGATCTCACTGGTTATGTTGTTGTTGTAACTTGACAGTGCATAATTAGTTACTATGATCTATGTATATACAATGAATCAGGTATTAATTGGGTTAGTCAAGGCAAAAGAAGCTCATTCAAATGCTATAGACATGAAAGTATCATCATCCAACAGACTTTCAACATCAAAGAACTCCTCTTCAGGGTAGATAGTATCTTCCGGGATCTCCGGTATTTGAGCTGGACCATCCTGCTGAAAGTGAAGAAAGAATTATGAAGAAAAAAAATGATACCAAAAGCGAATAAAAGATATGGTCCAGTTAGCAGCTAAAATTTATATTCACCCAAACATGGTCCAAGAGTCATGATCAAGATCAAGATCAAGCCAATAACTAGAACCCAAACAATCGGCTGTGATTTCCTAGACTCTACACTTTAAGAAAAATACTAACAAATTCACATTCAGATGCTTAACTGAGGAGTCACGGATATCTTCAGTTAAGTGATATCAAAAATTTGAAATAATCAACCCATCAAACTACAATCAGAAATTCAAGGTACACTTAATCCAACTATGTAACCGAGTAACCAACCATAAGATTTCTCAGCAAACAATCTGTCAACAAATTTATCTGCTTCTATAATCAGCAAGTGTCATAAGAGGGTAGCTACAGCTAATACCGTTCATAGTTGCATTTTTTCATGAAAAATTAACCAAGCCAGAATGACTGATGAAACTCGGCAAGTCACAGAAGTATAAACCGGAAAAAAAGTTTAGACTTTCCACAACGAGATGTAGCATCCTAGTTTTCTTTTTCCATCTACTTTTCTCCGGAAGCAACCTTTTTCCAAGTTTTTGCCCTATAAAAGCTCAGTCAATTTTTGATCTAGCAACCTAGCTTTAACCCATAGTTCATTTTGCAACTTGAGGGCAAACCCATAGATCAACTCATTATGTAGATGCATATATGTGCAAGCCAGGCAATGGTTAAAAGAGCCGTTGCTATTTTCTGCCCAGCCAAAATAAAGTAAGCTACAATTTTCCTCCCTTTTCTCTACACACCCTAGTATTACATAAAAGCACATTCATTAACACTGAAATAGCAACCATTCATAATTATACCTTCCCTTCACGAAGTCCTTCAGCAGCAGTAAGCAGCCTACGATATTGAGCACGACCCTCAGGATATTGAGTCATGGACTTCACCCTAGCAAGGGCTTTTTGCATCCTGACTTCAGTCTGTTTTCTTCCTTCCTTCAGAAAATCATAATCATCCTCCGGTAATGAGTCGTCTTGTGTGCTTGGCTTATTCATGACCGCCTCTGATCTAAATCCTCTCAAACCACTTCTTTTACGTCTCCACCGCAATATCACCTTCTCCAGAATTCCTACCGACCAGATAATTGGTTTATATTTCTTCCTCACTTGATGCCCCCTTATATGAGCCTTCACAATGAAGAGTGAAAATATCAGCGTAAAGAAAGAAAAGGACTACAGATGTTGAGCTATATAAAAGGAGAACTTTAAAACAATAGGTCAAATATAACAAATCAGCTGAAGGACAAGGACCCATATATGAAAATCTGATCAATCATCATTCTCCCCCGGGGCTGATTAATTAGGTTAGTCCCTGCTCGACGGGTGGGTCTTACAGTCAAGCTCCCTTCTGCCTTTACACTCGAGGCTCAAAGTTTGTTGTAAACTATTAAAAAAAGGATTAGCACAGCTTCCATAACGACACACCCTAAGTCATGAATAAAATTTTGCATGTGGAAGTTGTTTAAGGCAAGATACTTCCGCATCAACAAAACAAAAACATATGTGACTAGCCGCCAAGTGTATAACGACATTCGTTATTTGAAAGAAGCAACACACCTGAATTTTAACAATTTTTTGTCGAATTAAAAGAAACTCTTTTCTCTTATTCCAGCCACGAAACTTTTTCTGGATTTGAATGGCAGCCGCATGAGCTATACCACTGTTTTTCCCCAACTTAGAAGCTCTAGAAGCTACAATGGAAAGAGCATTCTCATCAGATGACAACTCATTGTCGCTATGCTCAATAATTTGCTTCCTCTGAAATGACTGAACCCTGAAAATTTGATGTATCCGAGCAGCTGCTTGAGTAGCGTTGCGTATAGCAGCCAGAGAATCCTTAAGCGAAAGTACATCTGGCACATCATCTCCAGTAGTTGTAACAGCCACACGCTCTGTAACTGTTTCTCCAACTTTTGCTCCAGATACTTCTGAAGCAAGCTCTTCCTTTGCATCAGTCACAGTAAGCTTAGAAAGGTGAGTGGTCAAAGATGATTCAGCAAGAAATCCAGATATTCCCTTGTGTCCATTGGCAGATGCCAGATCAGCGGGGGTTCTACCCAAAGGAAATTCAGCAGATGGGTCTGTCAATGCTCCAGGAGATGCGCCTAAAGAGACAAGACCAACAACAGTCTTCTCCCTGCAAGATAAAAACCTATTAGCAAGCTACTCGTTCTGTTGGAAGTTTTTTTACAGGAATGAATGATGATTGCACTACGTAATAAGATTACTTATGTCAACGGGGATAAAATGAAAGTAAAACATGACTTAGTTTTAGACTTGAATTTCCTTTCAGCTTTTCAATTTGTCAATAGCAGAAAAGATAGATCGTTTAGACTTTCTCCTCTCTACAACTATAGCAGAATGCATTGAAGATAATCAGCTTTGATTGACATGCCACCAATCATCACAAAGCTCTCTATACTATATCTATATGTATGACTTTTTATATATGTAATAAGATGGAACGTGCATCCAAGGCTGTGGGCTAGTGGTCAATCAAGTGAGGAGAACCATGACGTCTCAGGTTCAAATCCTAGAAAAACAAAAATATAATAAGATGGAATGTGAAATATTTTTCGAAATAACAACTAGATTGGTATCTCTTATATGTAATTCTCAGATTCTCAATGCATCTGGATATCATATCTTATGAACTAATGAAAGCACTCCTCCCAGAAGATGAAATCAGACAGAAGTAAGGGTAGGATGTACCAAAACTTTAGCAAAATATTTAGCACATTAAACTTTTGTTAAGAGCGAAGTGACATTGAATCCATTGTAATACCTTTAGTTGAGGGTTTTATGTTAACGCTAGAACATTATCTGGTAAAAAGCTGACTCTACATTGCTTGGATTACAAACAAGAGGGAACAAAGGACTCTGTTGATGTTCGCTTTACTTGCTTTAGCATAGCATTGGTCTTCTTGTTTTCCCTTTATTTTGTGTTGAACTCTAAGATAACAACTAAAACAGATCCAACAGTGTTTGGATCTCAACAGAACTTAGGCAAGTTCTATCGGCTATTGGTCTCTTTTGCTTAAATAAAAAAAAATCAGTTAGGATTCCGAAAAGAAAGTCACAGGACTGTGAGTATGGGCCACTGACTTGCTAAGTAAAGCATAAATGAAGAAATGAAAAATCAGTCTATGAAGTACTTACCTGCCATAGAATGCGGCCCAATGAAGTGCAGTCCATCCATTCATGTCACGGAAATCTACACTTACCCCAGATGCTAAAATTGCCTTTAAGGCCCAATCATAACCAAGTGCAGCTACCAAATGAAGTACACCTTGACCTTCATCATCGAGAACAGTTCGCCCTCTGCCATCATCAGTAACCTGGTGAACCAGCCATACATAGAAATTCTGCTTCAGCTTTCTTTCAAGAAATAGATCCTCTTTCCTGCATTGGGATGTCCCATAGTCTGACACTCTCTCTATCATCTGTTGATTCTCTTCCTCCATCATAAAGATGATTTTATTCACTGTACTTTGTTTCTCCTTAGTAGCATCTATACTATCAGAGCTGTGACAACTACTAACAGGTCCCAAGGACAATAAATTTTCAATTCGTTCAAGGAGATGCATCTCAATCGTAGAAACATTGGCAGCACCAAATTCCTGATAAGGTCCAAATCTGTATTCAAATTGTCTGACTTCACTACAAGCCAATCTATTTGAACATGTCACATAAAAAGGGAGTACTCCTGGTTTGTGTGGGGGAGCATGACAACGAAGTACCTCGTCTGCTAAAACCTCTGCAGGAACCTCTACTTCCCCAAACATACATGACCACTTGTACTTGACCAGCTCGCCTTCACTCTTAAGAAATCTTCCAGTAATCAATACCTGCTTTGTGTGTCAAAAAATCAGACAACTTTGGAAATTCATCTTATATCTTTCAGTAAGTAAATTTCAATTGCTTAGCTAAAACACTGAGATTATGCACAATCTATGCTATAGAATAGTTGGTTGCATGATTGTGGAAAGCTTGGTGCCAATCAACCAGTCTGCAGCAAGGTCAAGAAAGGTAATTGCATTTGATAGAAAAGTGGACACTAACTCATGAAACTACTGCAAATATATAGAAATTTCAGACAACAGATGATGCAAGCAGTGCCAATCTAGCACTCAAGCTACAGAACATAAACTCCAAATGCTTACCTTCGTTTCCAAGTTTGAATAAGCCCAATTAGGTGAAAAATCAATGATGCTGAAAACCTGCTCCTGGGAAAGTGAGGGATCCAGTGAATGTGAATCCACATGCAACTGGCTGGGCAGACAGGAACCATCATCCTCGGTATCTATAGCATTCCATGAAATTTGATTAGTTGGCTGCATATGCAACTCCTCAACATCCTCAAGCTCTTTTGCAACCCATCGGGAGAAGCTGTCAACTTTTTTCAGGCCTTCTTCCATTTTTACACTGCTCAAATGAGGCTGTTTAATCATAGAATAGTCTCCAAGCCCTAGCATATCCATGCTATTCTCTTGATTGATGTCACCTTGAACTTCCACGAACGAATTCAGATATTGAAGATTCAATTGTGTTAGTTGCTCTTCTTGTTCATCAGGATACAAGTATGATTGCCCCCTAACAGTAGGTAGATTTGAAGATAGATTTTTGTTGTTAAAACTATTTTCCAAATCATAACTCGAATCTGCAATCAAATCCTGATTGACAGTTTGTCCATGGAACTGCAATGGAGAGTCTCCAAAAGAATACTGATAAAATAAAGTAAGGTTTAGCACATAAGCATTGAAGAATAAGGAAACCTGGTATAGGAAAGGATGAAACCCAAGGGGGCAAGGAGAAGAGGATAAAATAAATGATCTACAAATTTTGACTCTTAAGTAAAAGACAGGAGTCACAGAGACACATGCACATGAATACATTCTTAAATTGTCTAACATCGGTATTTGTTAGCCACAAGAAAAGGACAGCATTCAGCTCCAACACAAGAAAATATCACATGAGAGTCTTAATTATTAGAAAATTTTAAGTTTTCTAAAAAGGGAATCCTAGAAAGTTTCTGTTAATTTTGAGAAATATAAGTGCTTAGTATATCCAGATTTACAAACCTAAGAGTTGACTGGAGATGCTAGCAAGTATGTAACAATGGAATGACTCTCCAAAAGAGATGCTCAAAAGAATTAGAATGAGGATAGGTATTGGTTTCATACTTAACCAGTAATGTTGATCAAGAACATAATGTAATTATGTACAACAACCCCCACAAAGGTAGGGGTAAGGTCTGGGTACATCCTACCCTCCCCAGACCCCACTTGTGGGAATATACTCCATTTGTGGGAATATACTGGGTATGTTGTTGTATGTACAAAACAAGGACCGTAATAGCTTTACCTGCCAATTTCCATGGACTGACAAATTGTTCTTGAAATCATCTTGGCATACCATCTCACCTGCAAAAGACTTGGTTAAATCCCTAGTTCATTTCCCAAACTGATACTAGAAAAGCTCTGAAGCGATTTAGTACCATTTGAACAATGCTGAGAAACTGGTTCCCGAGATCCCAAATCAATTGTTCTTTGAGGACCAGATGCAAAATTACCAAGATCAGACTGTCCACCTTCATCTATACCAGGAAGTGATGTATACTCCACTGAAATAATAAATACAAATTTTTAGACATAAATCAACAATGAAAAAATATGAAACGGACTTCAAGAAACCATAGCGATGGAGAAATGCAATAACTTCGCATAACAACTTAGTAAAAGCACCTGAAGATTGAGGTGAACCATATGAACTATAGATGGTATCCCTACTTCCCACCAGATGACTGTCCATTCCAGATACTCGGTCTGGATATGAATGAAATCTAGAACACGCTTGGTGACTATCTTCTGCAATAAATTGATTTCAGTATGAGACCTTTAACAACGGTTTTAGCACTCGACACAAGCAACTAGGTAAATCAAGTATAGCCGACAAGAAATCACATTAAAACCAACTGCAAAGAACATTACCTGATTCAGCTTCTTCATGTGCTTCTGTTAAAGAGCTTGCTAGACTTGTCGAATCAGCATTTGCTGAAACTAGTTTCTTGTGACTCCTCGGAAAACTATCGGACAGTGAGCATTCGTTCAAATAGTTTGTGTGAGCTGATTTAATGCTTCTGATGCAACCGACATTCACCTTGTTACCCTGTCAAGGAGAAGGGGAAAAAGTTCATAGATTCTTTTGTTAAGATTATTGTAATTATTAAAGCTAGTACCAAGGAGGTAAAGCAGAACATAAGGAATTATGTCATTGGCCAAATAGCATTCAGCTCAAAAGCAGTCCATGGATAAAGCAGTCTTGCTTAAAAGAACTTGCATCTCCATATATACGTCATAGACCCAGAGTCTGGTTAAAGGGATGTGCAACAGACATATCATGGAGTTTTTCAGTTATCACTGTGTTTTTTCTCCTCTCCCCCCTCCCCCCTCTTCTGTCCCTAAAAGACAGGAGGGTAGGAACGATGATTTCCGTGGTTCTACAAGGAAGTTACTAAAGAGTGATCAGAAAGAAGGATGCAGAGATCATGCACAATCTGCACTCTCGCATCCCCCTTTGTGAAACTGTTAGAATAGGAATAGGATTGTATATACTGTCCTATATGGAAAAGGTGTAATGTAGTGTCTATAAATAGGGCTCAATGTAATAATGTAGTTAACTCGTCTTAATAATATTTCCCGTCTTTATTTCTCACAGAAAGTAATTTGATTTGATCCCTCGTGAGTGTGTAACAATTAACTAAACTGATTCATGACCTAATAAGGACAGAAATGGTGGAGTCTAACCTTGACTTCCAAATAGTGGACAAAAACTATGTGCATGAGATCCCTGCACCACATCAAGTGAGAAGAAAGAACTTTTAGTGCATAGGTCGTTAGAGATAAGAAAACAAAGAATGAAAGAGTACACAAGAATGTGCAAATAGTTTAATCCATAAATTAAACAATTTCTCTTTGTAGGACTAGTAGGCAGAATGAATAAAATGTTCATTATAAACTCTTATACAATCACTTATTTACTCTACTCCTATGAAATAGACATAGTAAATATTCTAATCTACTTTTGTTTAATACCACTTGTATGAAGGTATTTTAACTAACTAATAAGTACTTCAGTTTCTTATTTTGAACTTCTAGTTTTGTCATGAGAAGTAAATGGACACAAAACTAAAAAGAGAAGAGGTGCAAAAAGAAAATAAATAATAAATAAGGAGGAGCTTCCAAAATGATGCCACAGCTATATGGTCCACACTCACTGTTCAAGCATCCAATAACTACGCCTTTGAAAATTATCATCTTCTTCTCCATGGGCATAGTAGCAGTGTAGCACATCAATACTTCCGACCTGCAGAAGGATTTTATTGACAGAAAGCATGAAGCATACAAAAAGTCCATTAGCTTTAGCTCACAAAAAATAGACTCATCTAGCCCATCCAAGAAGACAGTACATTGATGCCAAACTATCAACACCTACCTTCAGCCTCTCATGAGCTTCTTTAACTGTCTTCCCATCCTTCTTCTTCCTCCAATTATGCCCATCCTTCCTAAAGTATCTTAGCACCTTCCTATCGAAAAGAAAAACAGAACCACCTGAACAACAAAACACACATTAAGAACAAACATCTAAAAGCACGAGTAGAGGGAAATCAAATCATTAGCTTTTCCTTTTTAGGGAATGAAAGTAACTATGCACATAAAAAAGGATCTATAACGGACTGCTCCAATCATCAACAGTCATTTGGGGTCTCTAGTCTCACAGGGTGGATAATGTATATTCATCTAGTCTCACAGGGTGGATAATGTATATTCATCTAGTCGCTTTGAAACAAAATCTACATGGCATATGGGGATATTCTCAGAGGATCTTCTAGTTCCCTACTTATATGAGAGTTTTGCAGGACAAAGCAGGACCATGGAAAAGTCATTACAAAGTCTAAGCAAATTAGGGTCTCAATGAGCAAGCTGAAAACCGATAAGCGTAAAGACTATATATTTTTAGATCGAGAAGCAGCATGTTACTAAATGAATATTTATCATTTCATTGTCAACAATTATAAAAGAAATTTAATTAGAGTCCTCGTAGAGAAAGGAAACTGCTGCTTTGTCTAAACTAAAATCCCCTTTAATCTAGCTTAAATTGAGACTGTAAGTCTTACAACTACAATACACATCGAAGCTACGGCATACATGCAAAAACTTTACAAATTCCCATTGAAACCAAGGACCCAGAAAGTTTTCTTTTTGCAGTAGTGTCTGTTAGGATATGCTAAGTGGTATAGCTGCTCTAAAGTCAAAAGAATATCACAAGTTTCAAAAATAGATGGATAAGAATGAAGTAGACATACTGACTGGCCTGTATGGAGCCTCTGGGGTTATATGAAACTCCCTGTAGTTCCGCAGGATTTCACAAATCTCTGCAGGTCTCAGCCAACGATGTTGTACTTCTGATAATATCTGTGTTATGTCTGCAATCAAATAAACATATTATGTTTTCAAAGATACAATGGTCCAACTTTTGAAAGAAGCTTATATAGAGTCAGTCAGTCAGACATAATAAACCTCAGTGAATCTTGAATTCAAAACATGCAAATGTAACATCAGACAACGCTAAGGATCAAAACTTGAAACACTCTTGCCAATGCCTTATACATTGTATATGCTTAATAATTGTGTGTCTGTTTCTAAGCTGCGCGAACTCTTTATTTCTGCTGCCGCACCCTTCTCGACACAGTGCGGGTTAGGGTGTGGGATACGTCTCGGATACGGTCAACCAACTTCGGATACTTTGACCGGAGTCCATGAACAAATTTGGGGGGGGGGGGGGGGGGGAATTGAGATTTTGATTTCTCAAAATGAAAGATAAAACATATTTTAAGACATGGGAAATGGCATACCTTTAATACTATAATCCTTTTGTCTCATATTCGGTGCTTCATGTTTCAGACCAAACAGAGAGAAGCAAGAATTCAAGGGGTTGTGTTCTGACTTCTGACTTCTGGTAGACAGTAGCAGCGATCTGTAAGGAGAATTGATGGAAGTCCTTGAATGGCAATCTTTTTCTCTTTTCAGAGGAAGAACCAGCGAGCTTGAAAGAAGAAGTTGGGGTCTTTATAGCTCTATTTTTATTATTTGATTTTTCTTAGACGGATCCCCGCACCCTTACCATATCTGGATTCGCACCACCGAATCTTAAAATTTAGATTTTGCCGAATCCAACACTCAGATCCGTGCCCGTATCAAATACCCTCACCGGAGTCCGAGCAACTTAGGTCTGTTTTCTGAGAGAAAGAGACTCCAGCCTCCAGTACACTAAAGGAAAACTCATTCTAAGGCACAGCTCAAAACCAGATCTGTGACATAAACTTAAAATCCGAGATTATGTCTCATTTCCACATACTAAAATAGGATGGAGTTGGATAATATTGGACTTGAAAGATCACTAGTGACTCATTGATGAAGGTGTTTGGACTTGAAATTGCATCTCTGAGATGTCAACAGTATTATTCTAGTTCTAGCCAAGGGAGCTAGCTAATGAAGAAGTTTAAGTTTTCACTTCAATTCTTTGCATCAAATTCCCAAGATGAAGTTGGTTCTGCAAATAGATTTCTTTCCCCTAGTTTATGTATTTCATCTGCAATGTCATGTCACAAAAGTCTTGAGCTTTTTAGTTACTCCAACAAGCCAAGCTCAAAGAACTAAATTTGAGCTTGGTCACGCTTGAGCCCATATCCAGCTAAGAAGTTCTCTATTTGACAGGAGTTGAGCCAAAGAAAAGTTAACTTGGCTCATATACACCTACTACTATTATATTCCAATCAATGAACAGTTTCTATCTCCAACTAAAACTACTTACATAACCAACACATTGATGTTCTCACTTCTCGGTAAGTATCTTTCATATTTATGGAACCATGGTCAATTAGACTAAAACACTCTAGTTTGTTCCACTATGGCAATAGTGTTTTGTGAAAGGTTACCAATATCTAGTGAAATCTTCTTTTAAAGTTCTGGTGGGGCAAGTAAATTTACTTTGTTATTCTTATCAAAGGAAGGAATATTTAAGAAATGAAGAGAAATATATATATAAGAAGAATTACCTCTTTGAAAAGACTTTCCCTAATTTACCCTCAAGTGGCGGGTCTCGACTTCTAGGTTTTTGTCCTTATGCATGTAAATGACACAAAGTTGCAGATACAAGATTGCAATTTTGAAAAGGGAAAGCTAAACTATGAAGTCTGACCTATAGGGAGAGATTAGAGTTACAAAATAAATACTCTGCACATCATTTGAAACTCTATGAGATTCAATTCCGAATTTCGAGGATAATTCAGAAACGTTTTAACCGTCTCAATACCACATGATTTACATATGTCACAAGTCTCTCAGAGATTTTACAGCGACATGTTAAACCCAGAATCTAACTTCAGAGTCTGTGCCTTCTATTAACTGCCTATTTGCAATCCAAAAAGTAGAGATATAAAGGCTAGAACTCTGGTTACCATCACAATTAAAAAAAACAAGAAACTAAAACTCTTATAGTTAGCAGTTTATGGGTGTGTTCGATATGGAGGTTTTCCAATTTTCCCATTTTCTCTTGGTCAAAAAATGTGGAAAACATTTTCTCTAGGAAAACAAGTTCCTTAAAAATGAGGAAAATGACTTTCCTAGTGGAAGTAGGGAAAACAAGCTCCACAAGTGACATTCCACATTGATTGTGTCATCCCCGCCCTCCAAGGCATCTCATCTTTGCCCCCACCACTGTAGCCCCATCCCCACCAACCAACCCCACATCCCTACCCCCACCCCACACCTCCCATTTGTCTAGATAATATACAAATGCTTTTAGAATAATATCTTTTTATTACGGACCGAACACAAGAAAATAAGTAAGAAATACACTTTATTTCCTGGAAAACATTTTCCTTCATACCAAACAACCCTATATAACAATTATATCCCATCACAATTAGGCAACAACTCTTTCATGCAAGCATATCATGAAGAAAGACATAATTCATACTCTAATACTGTTAACCATGAGTAATCAAAGCAGAACAAAAAATATCCAATTCTCCAGTATTTATGAAATTTAATTAATTGTAAATTCAATCAATTCAAAAATATAAAAAATTACACAAATCAGTGCATCCTCTCCGCTCTGCCTTTCCATCCACATTTCAATCAACACCAACTAAGTTTATACCAGTGTGCTATAGTCATCTAATTCTTAAAGCATATGGAAACATTTCGGGAAACTGCGTGAATAATAACAAGCGATTAGGTGACCGGAAATAGGGAGGCACAAATTAACTTTACCTAATCGAAATCCGGGAGGATCCGATCCAGTATCCGCCATTGATGATGACTTGATCACAAGACCCGACCCGTTAGCTTTAGGATATGGAGAAGATGAATTGGGAAATGAAAACGAGAATCGAGAATGTTTGGTGTGAATATGATGGATTTTTACTACTACTTCATTAATTAATTTAACACTTGTGAGCTGAGACTTGTCAAGTCATGTAAAGTGTGTGGGACATGCTTAAGCCAATTATGTGATGACGTGTGTCATATGTAAGAAGGTCGTAGGCACACTCACGTAGCACCCTGACTTGTCAAGTCGATAACCGTCCGGTTATCACTATTTCTGAAGATAGTAGTTCCGATCTCTCAACACTACTATCAATAAAATAGTGAGATAGTAGTTCCGATTTCTCAACACTACTATCAATAAAATAGTGAGATAGTAGTTCCTGTCTCTCAAGACTACTATCAATAAATCGCGTAATGTACATGAATGATCATGGTTTGAGAACAAAGCAACTGATATAACCTACAAGTTCCTACTCCAGAAGAGAGAAAATTACTCCCACCATGGTTCCAACTCATGTTGCGGTCTCCAACTGAATTTTAAGTTTCATTCCTTTGTCATCCAACTATGCCCGGGGGACACATTTTATTTTCCATCTTTACATGGTGAAGTCTCTCCCAGTAGTAGACTCAACCAAATCGGTGGCCTAAAGCAAAATACCTTAAATTTCTCTAATAAAATTTTATTAATTTTTATTTTAGTTCATTTTTTTGTAAAGATAGTATATGGACTACCTTGTACCCATTTTGATTATTCACTAATTTATATGATAATCATCTCATCATAGTTTAAAATTATATTTTTTATTAAATATGAAAATATGTCATTCTTATTATAAAGAAAAGACAACAACAACATATCCGGTCAAATTCTACAATGTGAGGTCTGGGGAGGATAGAGTGTACACATACCTTACCTCTACCTTGGTAGGTAGAGCGGCTGTTTCCAAGAGACCCTCGGCTCAAGACAAAGCACAAGTCCAAGCAAAGCAAGACACATAAAGTGTGTAAGTCATGACAGTGAATTCTGAAAAAGAAATAAGCAAAAGGAGGCAATAATTAATGCAAATAAATAAGACAAACAAAATATACATAGCAACATAAATCAAATGACATGGGAATATAAGGCAATATTCTGCCTACTAGTATGATAGGCTAAGCGAGCCTGCAATAATAATACTACAACTATCAGTTTGTAAGCGTAGGTAGGACTACGCTGCACTACCTACTATCTTTCTACCATAATATGTGTCATTCATAACCCTCTATCTAAGGTCATGTCCTCAGTGAATTGCACCTGCAACATATCCCGTCTAATCACCTCTCCCCAATACTTCATTGGCCTACCTCTACCCTTCATGTACCCGTCCATACCCAACCTTTCACACCTCCACACTTGGGCATTTGTTTCTCTTCTCTACACGTGCCCGAACCATCTCAACATAGCTTCTCGCATCTTATCCTCCGTCAAGGCCACTCCCACTATGTCCCTGATATCATCATTTCTAATTTTATCCCTCATTGTATACCCACACATCCATCTTAGCATCCTCCTCTCCGCAACTTTCATCTTTTGTATGTGCGAAGTCTTAACCAGCCAACACTCCGCCCCATACAACATGGTCGGTCTAACCACCACCCTATAGAACTTGCATTTAAGTTTTGGTGGCACCTTTTTAGCGCACAATACTCCAGATGTGAGCCTCAATTTCATCCATCATGCCCCAAAATGATGTGTGACATCATCATCAATCTCTCAATTCCCTTGGATAATAGACCAGAGGTACTTGAAGCTCATTTTCTTTGGAATGACCTGGGTACCAAGCCTCACCTCCACGCATGTCTCAAGGTCGCTCCCGGCGCTGAACTTGTACTTCAAGTATTCTGTCTTGGTTCTACTCAGCCTGAACCCTTTAGACTCCAGAATCTGTCTCCAAACCTCCAGTTTAACGTTCACTCTGATGCGAGTCTCATCAATCAGGATTATGTCATCTCCGAATAACATACACCGTGGCACCTCCCTTTGGATTTGTCGCGCCAGTCGATCCATCACCAAGGCAAATAGGAATGGGCTAAGAGTTGATCCCTGGTGCAGCCCCATCATCACTGGAAAGTGCTCCGAGTCTCTTCCTATTATCCGTACCCTGGTCTTAACTACATCATACATATCCTTGATTGCCCTAGTATATGCCATAGGTACACCTCTAACCTCCAAACATCTCCAAATAACCTCCCAAGTGACTTTGTCATATTCCTTCTTGAGGTTGATGAAAACCATATGTAAGTCTCTCTTCCTCTCCCTATACAGCTCCATCAACATCCTAATAAGATGGATGGCTTTTGTAGTCGACCGCCCCCGCATGAATCCAAACTGTTTCTCGGAGATAGACACTCTTTTTCTCACCCTCATCTCCACGACTCTTTCCCAAACTTTCACAGCGTGACTTAGCAACTTGATACCCCTATAGTTGTTGCAACTCTGGATATCACATTTGTTCTTGTACAAAAGAATCATTGTACTCCACCTCCATTCTTCAGACATCCTCGCCGTCTTAAAAATGACGTTAAACAACTCCGTCAGCCACTCCAAACCTGTCGCGCCTACGCTCTTTCAAAATTCAACTGGGATCTCATCAGGCCCAGTCGCTCGTCCCTTGCGCATCCTGCGTACAACACCCTGAACCTCCTCAACCTTAATATTTTCACAATACCCAAAATCCCGGTACCTACCAGAGTGCTCCAGATCTCCCAGCACAATGTCTCTATCTTCTTTTTCGTTCAAGAGTTTATGGAAGTAAGACTGCCACCTCCACCTAATATGTGCGTCCTCCACCAGCGCTTTGTCGTCCTCATCTTTGATGCACCTCACGTGATCCAAATCTCGGGCCCTCATCTCCCTTACTTTGGATAGTCTGTACATTTTCTTATCCCCATTTTTTTCCTCTAATTCCACATATAGACGTTCAAAAGTCGCAGTTTTCGCCGTCGTAACAGCTAGTTTTGCCTATTTCCGCTCCATCTTATATAATTTCCTATTCGTTCATTTCTCCACGTCATCCTTGTTTTCTACTAATTTTGCATACGCTGTTTTTTCGCTTCCACCTTCTCTTGTACTTTACCATTCCACCACCATTCCCCTCGATTCCCACCACGGCTACCCCGTGAGACCCCTAACACTTCTCTAGCAACCTCCCGAATGCAACTGGCCGTCTTGTCCCACATTCCGATCGCATCCCACTACTCCCCCAAGCCCCATTGGTCATCAACCTCTCTCCCATCTCATTTGCACTAGCAATGGTCAAACTCCCCATTTGATTCTTAACCTGTCATCCACAACTCTCTTCTTCTTCTCCATCTTGATCTCCAAATCTATCACCAAAAGCTTATGTCGGGTTGTAAGATCCTCATTCGGAATAACTTTGCAGTCTTTACAAAGACATATGTCTTCTTATAAAGAAAAGAATGTCACATAAATGAAAAGATAATAGTATAAAATTCAAATTATTTATTTCAATAACCTCTATCACATTTTAAGAAAATAAATTATAAAATCTAGTCTTTTTATTTTTAATTTTATAATATATAAAATAAATTGGGGCCTCAATTTGAGGGGCCTAAAAGCAATTGCTTTAGCTGCTTCCCCTCTGGCCGGCTCCGCATACCTAACCTAATTCCTTGACGTTACAAAACCACTTGTGTTTATGGATGCTGTTTCCCAACAGCTAATGGTTTCCTAAATTAGAAACTGAAAATTAAATTTGTTTTCCTATAAAACGGTTTCCTAATGTCCTATTGAGAAAAGACCAAAAAGAAGAAGTAAAGATCTTTTTTAAGTTTCTTGTTTGACTTTAAATTTCTTTTGTTTCCACAAAATATGATTGCTTGAGCATTTTTTTTAGCATAAAAATGGATGGATCTGGGGAGGTATTGAATCGAGGTTCGGTTGGGTTTTGAATGATCCAGGTTTTTAATTATTATTTGGGGAAAGAATGTACATGCCCCTCTGAGCAAAATAATTACTCTTTTCGTTTCAAAATGTTTTTCTTACTTTCATTTTTTTAATTTGTTTTAAAAAATGCCTCTTTCGTGTCACGTCCCAAACCTGGGGAGACGTGGCTGGCACCCGGTGCCTTACTTGGACCTGAGCGAACCATCTGTAACCCGCGGATGCTGAAGACAACCCTAAGTTAAGCCCACAAGGCCATACTCTGCACAATCTGTAATAACATCTATCTCATCTGAAACAAAGTCAACTCAAAATACATATAAATGTATATACGGGCCGGCAAAGCCATCATGCTAACATACACAATAAAATGAACAGGTCTACAAGTCTCTAGAGAAGTATAACTGTGATGTGATCAGGACAGGACCTGGCCTACCCATAATGTCTATATATACAAGAAGACTCTCAAAACATGGACATTGTAACTCCAGCTGAGATGTAGCTTACCGATCTACTGAACTCTGACGTATTACTCGGGAAGCCTCTCTACCCGTCTCTCAGAACCTGCACGCATGATGAATCATCCACAAATAAAAAGAAGTCAGTACGAAATAATGTACTAAGTATGTAAGGCGGCTAAATAACTGAAACTGTAATATAAGTCTGTTGAACAAAGATAAGGTCAAAGGTAACCTGGAATGCACCCGGCTGTCTCTACTCAACATATATACATAATATACTCTCACGTCTACCCGACCACATATAGGGCTCGGTGTGCATCTACCCAGTCGTAGGAGGCTCGGTGTGTATCTACTCGGTCGTAGGAGGTTCGGTGTGTATCTATCCGGCAGTATAGGCTCGGTGTGTATCTACCCGGCCGTATAGGCTCGGTGTCATCTCAATAACAACCCAACAACTATCAACAATAGACATATAAATCTATCAACAACTCTACTGCACAACAATAAGCTCTAAATACTGAAAGTACTCCCGACAAGGGACATATGGGATAATAGAGCAATACAACTCTAATGAAATGAAATAAGAACTCTTTTTTTCCGAACATAACTCGTTTCATGATTACTTTCGATAAGGGACCATGTCAAGTATGAAAAGGAGAACCTTAACATAACTTTGTAACCTTATGCTAAACAACAACATAGCTTTTCTTTCCGCTCCTTAGTCTACAACAATGAAACGATACTAACGTCATATTACATGTGATATAACAATCGTATTTCGAGCGATAAAATTTATTCCATAACAAAATGGGCAACATATCTCACGTTTCTTTAACCTCCCACAAGTTCAAGACACTCATAATAGTAGCCCAACCAAACAATAACTTCTTAATAGGTTTTTCAAACAACCCAACGATTCAACGAGCGGCATGCTCGTTTTACGATTGGCAAAAGTATATCTTAAAGCCCTTTTATTTCTTCATGAACATTTCAATAACAACAACAACAACAATATACTCAGGTTATTACACCAATTTCCAGCCCACAAAATAACTCAAAACAACCACCACATAGTCCACACGACAATAACAACATCAACTACGGATTCAGATACCTTATATGTCAAGAACTACTCCTTTTCACCTTACTTCACTTCGAAGAAAGCCCGAATTCAACAACACGACAAAACAAAATAACGAGATCAAAGCGATGAGCAAAATCCGTGACAAAGTTGCTCGCTAAAAGGGGAAAATCATGTTGCTGCATCTATTTCTCATGAAATTTAGTTGCTGAACCTTTTTTTTTTAGTCTTCAAGATAATTCTCAAAGCGGTATATGAATTTCCAAAGTGAGAATGAATTCTCCAAAGTGAAGAATATAATTGCTGCGATGTTTTGCTATTTCTAGCAAGCTTGCCAAAGTGAGATGATCCTATCTTATGGGTGAAATACAAATATCCCATGATGCCACCTATATTGATATAACCTTTCACTCTTCATTTATCCCACGTGCACAGCCCACTACACTAGTCAATAGTCATCCATAATTGATTAATTTCTCACTAACCATCCAATATTTCACCAATTATTCACCTAACTAATTTTTTGGTCTCAATTCACTTAATTATTTTAACACATTTCATATGCTCATTATCATATTTATGTGATATAATCTTAGTTTATAATTTCTTTTTCCACACGAAATATTATTTCCAACCCTCGTTGTCCCACTCATTAAGTATTAAATCAATTCAGGACCTCATCCTTTTATGCACTGAGCTCTTGATTTGCATGACTGAATATAATCAAAATTCCATACGGTCCATATAGCTTGTTAAGAATTTCGAAGTTCGATAAAACTTAATGTGGGAACTATGGGATGTAACATTTCCTTTTATGACAATTATTTCATTCAAACTTTTCACATGACATATTTAAAACCACAAGATTAAAGGTCATTTTTTGTACATTAAACACATCTTTAATTTAAGACCACAAGATTCAAAAGTCTTCTCAACTTTCTTAAACTTTGTGCCAAGTCAAAACCCGACAATATTTTTAAAACGGAAGAAGCACCTTTTTATACCTCTATCTAAATTAATTACACGTCCTACCCCCAAAATTATGATACTAACATGATATTACTCGGTCGCTTATATACCATGGTATTATCTAAACTTCTTTCACTTCTTCAAAAACACTCATGTAACCCTTTATAAAACTCACATGGTATATATCACTGACACGATATCATAGAGGATCATGCCCATTTATTCAAAAAATATACTTTTATAAAAAAAAAATCCATGATGTCATCATCTTATATACATGAGATGATATTATGGAGGATTGTTAATATATACCATATATTGAGATGATATCACGGAGAACTGCTTCAGTCTTTCAACGATACAATCTCTTAGTCCTCTATGATACAATCATAGTCATGCATGATACAATCATAGTATATAAATATACCGAGATGATATTATTGATTGATTCATTCTTTCTCTTAATACTCTATAATACTATCATATATATAAATATATTGTAATCGTATCATAGAGGAAGTATTTTGGGGCAGAGGGTACTCAGATAAATATTTCCGACCGGCTAGGTAAAAACAAACATGGACGAGTAAATAATTTTGCATTTTAAGGGTATTTTGTGTTGTTTTTACTTGTTATTTCAACTATTTAAAAAAGAAGTTATCATTTTATTAAATCTCACTAGTAAATACAAAATGAAGATGACCATTGAAACTAATTTGGTAAAATAAGGTAACTGAAAAATAGACGACTTTAATCCAATAGCCAAAATTGTAACTATTTAATCAATCAACTCAAAAAATAGAGAACAAATAACGCATTCAACTTTAGATTATATTGTCGAAAAACAATCCCTTTATGAATTTTACTAGAGGAGCCATCTGAAATTTGTGTTAGTTAGTTCAAAGTGAAACAAAAAAACAAATTGCGACAAGAAATTGATAAAACTGTTGGTATGTAAACAATTTTGTACTGTCACATCCGCCTAACAGTCGCCAAGCTTCACGTGCAACGTTCGTCATGTGTTTTACCTTGCTCTGCTCTCTGAGTGTGTCTAACCGCTTTTTTTATCACTGAGTAAATAATCGAAGTTCCGGGCATCTCCTGGAAAGATGAATCAGTTGTTGGCAAGGTCGGTGATGAGGCGGTTGGTTTTTGGCAGTACCTGTAACCGTTGCATATCGTCACAGCTGTCATCGCCGTCGTCTTTATCGGCGGTGGTAGTGTGGAGGGAAGTATATAAGCCGAGTAGCGAGTCAGTTGTGATGATGAGTGGCCAAAACATGGGATTCTCTGGTCAGTGGTGGAGGATGATGAGCTTCACTAGTGAACCGCCAACGAAGCTGAAGTGAGGAAGGAGGAAGATAAGGACGAGAAAACGAGTGGTGATTCTATTGAGAAGATGGAAGGGGAAGACGAAGTAGCTATTTCCAGCTATTGGGGAGTCTCGAGGCCAAAGATTACAAAAGAAGATGGATCTGTGTGGCCTTGGAACTGCTTCATGGTATGTGAATTGTGATGATCTAAGCAATTCAAAAAGAAAAAAAAAGTCTTTTCTTTCATTAATTTAGTATTTGTTTTCTGTTTTCGTTTGTAGCCATGGGAGACATATCAGGCTGACTTGTCGATTGATCTAAGCAAGCACCATGTGCCCAAGACATTCCTTGATAAGGTTGCTTACTGGACAGTGGAACTTCTCAGGATTCCAACCGATTTATTTTTTATTGTTTGCTTTCCGCTCAACTTTGGAAATGATTATGTTATCCAATCAAATCGGTTGGAATCCTGAGAAGTTCATACGGAGAGCTTGTACCAGCATTTTATTTGACGAATAGATGGATTCTGAAAGAAATAATTATTTGATTATTTTAATTGATTGAAAAAGAATATATATATTTTCATAATAGGTGAATTTTATTTCTATTATACTCTTAAAACATTATTCTATTTGAAGACTAACTATACAATTATGGTAAGTGTACAAGGCTAATTAAGGTAATACTTACACTACAATATTACAACACCTTATTTACCAAATCTGCCCAACCCGTGGGGCTGCTACAGTAAAATCCGAGAGCCAGTATACACATGTATATTGTGTATACTTGTGTATATTTAACATACTCCCGCAGTCATAGCGGGCGGTCTTCGAACGTTGAGACTGTCCCTAAAATCTTCAAAAAAGACTGAGGGAAGACCTTTTGTAAAGATGTCTGCAATTTGATACCCAGACGGGACATGACAGACACGTATTTGTCCATGAGCTACCTTTTCGCAAACAAAGTGAATGTTCATCTCGGTGTGTTTAGTGCGCTGGTGCTGAACCGGATTACCAGAAAGGTAGATGGCACTAACATTATCACAGTAAACCAAGGTAGCTTTCTGAATAGGACAATGAAACTCCAAAAGAATATTACATAACCAACATGATTCAGAGACCACATTGGCTACCCCTCGATACTCGGCCTCTGCACTAGAGCAGGACAATGTCGACTGACACTTTGCAAACCAGGAGACCAAGTTATTACTAAGAAATATGCAATAGCCGGACGTGTAACGTCTGTTATCTAGACAACTACCCCAATCATCACTGTGTACGAGACAAGGGTAAATGTCAAAGACGGATATAAATGTAAGCCATAGTCCAGTGTCCGCTGGATGTAGCGAATAATGCGTTTGAGCGCATTCATGTGCTCAACCCTGGGACCATGCATAAACAAACACACGTGATGTACGACATACGTAATATCTAGTCTCGTGAACATGAGATACTGAAGAGCCCCTGCGAGACTGCGATAGCGGGTTGGATCCTCGTAAGGTGAGTCAGCCGCAACACCTAGCTTGGGCTTAGTATCAACCGGAGTGGAAGTGGACTTACAGGATGACATCCCAGCCCTCTCAATGATCTCAGCTGCATACTTCCTCTGGGATAAGAACAACCCACATGCATGACGAGTGACAGCAATCCCCAAAAAATAACTCAAGGGCCCCAAGTCTTTCATAGCAAACTCAGATTTGAGCATTGTCATGATAGACTGACGAAATACATCCGAAGAGGAAGTCAATATAATATCATCCACATATAATATTATATAAGCCAAGTAAGAACCACGACGATATATGAACAATGAATTATCAGACCTGCTGTGAGAGAACCCAATAGTCGAAACATAGTCTGCAAACCTCTTATACCAAGCCCGTGAAAACTGCTTAAGCACATACAAGTACTTATTCAACAAACAAACATGATGAGGATGTTTGGGATCCCTAAACCTCAAGGGCTGATGCATATAGATTGTCTCCTTGAGATCACCATGTAAGAAAGCATTCTTCACATCTAACTGATGAATGGGCCATGCTTTCGAAAGAGTCAAGCTGAGCACAGTGCGAATGGTAGTCGGCTTGACCACCAGACTAAATGTCTCACCACAATCCACACCAACCTGCTGAGTCTTACCATTACCTACAAGACGAGCATTATGCCTCGCAAAAGAACCGTCAGAATTGTCCTTATGAGCAAAAATCCACATAGACCGAACAATATTAACACCAGATGGACGGGGCACCAACTCCCACGTCTTATTATCAATAAGAGCATTATATTCGTCGGTCATAACAATTTTTCAATTCGGGTCATTTAAAACAGACACTAGATTACGAGGTAAGGATGATTTAAGAACATTAGAATATAAATTAAAATGTATTTTTGGTTTAAAAATACCATGTTGACTACGAGTGACCGGTCTATGACTCGAGAGAGAAGTGGGTGGATTTTGGGAACTACCGGGACACGTGACGGACTGGCCAGCTGGCCCAACCCGAAAATTGGAAGAACCCGTGACTGGAACAGTGGCGGTAATGGGCGTAATCGCCCGATTCTGATCAGCGCGCGATCTGAGGCCCAAGCGATGCGAGCAGTGTTGGAGGCAAGCAGTGGGGCGGTAGGCGATGGGCCTGGTGGATTTGGGGTGCGGGACACGTCCGAAAAATGGTGAATAATATACGGGATATACCATCATCCAAAAAATTATACGAACTAGGCACAAAATTACTAACCTTAGCAAATGAAAATTGGGATTCATCAAAAATTACATGGCGACTAATGATGATTTTATTAGATGATAAATCAAAACATTTGTAACCACGATGATTTGACGGATAACCCAAAAACACACAAGGGGTAGACCGGGCCTGAAGTTTGTTAATTGTGGTGGACGAAAAAAGTGGATAACACAAGCACCCAAAGACCCTAAGATGAGAATACGAAAGAGTCTTATTATATAAAATTTGAAGAGGGGACGAATATGTCAAACATTTGGAAGGAAGAATGTTAAGAAGATATGTAGCAATTTGTAGAGTATGATGCCAAAAAGAAGGGGGTACGGAAGCATGAATCAATAATGTTCGGACAATGTTATTAATGGTACGAATTTTGCGTTCGAATTTCCCATTTTGGGAAGACGTATGAGGGCAAGAAAAATGAAAATTGATCCCATTATTAGCACAAAACTCCCGAAATACCCCATTATCATATTTTTTTTCCATTATCACATTGAATATTTTTTATTTTCCATTCGAATTGGGTTCTACTGAATGTTCTAAATTTTAAGGTGAAAAAATTTGAGATTTTTTCGCTATCGGAAAAGTCCATAAAAACTTAGAAATCATCCAAAAATAGAACATATACCGATGACCCAAAGAACTGAGAACATGAGATATCCATAAATCGCTATGAATAATATCAAACGACATTAAAGTATGAGAATTAAAGTCTACAAATGACAACCTAACAATTTTTCCTAAAGAACAAGATTGACAATTCGGAGTACTACGCGTACCCTTACACGAAATAAAATTATTTTTGTCTAAGGAGGTCAAAATAGACGACCCCGGATGACCAAGACGAGCATGCCACAAGGAAGGAGCAAGGGCTGCAAAAGTTGATGGCAAAGCTTGACTCGAGAGACCGGAACATGACGTGATAGGATAAAGATCTCGCCTACTATCACACCTCATGAGAGGACTCCCCGTTTTGAAATCCTTCACAGAAAATCCAAACAAATTAAATTCAACAGAAACGAAATTATCAGTGATGAATTTACGGACAAACACAAAATTTTAAATCAATTTAGGGCATGAAGGGTATTTTTCAAGATAATGGGTTATGGGGGAGACACCGTTTTATGACCATAACCACGAATTGGAATTGAATTACCATTACCAATGATGATACCACGAGGGCCGCTCAAATTGTAATAAGACGAGAGAGTACCTTGATCGGATGTCATGTGAATAGTGGCTCCGGTGTCCATGTACCAATTTGGGTCTGGTGGATTTAATCCAAGTGTGTGCATTGCGGCTTCAATGTTGGTTTGTGTGAGGCCCGCTGTATGGTGGGCCTACGGAGGCCGAGGCCCAAGTACACTGGCATGCTGCCTCGGCCCATTAACTGGTCTGAAACCCGAGACTGGACCCGAGAAACTGGGCGTGGGTTGTTAGGAAAACTGGGCCCAGTTTTCAGGGTAATAACGTGGAAAACAACAACTGTTTGGCCCATATTGGCTGGCCCAATTCCACTGCATAGGGGGCACTGCTGGGCCCAAGGTTGCTGTTGCTGACTGCCCCGAGGGCAACCACCACCATTGTTGCCGCTGCGATTCTTGCCATATTTTTTCCTATTCTGACCCTTTTTGCCGCTACCGTTGCGATTTTGGCCCGAGTTGTTGGAACCATAGGGAGGAAAATTGGACTCGGTCATCATGACTATGGGACTAGCACCGGTAGCCGACTTTTTGGCCAAACCGACTTCTTCAAGCGTAAGCATAGAACGAGCCTGATAAAATTGCGGAAGAGGGCGGCTTTGACGAAGAAGCGTGCCAACACCACTAATTGCCTTAGAAAGGCCTGCAACCATCTGAAGGACAAGACGGTGGTTGGTAACTGGCGCACCAACGTTGTGGAGTTGGTCTGATAATTCTTTCAACCTTTTGCAATAAGCTGAAACGTTCAGAAAATTTTCCATGTTAACGTGGGAAAATTCCTGCTCAAGAGTAACAGCTCTGAAAATTTTGATTATCTTGGAATATGTCACGCAGTCTATTCCAAGCAGCCATAGCCGTAGCGTCCGACTCAATAATCATCTGCAACAGGTCGATAGAGATAGTAGAGTAAATCCACTGAAGGACGGTGGTATCAAATAGTCGTCCACAACTTAGGATCATCCTCGCGTTTAGGCACCTCCGTATCCTCAGGAGTCGCGGAGATTATGTGATGGATGACTTGATGCGAGCGTACGTTAATTTTGAACAGTTCAGCTCACGTCGCATATTGGACGTTTTCTATTTCAAGAATAAGATGGATATGATTCTTGATGTTAGAAACAATCAGGGCAGGATGAAACGTGTTCTTTGAATTAGACATAACGAAAGAAAGAAGATGAGATTTGAGGGATTTTGAAGGGAAACATCACGGAAACCGAGGACAATATGCTCGGACCAAAGGAAAATTTAGAGAGTAAAATTTTCAACCTAGACTTCTGATACCATGAGAGAAATAATCCCTTGATTATTTTCATTGATTGAAAGAGAATATATACAATTTACATAATAGGAGAATTCTATTCCTATTCTACTCCTAAAACCTTATTCTATTTGAAGACTAACTATACAATTATGGTAAGTGTACAAGACTAATTAAGGTAATACTTACACTACAATATTACAACACCTTATTTACCAAATCTGGCCAACCCGTGGGCTTGCTACAGTAAATTCGAGAGCCAATATACATAAGTATTTAACAGATCCGTATTAAATTAGTTTTTCGGTTTGTTCATCAAAATAACCAGAGTGGTCAACGTGTGTCTTTTTGGAAAATGATATGTGATCTAGACTGTAAAATGTAAGCAACATATAACAACTACTGTAGGCACCTTGTGTTTTTGTGTACAAGGAGTAAAATACGTAGGACCAGAAAAGTGTCGAAAGGGTTTGAGGTGAATAGGTGATATACCCATCAATTTTAGTTAGAGCCTATTTTGTCCCTGTTGAATAACTGGGCGATATGTTTTGTTTCGAGCTTAGTGATTTTTTTATGTGAATGATTGGTAACACAATGCAGTGGATAAACAAAAACTAGTACTTTCCAGTTAAAGAGTTTTAGGATCTTTTGGCATGAAAGAAGGATAGATTCTAGACCTAACAGAAAAGGAATGAGATGAGACATGAGAGGAGTTGCTTGATAGACTAAGAGTAATGGGAATATATATAACAGAACAACTTCTCTGTTGGCCTAATGTACACTTGCCCCCTTTTTCTCACTCTTTTGGTGGTTTGCCAATTTGAACCTATTTTCTTTATGCTACCGAAAGACGGAAAGGGGAACCGACTCGTTCCTTCCTTGCGGAGGACGAATTCTATCGGAAACAGAGGGTCTATCGGAAACAACATCTCTACCCCCACAAAGGTAGAGTTAAGGTCTGCGTATATCCTACGCTCCCCAGACCCCACTTTGTGAGATTACACCGGGTATAGAGTTAACAACATTGAGGGCAGTAGAACCTACAACAAGTTGATTAGAAGGCCTCATCTCCATTTGTTTCTCATCCCACACTAATATAGAAAAGGCTTGAGCCATTGAAGGGAGTAGATTCACCATGAGAATACTTCCTCTTATCACTGTGTAAACTTTATTCAAACTCATGAGAAACTGAATTAATCTGTGTCATGTTCTGCTTTCTGCAAACTTTAGGTATTGTAGGATAACAGAAGCAGCCAAGGCTTTTCAAGTGGAATATAAGGGTTTCTTTTTGTAGAGTATCTCAAAAGAACGTTTGTTGTTGAGGTAAGTTGTAGGCAGTCTGTTTATCAGGCATGTAGATGTCAATACATACTCAAGTATTTCAAGGGTAACTTAGACTGGAACAATAATGCTATGGCTAATAATGTATTTGTCTTTTCTTTCCATCATACCATTTTGTTGAGGTGTGTAGGGGCAAGATTTTTTATGGATAATGCCTCTGGATTGAACGAAAAAATTGCTTATGAAGTGAACTCTGGATTGTTGAACGAAAAAACTGCTTATGCAGTAAACTCTAAGACATTATCTGACGTCAGAACTTTGATGGTGGTCTGAAATTAGGTCTCAACCGTATAGATGAATGGTTTAAGTATTTGAAGAGCATTACTCTTGCAACTCAGTGACGAAGTCCATGTGGATATTCTGAAATCATCCACAAGTGTAAGGAAATATTTATGTGAAGTGTTTGTTCTGGTAGGGAAATAAAGTCTGTTTGTCTGGCCATGGGACAAACTGGACATAAGGAAGCTTGTTTAGGTGAAAAGGTAACATGTATGGATATCCTTCTCATTTTGATATAGTGTACATGACCAAGTTTATTATGCCATAGAACATTAAAATCAACAGTATTTTCATGAGATGAATAAAAAACAGAATGTAAAGCAACATAATGTGTCTTATTATCAATGTGACATTTTACGTTGGAAGGAATTTAACACAACTGACTCGAAGGACCTGCACAATCATGATCAATTGAACACTTACAATGGAAGGAGATTGACTCAAAGAATTAGAAACATTACAACTATGAGACAAAGCATAAGGAACAATACTAGCATCATCAGACTTGAGGCAATGTGTGCATACCAAGTACAAATCATATCTGACTTCAACAATCTCCAGATGCCTCTTTATTGTAGTGGGCTGCAGTAGACATGAAGTAGCAAAGAAAATAATGAGAAATCTCAATTGAGCAGTTAAGGAAGAAATAGAAATGACATTGAACTTGAAAGCTGGCACAAACAACACTTTATGCAAAGTAATCTAAGGTGCAAATGTTATGCTATCAATTTCTGTCACTTTAACTCTATATCCATTGGGAAAGACAACAAATAAAGGATAAGATAAAGATTGGGTGTTAAAAACAAAAAATTGTTGTGTGTCATGTGATGTGAGACTCCTGAATCTAATATCCATGGATTGTCCAGAGTTTTGACACAATTGCATAACAATTTGCCATGATCAATAGAAGAGGAACAAGATATTACACCTGCAAAGTTTGCTGAACCATTTTCAGGATTATGACTTGAGCTTTCTCCTCCATTTTCAGACTTGAGATGTTGGAACATGTTGTATAGCTGCTCACGTTGCTTTTTAGTTAAACCAACAATTGTTATCTTCCCTTGAACATCTTGATCACCTTCCATAGTGTTCATTTCATCAGCACAAGCAGCATGTGCATTAGCCACAAGTCTCTTTCCTTTAATAAATCTGAAACCTTGGTTATTCTATTGGTATTGATTGCCTTGAGAATAGTCTGCAACCTTCTAATAGTAATTATTGTTAAAACCTTTAGGATAACCATGAAGCTTAAAGCATTTGTCCTTAGTATGTCTCATACGCTTGCAATGGTCATATAATGGTATAGTTCTACTTGAAGAGGCATTGTTGTTTCCAACAAAGTAGTTAGTCCTGAAGTTTCCTTGAGTTCCTGAGGAACTTGCTCTTGCACTGAAATTTACACTTAAATTTCCTTGTGTACCAATATTGAGGGTAGTAGAACCCACAACAAGTTGATTAAAAGGCCTCATCTACCTTTGTTTCTCATCTTGCACCAATATAGAAAAGGCTTGAGCCATTGAAGGGAGTGGATTCATCATGAGAATACTTTCTCTTATCACTGTGTAAACTTTATTCAAACCCGTGAGAAACTGAATTAATCTCTGTCCTGTTCTGCCTTCTGCAAATTTTTCTTTGCTCCACGGGTACAATTACAATTGCACTGAATCTTAGCATGCAAAGTTGTTAACTCCTCCCACAACTTATTCATTTTTGTATAGTAACTTGTAATGTCAAGTATTCATTGTGATAGATCATTATCTCTTTCTGAATTTGACAGAGCTTAGCTCCATTAATTTGATCATAATGATCTTTCAATTCTCTCCACAATCCAGCAGCATTATTAGACAACACTGTCTGTCATTTTCTTTGTTAGAGAATTTCAAATCCATGAAATGACTATATCATCACATCGTTCTCACTGTGTGTACTTAGAAGACTATGGATCTGACTTTACACACTCGCCATTGATAAAACCTATATGGTTTTTCACTGAAAGAGCTCGCAAAACATTGCGCCTCCAGGATTGATAATATATTCCACCAAAGGGAACAAGTACAAGCATTGCAACAGGATTATCCGAAAGATGCATGTAAAAAGAGCTGTTCGAATCAATAACAGACTCATTTTGATTCGTTTCATTTTGAACAAATTTGGTTTATTCGTTGACTGCCATAGATGAACAAATTGAATTGGAATAATCGATAGTGAACAAATTCAAAGGGAACAAAGAAACAAAAACAACGAATTGAAGGTTCGAGATCAATTAGGGCAAAAATTGAGCAAGTTTAACAAATTTGGAACTAATGTAGTTCGAACAAGAAGAACCTCATAGATCGATTGAAGAAGAAAGCAAAATCTGATTCGTCGTACTTTGATACCATATGAAAGCAGGAAAGGAGAGTGTGAGCTTCGAGCTAGCTCATCCATGAAGGAAGAGTAGCCATTGAAGATGGAGTACTCGATAAGCAAATTTGGGAAATCAGAAAACTGACCTCGTTTCATGAGCTAATAGATATATATACAAGCTAACACTAACCAGCTAATAGTGACAGCTAATCACTAACTAACTACCTAATAATAAGCTAACTAACTAATTGAAGTACAAGTCACCTAAGCTAGAAAGTACAGTACTACCAAACTTAGCTAGTATCATAAATGAATACAAATACATATGAAGTTTCAATACCTTCATATACCTTTCGGTAAAAACTCAAAATCGGACTTTATGATATATGTGTTGACGTGAACTCAATAATTTTTGTTTTGCTAAGACATTATATATGTATTTATAAAATTATTAAAAATATAAATATTTAATTATAAACTCGTTATTATTGTATATTAGCTTGAAGTCGTTAGAGAAATTTATTAACTTTAAAATTTGGTCCGCCTTTAATAATGCCAATTAATGTGAAAAAAGAAATGTTCAAAACCTGTTGTTTATATTCAATCTACCAACTAAAAGATCAAATATATTATAAGTATTTTTAAAAAAAGTTTTGTATTTTTGTTGTTGCAATTATTGGTAACGAAGACAAAAATGTATCTCATAACTAAATTAAAGCATTTCAATCGAGGACGGAACTAGAGTATAACTTATGTTTTTGACCAAAGTTCATGCTTTGATCCAAACTCTGTTTTGTGCAAACAACACACAATAACAACATATCAAATATAATTCCACAAGTGAAGAGTATAGGGAAGATAAGATGTACGCAACCTTAACTCTACCTTTGTGGTACAAAGAAACTATTTCTAAAAGACCTTCGGCTCAAAAGAAAAGGAAAAAATAAAGGAAAAGAAATCTGATGCACTGGGTATGTTGTTGTTGAATTTAATGCACACACAACAAATATGATAGCAAAATAGCAAGATACAAAAGCGCAACATATAGTGATACACACATAGAAAAATAGACAACTATGCGATTACTGAATACTACTACTAATAAGAAACGTATAGATAATGCTAGCCCCTACCTGTCCCACCTAAAGTTATGGTTGGCGGATTGGTAGGGTCGACCCTATCCCGCCCGAGCCTCGATCCCCATCCCAGGCCACGACCCAGGACTCTTTGCAAAAATAGCCAGTTCTGCAACGACCAATTTATATTGTGGTCATTGTGCAACGATCATTTTTGCCCCCCCCCCTCCATAAATCCCCCACCCCTTAATATTTATTTTTAACTCCTAAGTTACTATATTTATACTTTAACCCAATTTTCAACTATAAATACCTCATTTTCTCTTTATTTTATCTCACAAAAATTTCTACAATCTCTCTAATCTCTCAACTCAATCTATCTTTCTCTACAAGTCTACAATTACATTGCCTAATTTAATTTAATTTTATTTGCTCATTTGTATAATTGTATCAAAGTTAAAAAATTGAGACTGAAGTTGACAACTAGCTTGAGGATCATCCATTGAACAAAGTTTCAATTTTCAACCTTGATTACAAGTCGACGTTTGGCACCTTCGTTATTTCTTTAAATTATTATTGTTACTTTATTTTAATTATCGAACTTAATTTCATTATCTTTAATTATTTATTAGCATAATTAAAATAAAATGATTAATAGGTATGTTTAAGGGTAAGGGTGGTTCTTCTAGCAGGGGTAACAATGACATGGTACTTCTTCTAGTCATCATATTCCTAGACATGATGAGTTGATTGATTACACTCATATAGATGAAACTGAATTTTTTAATGATATACCATTAGACGATGAAATATATTATGTAACTCAATCAGATTTTAATTTAGAAGATAATCTAGATGACACACCTACTAATCTAGATGACACACCCACTAGTGCACCTCAAACTGAAGCTGGAACGTCTCCTATTAACCCTAGTATGAGACAAGGACCCACACAACGAAAATTAAAATCTGTTGCATGAGATTTTTTTATAGGGAATGAGAATCAAGTAGTTAGATGCAGAATTTATAAAAATATTTATAAATTTAAAATGGGAAGAAGACAGGGTGGGACATGAGGTTTATTGAGACATGTACAAAACTTTCACAAAGGTAGGTGGGATGAATACGAGGCTACAAAGTCGGGTGCGCCAATGCGCTGTCAATCAGAAGACAACTTGAAGATTGCAGTTTTATTCAGAGATTTGATACGAGCGGAGCGTAGAAGGTGCGGTCAATCGGAGATCAACGAAGAAGACGACGAAAACTACAACGAAATCTTATATGACGGAGGTGGAAGCGACGTCGACCAATATGACCAACAAATTCCAATTCCAACCGAAGAACCACAAGATATTGTGAAGAAATTCGAAAATGTATTTATAAATATGTAATTTTTTAATTGCAATTTTATTATGTTATTTGCAACTTTCAACACCACAAAGTTGAAAATTTGAAATTGTATTACAAAAAAATCATATTTCTATTAAATAATATAAGAGACACAAAAACAGTCTTGAGATATTTTTATTACACTATCTTGTTCAATTATTGAAGTGTTTATATATGTTAATTTTTAAAATTAAGTGAAAAAAAATGAAAAAAACCCGATCCCGACCCCGCCAAGACCAGTCCCCTTTTCCGACGTGACCAGGAATGAGACGTGACATCGGCAGATTCCGCCAGTCCCGGCCCGCCAGTCACGCCGGAGGACCAGTCTCGCCCTCCAAATCCCATCGGGTCACGTCCCGTCGGGACCCGCCCGTCTCACCCCGAAACCGGCCCACTGGCCACCCTTACCTAAAGTCCAATATCACTCGACTATCTATTACTATCTTAATCGTCGATCTCCACGCTATACTATCTAATGTCATGGAAGGGCAGCCCGATACACTAAGCTCCCGTTATGCGCAGAGTCTCCGAAGGGCCGTTACTCTTCACAAAACGTACTTTAATGGAGTAATAAATACTGTATATTACTCCAGCCAAACAAGATAGAGAAGTAGTAGGTGGTTCCGTGAACATAAATATCCGAAACGCCACCTACCCCTTATTTAATTCACGTTGCTACATTACGTATTTACCCCTATACACGTCTGCTTCATAAAAATCCGAAGAGAATAACGACGAGGCAGTAAAAGGTGATAGAGCCATTCCCAATTTCCCATTACGTATAAAATACGTTACTGCAATGGAGTCTTCACTATTGACATCACCGGCGGCAATTTCTCGTTTGGCATCATCGAGAACTCTTAATAATTGCAATTGCAGTCCTTTAATTTCTCAGTTCCACCGCCATTTCTCTACTCGGCCAACTCAGTTAGTACTTCTGAGTCAACTCGCTCGCCTCCATCTTCGAGCCGTAAGTAACGGCGAGGTTCGAGGTTTGAACCGGTTCGGACCGGTTTCTCTGTCTAGAAGTTTGGTAGCGGCGAATTTGCGCCCTATTCGGAAGGATTTGAGGAGTGTTTCTGGCTCCGCAGCTTCTTTTGCAGCTAGTGGTGGGGGAAATGATGGTTCCGGCGGTAATGGCGGTGGCGGTGGTGGTGGAGATGGTACGACGGACGGTGGTAAGGAAAACCCTAGTGTCGTTGCTGAAACGGGTGAAGATGTATCCGCTTTGTCCTCTGATGTCATTATACTTGATGTTAGCGTAAGTTATTACTCGTTTTTATTTTTGTCCATTTGCTTTATGGATAATGCAATATCTGTAGTTTCGGACCTTTGATTATTTCTCAAATTTGTCTGCATATTTTCAGGGAATGACATGTGGCGGCTGTTCATCGAGCGTGAAGAGAATTTTAGAAAGTCTCGTAAGTATTCAAAGTACTTCCAACTCACACCTTGTTTGGGTGGTTGTTGCATATAATTTCATAATATATCATATTATATTATATTGTATTATGTTTTATTGTATTATTTTGATGAATACAAACGTTTGAGTAATGCCACACATCAGGAAGTTGAACGATAAACCTACAAGAAAAGTAGGGAATGGGATAGAGCTATTATCAAAAGATAGGATAAATGATAAAAGATAATTATTAGATAATAAGTGAAGACAAAACGAGGGGAAAATAAGGTAGCGCGATCACACCAAATCGTTCGTTACATAAAATGGGACTTTTCGTCGTTACGTAACAATGGATTTAAGTAACAATCAAAACAAAGATTGTATTTAAAGTTTAAACTAATAATGCAATAGGTAACAACCATCCAAACAAGCTGTCAGGTTCTTCTCTTCAATTAAGCGTCTCATGTTCATGCTATAGGCCAAAAAATACTGCAGTAGACTCACTACAAAGTTTACTTTAGGAACTGAAGGAGGCTCACTTTCTCTTCTTCTTTTGAAAAGTTTGATTCTTTAAATCATATGAAAAAATGGTTGATTGTATCAACACGATTATGGGTTCAAGTTCAAAATTCTACCACATCCCATTTGATTTACTGGATTCTGAATCTGTTATTTGTACTTATTTAGTGGGTTCTTAACATAAGTACTAGGTTTGTGCTAAAGTTAGTTGGTTCGGATGAACCCGTAAATTGTGAACTACATCTACCCCTGCATGGAATAAAAATAACACTCACACACACTCTTACGAACTAAGTCTCCATCCATTATGACAAAGGAATAGTGGGTGGTGTGGTACGTTACAACCACTGAGTTAGAAGTCTGAATATGCTTCTGGTTAGGATCACACTGAAACATTCCTAGACAATTGGATTCTTCAGTTGAAGATATGATTAGCTATCATAAGCCCAGAATCTATTCTCTTTATCTAGAGATTCTCTAGTAGTTTAGAGTGGAAAAGAAACTATCACGAGAACTGTTCAGTTCTCTATGATTATTTGGCGTGCATAAATTGCAAAATTTACAGATACTTATGTGTTTAGCTACCCTTTTCTTCTATCTTTTATTCCTAGTTCACCTGTTTTCTGTTTCTTGTTCTTTATTTTTTTCACTTGACATTACCAAGTTCTTTATCAACAGCCACAAGTTTCTTCTGCTACTGTAAATCTTACGACGGAGACAGCAATAGTGTGGCCAGTATCTGAAGCAAAGGTTGTACCAAATTGGCAAAAGGAGTTAGGGGAGGTCCTTGCAAAGCATTTGACTACTTGTGGATTCAAATCTAATGTTCGAGGTTAGCGCTTTCTTTGTTGTTAATTTGATGTCCTTCCAATAGTACCATTGCTTTTTACACTATTGTATCATTAGCATAACAATTTGGTTGAAAGTCTCCAAATGTGGACTATGCTTGCACTATTAGCAGTGAACTGTAGGTGTATATATAAATTTAATTTCAATAACACTTCAAATGCCGGACAGGATGATGGTTCATAGAAGAACTGGTCAGGATTTTGTACATCTAAACGGCTGTGTGTTTGTTGGAGATTCTTCAAGAGCAGTTGCAAACTTGCAATATGTCTTTTTGGTGTTTAGTCTTTCTGCCATCGCAAGGTTCCTCAGATTTGGTACTTTTGACTTGGGTAGCTTTAGGTCGCCGGACAGTTGATTTGCAGGAACCCAACTCGATTCCTGGCCATTTTTCTTAACTGATATTTTAGAGCAGCCTGACATTGTTTCCATGTTAGTTATTAATCTAAGGGGAGCCATAGTTTTGCACTATTTATTAAAAGGAAGAGAATAAGCTATGAACTAAAAACACAACAGAATCCCATCCACTGTCTTTTCTCCCTTTCTTTTTTTTTTTCTTTCAGGAATTTAACTAAGAATATCTCTGGTTCTGTGCTAAATGAAAGAATATTATTCCGTTGTTGGTCCATTAGCACCTCTTAAATTTCAAGCAGATTAGAGACTGCAATAAACTTGGGGTTTTTTTATTACTTATGTGAAGCTTGGTGGGTAATTGACAGGTGAGGGAGCCATTGAAGGGGATTTTCCATCGTGAAATGCAAAAGCTTTCTTGAAAAGAGCAATCATTGTCCTTCATGGTATGTCCCTCAGCAACACCTCTTAGTCACGTCTTTGATGAAAATAGAACATTTAGGTCAAAATAATGATTTTGATTTTGACAACAAGGTCCTTTTCATCTATAGGTGAGAGTTTCAGCGGCAAGAATTGGTGGATTTGTTGAAGGGAGGAATTTCTATGAGGCTCGTGCATTTTGAATAATTGTACCGAGAGAAGTTTATAAATTAGTATTAGTTAATAGGAGCCATCTTTCCCTGAAAGTTTAATGTAGTAGTTCAGGTCGTGAAGACATTTACTTTATGCCAGCTGTGTCCTTCTTTGTATCTTCCCCCTTTACTATAAACGTGGAGGGAATCTTTTAGGTTCTGCAATTTGACATTCTGGTGAACGCTTTTTGTAACTGTTGCGAAATTTCTGTTGTAGCAAGATTATATAACTTGTTGGCTGGAAAACTTGGCTGAACTTCAAAATGGAAATTTCATCGTTTTCAGTTTCCTTTTGAATTTTATCTTTTTTTCTGGACATGGAACTCCCTCTTCAATTAGGGTTGTATAGCTATGAGATAACAGATGTAAAATAAAGACTCCGCTCAAAAAGCAGATTCAGAAATTCACATCAATTGTTTTCAAGAGGCTAGCTGGTTACTGCATTACTCCAGTTGCATCTTGCATAAGCTTAGACACTAAGCAAAAAGTCAAAACTGCAGAATTCATGTCGAAACTTGCTGCCAGCCTGCTACTCGTGTTTGTTTCATCTACGCGTTCCATTCCTGCCATATTTTCAGATTCTTCATCAAATAGCAGATGGCCCAATCATTCACTGGCCACATCATCAATGAAGAAACTAATTTCAGTATTTAGTTAGACTAATGTGTCATGAAAAAATCTGAACCAGAACACATAAGTGATACATATAATCACTTTAATACTAGGCTGAACCTTTAACTTCATAAACTAGAACTGTGGAAGCATATTAGTCTTTTATCATTGATAGGTTTCACACTTCCGCTCCACTTTGTGTATCGTTTGTGTATTATTTAACTTATTAAGTGATCCTCTATTCATGTTATCAATCACATATGATGTCTATGCTTTTGTAGGTTCTTTACCTGTAAAGGTAAACTACTTGTATACAAGAGTTACCCACATTACTAAAATTATTTACCTTGTAAAGAAAACATATGCTGTCTAATGTATTATTGGTTAACTTTGACTGTTGTGGGGAAACAACCTATTAGTTAAAAGGCACTCCCTCAATTAGAGTTAATCTGCATAAAAGGTAGGAAGCACAGCTAGAAAAACAAACTTTGAAGTGATTCTACTCAACCTGACTAAACTGTTTGGATGAGCTAGGCATAAATTTCTTGTTTTTATGCTTTTCTTTCGTCTCCCAGTTTTGTCTAAACACTTTGTTTTTATCCTAGAACAACTAGAAGTGATTTGATAATTTTTTGTGGTTATCCCTAAAATATCATAAGGAAATAATATCATCAGCAATTGATTCTTCCTTCTTGATCACCTTCTTGTTTGAAGTGTTTGCATGTGTATTAGTGTGACATTGGTTTAATTTAATGCAGATTCCAGAAGGGAAAACTTCTTTGAAATATTTGAGAAGAAGATGAACACAAAGCGTATTCAGTTGAAAGAAAGTGGTACATGCCTCACTTAAGAGCTCCTCTTCCAGACATTTTCTAAGAATTTTCACATTTAAGGGACTTTATTGATCAGAATGTAGTAACCACAACATTAATAACCTAACGTTTTAACAGGTCGTGGGCTTGCCGTCTCGTGGGCTTTATGTGCAGTGTGCCTTGTCGGGCATCTCTCTCATTTTCTTGGAGCTAACGCTTCATGGATCCATGCAATTCATTCCACGGGTTTCCATATGAGTCTGTCTCTGTTTACATTGCTTGTACCTGGTCGACAACTTATTATTGATGGTCTGAAAAGCCTAATTAAAGGATCACCGAACATGAATACATTAGTTGGTCTTGGGGCCTTGTCATCGTTTGCTGTGAGCTCAATGGCAGCCTTAATACCAAAACTGGTAACTTTTTACACCAATATCTTGTACTTCGTACTGGTGAATAAACATTTCATCTAAAGACTTGAGGCATACACATCATGTAATTAGGTTCTTCCTGTATTGCGTACTTGGGAAAAATACTGGAGTATTAAAATATATCCAATCATCCAGAACCCTTTGACTGTTAACCATAATGACTTCACCAAATTCTTAAACAGCAGCTTATAAAGTTAAACAAACCCCTAAAACTTAAATCTGAACCTAAAGCCACTAACATGCCCCGAAATATGTCCATGCAAAAGGAAATGGTAAAGGTGAGATATGGTATATAAGATTTACTAGCATACCTTAGCTACCTGCTTCAGTAACAGATGCGTTGTGCTCTCTTAGTATTGTTCTTTACTGCCTTCAATTTTGCTTTACCTACTGAATTTCTGTGTATAATGTACCTATGTAGTATCAAATACGACAGTTTCGAGATGGTTAATATCATCCTTACTAGGACAAAGCTGAACGATATTACCAGAATATAAGTGGGAATATAGTTGATAATAAAACGAGGCCTCTGACTGAACTTATTTAAAGTGCCTCAAGTATTTCAGTGTAAATATGTTTTATTGTTTGCTGAGGCTCCACTGTCTGTTTATTTAGAAAAGTGTGGTAACCGTAAACAATAGGTCTTAACCAGTGAGCTTTAGAAGCAAGCGTCCTCTATTAAGTGCATGCAATTATCTTTACAAATAAGAATCCCTTGTATTCTTCAGTTGGGGCCTTTAGGAGCAATTCTCTTTGTCCATAAGGAGAACAATAACTTTCCTGTAGTACAGTAATACGTACCATTTTTAAAAAACTTTCCTGTAGTACAGTATTCCATTGCTTACAAGTCGTTCAAAGAGATTATTGTTAGCTTTCATCAGTTATACATGCAGCTAGCATTCATCTAATGACCTTTCCTGTAGGGATGGAAAACATTCTTCGAGGAACCTGTTATGTTGATTGCTTTTGTTTTACTGGGAAGAAACCTTGAACAGAGAGCTAAAATTAAAGCCACAAGCGACATGACAGGCCTTCTCAATGTCTTGCCATCTAAAGCAAGGCTTGTAGTCAGTGGAGATTCAGAGGAATCGAGCTCCACAATTGAAGTTCCTTCTAGCGGTCTGTCTGTCGGAGATCAGATCATTGTTTTACCTGGGGTAAGTAAGCTGTGCTTTGTCTTCATGTTACATTGTACCTTATTCAGTTTCCATGAGCCTGTTTCTCGTGGAGCTGTGACAGTTCTTACTTGAATCGGCTGTGTTGTCAATCTCCTTCTTCTGTTATCTACAAGTGTAAAATGATGCACATTATTAGATCTGTAGAGATATTCCTCATCAGAAACAGCAACCAATAGCAGTTGAATTTACTGTTCGTTGAAATTCAGGACCGTGTTCCAGCTGATGGAATCGTCAGATTCGGTAGAAGCACAGTTGATGAATCAAGTTTTACTGGGGAGCCGTTACCTGTCACTAAATTACCTGGGGTAGTCAACCTATCTTCTCATATTACCTACTGCTTTCCTCTGTTAAAAAATTGCTTTATGGTTGGACAGATATCCAGTTTAAAGTTCCGTCTGTTTTCTCTTCTTCAATTCATATAACATCATGATAGGTTATTTTTATGAATTAGGCTGAAGTTGCGGCAGGAAGTATAAACCTTAATGGAACACTTACTGTTGAAGTGCGACGGCCAGGTGGTGAAACTGCAATTGGGGACATTGTTAGATTAGTAGAAGAAGCACAGAGTAGAGAAGCTCCTGTACAGCGGTTGGCTGACAAGGTTTCCATTTAAAGCTGTGTTTTCTCCTTATGTACACAATATTTGGCAGTTGGAGGCTTACGTGGTTCACCCAAATTACTTCTAATATTGTTTGCAGAAGGAATTTGATTTGTCTGCTTGTCCTGAAAACAGCTTACTTGCTTCTATTTACAGGTTGCTGGGCATTTTACTTACGGGGTAATGACACTTTCTGCTGCCACATTTATGTTCTGGAGCCTTTTTGGTGCTCGCGTTCTGCCTCCCGCCCTTTATCATGGAAGTGTTGTTTCACTAGCGTTGCAGCTCTCATGTACTGTGCTGGTACGTCGGTGTATAAACTCGTATGTACTGAGTTGATTTTCAATAATCACCCACAAGGTTCAAATTTGGCTTATTCTGCAACATCCCACAAGATAAATTTTCAAATCTGATTGAGTAATCCTTTATAAAATCTTTTGAACTCTCAACTTTGCTGTTTCCGTATTGTTCTTAATTTCATGCCCTCTTTTGCATTATGTGGGTATCAAGGCCGGTTGAAGGGGGAAGCAATTCTATTTTATATTATTTGCATATTATAAAATTATGAATAAGAGATACTAGATTATTTGTGTATACCCCAAAGTTGTACTTAGATATTCTTAGATGCTCCTTGACAGTTTTGGATGTGTTTTCAGACTTTGTGTTATTTTCTATTCGTCCGCTTAATGTTGAGATTTACTATTTATATTATGGATGACTTGAACGTATTCTTTTCTTCCTTGATTAATGGTTTTGGTACGCCTGCGGGAGTGGCTCTTTGGGTTCCAGTCATGGCCCCCGGCTTTGGGTCGTGACTTCTGTTTTTTGGGAATGTGATGGAGGTTATTCAGATAACTCAGCCTTTATAACAAGTAACCGATATATGAAAATGAACAATTTTATGACGACTTTGGTAATTATCTTTAGAGTTAAAGGGCAGCCCGGTGCACTAAGCTCTATCTAAAAAGGGCAGCGTGGTGCACAAAGCATCCTGCGTTAGCAGGGTCAAGGGAAGGGCCTCACCCGAGGGGGTGTGATGTGCATTTGATTTTTTTTTTTTTTTTTTTGTAACGATGGTGTACGGACCATCTTGTACGGATCTTGATCACTCACTCGGTTACTTTCTAGCTCCAACCATTGGAGACATCTGGTTACTCTACTCGCTAAGGGTAGATAATATCTTTATAAGAAACATATATTGACAGTTAAGATAATGTTTTTATCAAATCTCGTAATATAATAATCTCAATTTTGTACCACTAAGTAGATATCAAAAGTAATTTCATAAATTTGGATAATAAAGTCAAGGTGTATTGCCAATTTGTTTAGTTGGTCCAATTTCTATCCTGCTGTCAATGCAGAACATCTTCAGGACTTCATTAACTCACTAGTTCTGGCTTAGATGGTTGCATAGTCCGCCAGAGATTTTTTGTAAGCTCAAATGCCACATCTTGTAATTCTTGCATCTTCTTGATGCCTTTTATTAATACCACTTCTTCAAAAAAAAGGTCTATTGTGGAGTGAAAAAGTTTAACCCACTCTTTATAAGAACTAGTCAACTCTAATATAATATGTAAAATCTTACTATTAAATAAATTTAAAGGCCTCTGCTTAAGGTTTTAACTTTAGGACACCAATTTCGTTAAGCCGCCCCGGCATGCTTCTATCCCATGGTTATGTTTCTATCTCTTTGTTTTGCACTAATTGGCTTCTGGTTTGTGGTTGCAGGTTATTGCCTGTCCATGTGCACTTGGTCTTGCCACTCCTACTGCAGTGATGGTAAAGAAATATAGATATCCTGTTATACTGTCATGTTAAATCCAGGCATGGTGCTAACACTTGATGCACTACTAATGATTTAGACATTTTTTGTGTAAAGGTTGGAACCTCACTTGGTGCCACTAAAGGCTTGCTTTTGCGTGGTGGAAGTGTCCTAGAAAGATTCTCAACGGTGAATACAATTGTGTTTGATAAGACTGGGACACTGACTATTGGTAGACCAACAGTGACCAAAGTTGTGTCTCAAGGTCAAGGCCGTCAAGAAGATCCATATGCAAGGTTGGGTGCATACTTTAAGTGCATTCATATATTATGGTTTTCAAAATGCAATCCACTTTCTTAAAAAGGATATTTTGATCTTCTTTAATAAAGAGAAAAGTTTTGATACATTTTATCTAATTTGAAAATAATATGAAACCCATTTTTTACTTATGAAATACAATTTTGTTTGATAAACTCTTTAACTACATTTTGTTTCTTTCCTATTCAGAAAAAATAAGGTCTGCCTGTTTTCTAACATATACTAAACAATTCACACTTTAATTCTTTCACTTAATAGGCATGTTGTGTAAACTAAGACTATTATATTAGGATGAAAGGAGTAAATTATTTGTGAGTTCTCATGATTCCATCCTTGCGTTCTTTATGTCGAGTAGATCTGACTATTCTCTGATAAAAGTTCTTTCTGTCAAGGCACTTTAAAAAACTTAATAGACTACAATATCAGGAAAAAATGAAGAGTGATTGAAATATGGAAGACCGAATAGTGCAAGTCCTTGTATTTATTATTTAGGAAGACTTCTGTGAGTTTTGTTTGTATTGCAGGTCAATCACATGTATATTGTGTCCAATTTTTGGGCTATAACAAATAAGGAAATTGATTTTTCTTTATATCATTTTCTTTTAAGAATATGTTATTGTCATGAGAAAGAAAAATTTTAAGAATACACCATCTACTGGGTAAATTCCCAAGTCTCTCTCTTACCTTCTCTTTGACTTCATAATACACAGACAGCCACAGGAAAAGCATCTAGTGTTTGTACTGCCTATTTGTTTTCTCTTAAGAAAATGGAGCTTGGGTCTAATCCAACCCCAAAAACTAGCTCATGAGGGTGAGGATTTCCAAAACTATGTAAGGAGACAACTGTCTATACCTCCAAAAGTTCTTCAGAACAATGTGGTTCGACACCTTTCCACACACTCAGATATCTACGCATGGACGACATAACATGGCCCAATATTGGTAAACCAAGAATTAGGATGGGGTTGGTTGTGATACCATGTTAAGAAAATGGACCGTGTCTAATTCAACCAAAAGTTACCTCATGAGGTGACCAATAAGGTGAGCTGCCAAGATTATTTAAGGAGACAACAACCTATTCCCTCCAGCAATGTGGGACAGTTAACTTTTATTTCGCATGTACTTGTTTTGAACATTTTTAATTATGGATATACTAGAAAGAGGAAAACCTTGAATGATTCTGCATGATGGAATAAGAGCAACTAGTGAGCACTTAGCCACCTTTATATTCATCACCAAGTCATCTCTTGTTCTAGTTTTTCACTTCTTTTTCTTCTCCTCTCCTTTGTTATGCTAGTCTTCTTCTTTTTGCTGCTCTCGTCTGTTGCTTTGTGAATTTCGGTGTTACACGTTAGTTGTCAATATTTGGATTTTGTTTCTTTGATAACAGAATTCTGAACTTTGGAAGATGTTTAAAGTTTAAGTGAAATTCAGACACCTTCTAGTAAAAGAAAAGGTGTCAATGGTGTTTTTCCATTGGAGATAATGGGCCATGTTTTGGTACAGACAAGATTCAACTTCACCTTGTCAGTGGTCAGAAGTTGATATTCTGAAGTTCGCTGCTGGAGTTGAATCAAATACCAATCATCCAATTGGAAAAGCAATTGTAGAGGCTGCTCAGACTGCAAATTCTCCAAAGTTGAAGGTACTTCTCATTTCAGTGCTCCTTTTTCAGTGTTTACCTATTTCTTTATATGAACAGAATCCAAATTTATGCACATTAAATTTATATTCAAGAATCTTAACCCTTTGAATTGCATGATAAATTAACAGTATTTGACCATGTTATCTTTCTCTTACACACACACATATTGGCGAAGCTTTTACAGACATATTAGTAAATCATCATCTACACTATGCGTCAAACTTGTACAGTTCTCCGAGTTGTGATTTTAACAATTCTAGCTTCCTTATTAGAATAGTCAAATGGAATTGTATACCTTTGTTTTCTTCATTACCAAGGTTTCAGTTTGCCCCTTCACACGTCTTTGAATCTGTTTAATTGTGTGAACATCATCTAAGCTTTAAGTTGTTAGAGATAAGCACTTCTATTTATTTGTTTATGGTCGCAACAGCCAGCTCATGTGCAGGCATGGTTTCTTTTCTTCAACCATGGAACCATTTTGTTGGTGGATAGCAGTGAGACCCTGAACTGCTATCATGCCATGTTGCATGCTTGCATTGCATGTACCATCAAGTTTAAGCTGTTGGAGAGATCTATTTTTTTTAATTTAGATTCGCAGTAAAATCCGCAATGATTAATTGCCGTTTTGCTTGGTTATCTGAGTCTAAACTAGCTGGAGTTTAACTCTATCTTAATCAAGGTTAGTTGAGGAAGAAGGGTTGTGTTATTTTGTTGCTTATTCTTTTGTGTCGGACTTCACCGCTCTCTGATATATCATAATTCTTGACCTCTATCTGGCACATGCTATGTTCTGTTTGTGCCGGCTGAGCATTAAGATGCAGAGGAAACTAACGTCTCATAATTTTATAATTTCATATCTCTTAAATGCGTACATGCAGGTTTTGGATGGATCATTCATGGAAGAGCCTGAATCTGGTGCTGTAGGGTATATTGATAATAAAAGGATTTCTGTTGGCACACTAGACTGGGTCAAAAGGTAGTTTCCTCTTTCTGCACTTAGTTCACTATCTTTTTCTGTTGGACAATATTTTTATCCTTCTTAAATACAGTCATGTCTTGATACTACTCCAAACTGTGCAGGAATGGAGTTCTTGAGAATCCGTTCCAAGAATTTGACGACTTTAAAAACCAATCAGTAGTATATGTGGGAGTTGATGGCGTCCTTGCTGGTCTAATTTATGTTGAGGACCAAATCAGAGAAGACACAAGGCATGTTGTTGAATCTTTGTCGAAGCAAGGGATTAGCACTTATTTACTGTCCGGTGACAAAAAGAATGCTGCCGAGTATGTTGCATCTATTGTTGGCATCCCTAAGGAAAACGTAAGCAGTTTCAACTTTTTTTAAGTATATCCTTTTTGCTTGTTTATTCTGTTCAGTGTGAGCACTTCCTTTTAGACAGAGGATCAGGTTTGCTGGAAGGAGTGGTTGTTAAACTGTTTTTGACCCTTTAACCAAAACACATTACAACGAGTTTCAGTTAATGAGAAAATGCGAATAAGGTAGATGGCTGAATGCAGGTTTATTACGGAGTCAAACCAGATGAAAAGAATAAGTTTGTAAGCAGGTTACAAAAGGATCAGAAAGTTGTAGCTATGGTCGGAGATGGAATAAATGATGCTGCAGCATTGGCAACAGCACACGTAGGAATAGCTATTGGTGGCGGAGTTGGAGCTGCAAGCGACGTGTCTTCTATTGTACTGATGCATGATCGGTTATCTCAGGTTTTCCTCCTCTCCTATTTGCAACTTTCACAGCTTTCATGTTCTTTCTTTCTTTTGTGGAACTAGAGTAACCTGGCCTTGCTTTCTGAGTTTATGATAAGATTGGGAACATGGTCTCTTGTTCTGGTCTTAAGGTTTTATCTTGATATCCGTGGCTCTCCACCCTCAGAAGTCAGAACCGATGCTGAGAATATTGTAACTAAGATTTGCAAACACTTGAATCAGGTCAACTGATAGAAATAGTTATTATATTGTATTTGAACTACTAAAGGTTATTGGAACAGACGAATACTTTCTCTAAAAGAGCTATTTGAGTCCTGAATTCCCTGACATAGCATTTGGGAATGAAAACTCCCATGCTTATATCTTCTTTTCTGAGCATCTTGAATAAGTTGACTGTTCAAATATGCAATACCTAGCATCAAAGGACCATTTTCAGGTGCTTGTGACAATACACACATTCATCATTGTTAACAATGATTGATTTGTGTGACCACGTTATCTAAAAGTTTAACTTGTTAGAGAGAGCGCACTTTTGATTTATCATATCGTCTACATGCCCATCACGTGCAGGGCTGATTCTTTTAAGTGGGCCGAGTATGTAGAATTTTCCAATGAAGGGTGGCGCGAAACTTGAACCTAGGACCTCTACTTGCTCAGATACGATGTTGAGTTTGTATGATCACCTCATCCAAAAGTTTAAACTGTTCGAGAGATCACTCCGTTAATTAATCATGTTTTCAAAAGTTGCAACACTTGGGCTTTCCCTGTTGTGTTATACCATTTGTCAGGAACCAGTCACTTATAGTGACTAAATTAATCAGTATGCACAGCGTAATGCTGCTCCAACCATTTCCTTTGCCATTGTGTAATCATTTAGAGCTCGTAACAAGTTACAAATCCTTGTATAAATGCACTAATGGAGTCTCAAATGAACAACTCGAGATTTTCTGGTTAAATTAAATTTTACGGTATGCTTAATTGTGATTCTCTACCACACTAAGGTTTTCTGGTGATGTTCATAATACTATGTAACAATACTTCGGTCTGGGAATTCTTCTACTATAATGGGGAAATTAGATTTGCAAATGTGAATCTCTCAAGAATGGGCGGCAGTTGTCTTAGTTGAACAAAAAGTGGAGACTTTACGTGAAAGTGATTTCTAGGTTGAATGAACTGACTACCAGGATCTAAATCATTTAGTACTTCAGTATGTTTATTACCTAATCTTTATCTTTAACTCTTTTTTATATGCTTTCCTCCATCTCCATTTATGCCGATACTGTCTTAACAAAAATTGTCTAGTGACAAAAAGAGCTCTGAAGCGGCTTCTTAAGAGTTTATCTTTTAGTTCTTGCTCTGTCATGTTGTTGGGATATATTAAGGTTTGAAATCAGGTAAGGACCTCTGATCAATGGATGTTAGTATTTCTTTATGAGGTTTTATCTTGCACGTATTGTTATACGATAATTTTTAACAAAATCGCCTTTCTGCAGTTGCTTGATGCTCTGGAGCTAAGCAGGCTAACAATGAAAACTGTGAAACAAAATCTTTGGTGGGCCTTTGGATACAACATTGTAAGTTTTTCTTATATCAGCTCTACATGAGAACAGGAAGTGTTTCTATGTGCCTTACCATCTTAGACAAGTAAATTGGTAAGTTAAAGAGATGGTGTTAGTTCGCTACATGCAAACCATTGATTATTGACTTAAATGACCATTCTTGAGGCTTATTCAAACTTGCGGGAGGGGAGAAGACTCTTGCTTCTCTTCTCCTCCACGGTGTCATTCCTTTTGGACGCCTACCAATCTCTGTTAGTTTGCCTGGAATTACTGATGGGAATGCTATTCGTTCTTTCTTTTTCCTAGTCTACCCTCTCATTCCCTCTCTCCTTGGTGCATTTCCTTTGTTTTCTTTTCAAGACCTTGAGTAGTCTGTCACATATTGAAGATCTAAACCTACATATATGTAACATATGTGATACAATGATGCGCGTGCTTTTCAAGACCTTCAGAAGTTGTCCCCAATGATATTTGCAAATAAAGAGAAGGGAGGGGAACAAGATTACTGCTCTGTTGCTCGTGAACACACAGATGCGCGCGGGCACACACTAGAAAAATCATAAACAAAACATTTGAAGTTTTAAGTTGACTTAAATTTCATTATGTTTCTAAGAACTCCTCGTGCCTATGACAAATCTAAGATCCAAAAGAAAGCATTGTATGATTCTCTTAAAATTTTGTTCTTCGTGTCTTTCTTTTTATCTTTGCTCCAACAGGTTGGAATTCCAGTAGCTGCTGGAGTCTTGCTGCCATTTACTGGAACCATGCTTACTCCGTCAATAGCAGGAGCTCTCATGGGCTTGAGCTCTATTGGCGTGATGACAAATTCATTGTTGCTGAGATTCAAGTTTGAATCAAGGCAGAAGGAAATTCATGGACCATCAGTAATAGTTGATATCCCTTCTGATGCTTCTGATAGCTTGAATCAAGAAAAATTAAGACATCCGTATCCAACCTCCAGATAGTGATCCTCACAAGCCAAGTTAGTGATTGATTCCAACATTCAATTGCCTCTGCTTGTGTACCTATCGATTGAAGGGATTGTAACCATGTAATTGCCGCAGTTTGGAGGGACATGTATGGGGGGCTGTGCTTCAAGCTCAAGCTAATCAGCCATCAGATTCTAATGGATCCCACTCCTGCGGTTTAATATGGTTGGGGGATGTGGAACCAGTTTTTTCAATCACAGACTACATGCAGTAATTATGTTTCTATGCACTGAGTCGACCTATCAAGGGAGTTGCACACAATTTGGTTAAGGATTCAATGAGTGATAGCCAGGCCGAAGAAATGCCATTCATAGGTTCCAGTAAATTTTGGGGAAGAAATGTCGTGCAGTGATGCTTTTTTTTTAATTATTATTTTTTTAAATCTGAGACCTACACCCGCATATCAGTGAAGGGTGGAGGACAGCAATGAAGATTTGCAACATAGAAGATAACAAACACCATTTTCCCACTTGTATGAACCTAGGAAGTTCGAAGCGTTTGGACATGAATCAATCAACTGTGGTCAATCTTAAATTAGTTGGAGTCAGGTAGAGTCCATTCTATCCTATTCGGATGCATCTCATCCCAGTAATGGGTACTTGGTTTGCAAAGGTAAATTAGGTCTAATCTCACACTTATTACGCTAATATACAAGTTTTCAATAAGCTAAGAAAAACAAAAACAAAAACAAAACGAAAAATTAGCTAAGAAAAACAACTTTAACATTAGTGTAGTGTAGTAAAGACAACATTTAAATCCTAATCTTAACTAAACAATTTAACTGAGTTCGCAGAGATTCCGAGAGTTGTTGCGCAACCCAACAACTACCGTTTATGTGGTGATTTTATCGTGTATTTTTATTTAGCACACTTGCTACAAAAGAAACATAGTAGAGGAATGCGAACGCATCAGTCATTCCACAAGCAAAACCTATAAAACGTATCCACAAGGTTGAACATATTGCATCAGTTAAAAAGAAATTATAATGTCATGGATTTGCATTTCTTGGAAATCATTACAGTCCCGCATGCAACCCAACAAAGTACAGTGATGAATCCGTGATACAACTATATCAAAAGCAAAATCTTCCAAGCCCTAAGACGAGGGACATCTGAAATTCAGCTCTGTGATATGTAAGACAAGGCGTATGAGCATTTCTGTGCATCCATCAAATTGTGAGGCGTCGATTATGATGTACATAACAGCCAAGTTAACAGATAACCAAAAATTGTCAAAATAGCTCATGTGGACCTATACAAAAAAAAAAAAAAAAAAACCCAACTCATACCATATATTGCATGCCGACCGGCACTAAATGTGAATGTGGTACACTCAAATTGGCAATTCCCCTCCTACTATTCTTTCTCAAGAAAGCGTAAAAATAGTTTATGATTAGCTTCTTAATGAACCATGAGTCCTTCCTTGCCCTGATATCTCCATGACCAAGAAGATAGACCACACCAGATTCTTTAGCCTTGCGGATGAATGAGAGCTCCTTTTCAAGGGATTGCTCTGCATCAGACACTAACTACTCAGAAGACGTCCAAGGTCTTAGCTCTTCTGAAGTGCTTTTCCATAACTGCCTTTCCTGTGTCCCTAAAATCAGATAAAAGAGGAACACCTAGCGAATAAACACTTCCATTCGGAGCTACAAGGACCCTTGAGAAGGAGTACTCTTCTTCAGAGTCCGAACCATCGCCATCACTTTCAAGTAGGGCTGGCCAGTGGGCCGGGACAGCCCGACCCGTCCCGACCCGTCCCGAGCCCACCCCGGTCCCGCCCCGACCCGACCCCGTCAAAAAAATAAAAATAAATAAATAACGGGGGAGGGACTCGAACTCGGGACGATGTCTCGTCCCGCGAGACCCGACCCCGCCCCGAGCCCGAGCCCGACCCCGCCCTTTTCCCCCCTTTGCAAAAATGACCGTTGCACCAACGGTCATTTTAGATTATGGCCGTTGGCCAACGGCCATTTTAGGCCCCCCCCCCCCTTCCCCAACCCCCTACCCCTTAATATTTATTTTTAACCCATAAGTTATTATATTTACACTTTAACCCAATTTTTCAACTATAAATAACTCATTTTCTCTTCATCTTTCTCACAAATCTTTCTACAATCTCTCTAATTTCTCAATATATCTCTCTACAAGTCAACATTGTTTGCTAAATATTCAATTTTATTTATTCATTTGGGAATTGGTAGTGAAGTTGGCAACTAGCTTGAGGATCTTCCATCGAGCAAAGTTTCAATTTTCAACCTCTCGATTACACGTCGACGTTACGTCGGCGTTTGGTACATTCGTTCCTTCATTAAATTATTATTGTCTGTTTATTTTATTTAGAATTTTAGATCACTTAATTTTATTGTCTTTAATTATTTATTTATTTATTATCATAATTAAAATGGAAGGATTAAAAGGTATCTATCACGTCTGATATAGGTCGTAGTACTAACGGCCATGATTATTTAACTGTAACTCGTCATTGGATAGATTATAAATGGTCTATGCAAAAACGTATTTTAGCGTATAGATATATAGATGATAGGCACACTGATACTTTTATTGCAGAAAATATTTATCAAGTGTGCGATTATTACGGAATTACCGATAAAATTATGACTATTACATTAGATAACGCTTCTAATAACAATTACGCAATTACAATTTTAAAAAATAGTTTAACTCCATCTTTTTCAGACCATTTTCATATAAAATTTGCGTGTCATATATATAACTTAATTGTAAAGGATGGTCTATCACTTTTTGAAGACATTCTTAGTAAAATACAATTTGCTATAAACTTTATTTTTAAAAGTAATAAAGTACAACGTAGAAAAGAATATAAAAAAATTTGTCATGATTGTGGACTACCCTTTAGAAAAATTCCACAAGAAGTATCCACTAGGTGGAATTCTTTATACGAGCAACTACTTGTTGCTTATGACTATAAATTACCTATAACTTTATTTTTAACTCTCATAATAAAAAGCCAAATTGATATGATTTTAGATAGTGATTGGGAAAAATTTCCGAACTTATTGTATTTTTAGAGAAATTTTTCAAGCAACAAAAGAATTTTCCGGTATATATTATCCTACTATTTCAACTATGTTATTTTATATAACTCTAATATTTTTATTACTTAGTGAATATATGGAAAAACCAAATTTCATAAAGGCATTTATTAAAAATGTTTCTCAAAATAAAAATATTTTATTCCTATTCCCTCTATTTATATTATTGGTTCTGTATTAAATCCTACTATTAAAATAGACGGTACTAAATCACTAATTGAAACTATTTACGATTGTATAGAAATACTACCACCTCCAAGTCCCAAAAATCTAAATCACCTACCACCTATTGAACAAACTAAAGAAGAAGTATTGTCTAGCGTAGAACACCAATGCAAAAATATATATAGATTTTATCAACAAGAAAATGCTAGTAACTTACCGACTTCCATACCATCTTCTTCATCTTCAACACAACCTCACAAAGACATGTTGTTTCGCGGCTAGTATTGAAAGCCTCGTAAATAGAATGTCTTGATCGTACCTCTACTACTAACCAAATTAGCGAGTTGGATATTTTTGTTTTGCAGGGTTCTGCATCAGTATCAAGAAGTTATCAATGAAGATGGACATGAAGACTTGCTTTGAAATCTTGGAGGGAATGAGAAGACCTTTCCGACACTTTCATTGATGGCTCGAGATGTTTTGAACATTCAAGCGTCGTCAGCTAAGGCTCAAAGCGCTTTTTCTGCGGCAGATATCAAATAGGAGACCACAGACACTCATTAGCGGGAGACGACTTGGAAATTGCGGTATTATTCAAAGATTGGATACGAGCGGAGCGGAGAAGGTGCGGTCAACCTGAGATCAACGAAGAAGATGATGAAAACTACAACGAAATCTTAACCGAAGGTAGTGGAAGCGGCGTGGATCAATTTGACCAACAAATACCAATTCCAACCGAAGAACCACATGAAATCATAAAGCAATTAGAACGAGGTTTTTGAGAATGTAATTTTTTTAATTGTAATTTTATTATGTAATTTGCAACTTTTGGACAACACCACAAAGTTGCAATTTAGATTTTAGACAATTGTATTTGTATTACAAAAAAATCATATGTCTATTAAATAATATAAGAGGCACAAAAACAGCCTTGGGATGTTTTTATTACACTATCTTGTTTTGTTTATTGAGTTTTTTTTATACATATGTTATTTAAAAAAAATAATGAAAACCCGCCGTATCCCGCCCCGTCCCGAGCCCGCCCCGATACCGACGGGATCGGGATCGGGACGGGACTTGCTCTAGTCCCGCCAGAGCTCGCCAGACCCGATCCCGCCCCTTCTCCCGTCCCGCCCCGACCCCGCCAGACCCGGCCCGCCAGACCCGAGCCCGGCCCACTGGCCACCTTTACTTTCAAGTGATCGCTCCTGAGCTTCTCTGCGTATGAACTTCTCGAGACTTTCAATGAGCAGTTGCTCAAAAGCGTGGTGATTTTCTTTACGAGCATCCTTGGACAGAGAAATTAGTAACCAATTAACCATAGATGCACATCGATTGCAGAAAAGAATGCAAAATATAACGACAGGAAACAGTTGAAATTTATAAGCATCCAAAGTAGAGGACATATGAAGATAAGCTGGTTGCTTAGCCATTATTTGTTTGCAGAAAAGAATTAACCATCATACACAGACGTGTTACCCTAAGGACTAGGAAAGTTCCAGCTTTTCAAAGGTTACTGTCCGCGATACATATTCATTTAACCATCTGACATGAAGCAGCCTAAATAAGGTTGGTCTCAGGATTTGTGCAAGCATTTAGATTTATTCTAGCTCTCTTTAGTCACGTCACTTGGTGTATGTAGTGAAGGTATTAGCAAAACAGGGAAATTTAGTTTACCTGGCAACACAACGGAATATGTGAGTTTTTGGGGCAGACTCGCCGGAACAGGAACCTTTCATTCTGCGGTACAACTGGAACAGGAACATATTTTATACAAACAAAAATGATCATGGAATGCACAGCAGGTAGAGTGGTGAGAAAATGTCCAAATATGGCCGGTATTCCCTTTGCTAGTTCATTATAAAGTAAGCCAATTCCAGGAGCTCTGATAGTTCCAAGGTTGGGGCCCAATTCCCTCAACAAATCCATAGATATCTTTTGCTTGACTTCAGTTTCATACTTCAGCTTGCTTCCATAATTCCAGATGTACATAATCAGGAACAAGACAACAGCAAAGACAAGTATAATCCAACTCCCATCTCCCACGCTCCATAAAACAGACGAGAAGAATGTTACTCCAATCCCAAGAAGATAATGATAAAACTTAGCACAATTAAGATGTTGATCTGCCATATCAGAAGCATAACAATGGTAACCAATATTGTTGTCATCATCATCACTCCAAGCTCCGCTATGGCTGTCAAACAGGGTATGCATCAGAAATCGACAAGGCAGTCTATATAAATCATTTGATGAAAACTTGGAAGAACCTTATGTTTTTCATAATCAAAGACACAACTCTAAATTGAAATCCAAAAACTACAAGAATGTTTTCTCCTGCATACCATAGTTAACAAGCAAAACTCTTCATACCAGAGGTAGGTTAAGTTTCTTCATGAACAAACTAATCATTCTACATATACTACATACTTCAAACACACTGTGCCGCGAAAGAATATGTAGAGCATCTGATGTAGGAGAATTAGGGTTTCAGTGACAACAAACCAGCACTTTGTCCAGCAGTTCTACAAGTGTTTCCTGTCATCTTCAAATTTTGAAATTGATAAAGGAAGTTGAAAGATAAAATTAAAATATCTAAAAATAGTACAACACTGTATGTTTTCATGAATGACTTTGAAAACACACAACATTTCAAAGGGTTTTATTCCGAAACACCAGACAAATCAATGTAATGACAAGTTAACAAGATGGTAGGCTTTTTTTTTCAATTAGTGAGCATTTTAATATAAACAAAGGAAGCACAAAGATTGTGCAGTGGTTACATCAGGAGACAAGTTAACAAGATGGTAGATGGACAACGCTTTTCAATGTTGTAACTACCAACTTTCAAACATTTATCAGAAAGCTCCAAATGCACATCACGACAAACATTAAGTACTAAGGTAACAGAGAGCAACAACAAAGAAATTGTAAGTTCTAAAGAGAAAAGGATTACCATAAGCATTTCCAGTCTCATATATACTTGAGATGGAGCAGACCAACACCAAAAACAATGCCAGAAGAAACCAGTTCATGACTGGGATATAACTCTGTCCCATGAACTTCCGAGATGTATGAATGATCTTAAGGCGAGGGAAGCAGCCTAGAGCTGTGGATTGAGAAGAAGAGAGAAAGGAAAGAAGACTTCCGGTGGAGTGCCACCGGAAAAGGGGTAGTTTCCCATCCTAAGAAGTAGGAGAGAGAAATATCTTGGGAAGAGTGCCTGGGAGCATTTTTTGTTTTGTACTTGCTGCTATATTCCCGTTTTGCAGGCAAAATTTTTTATTGGAATTCTAGTTCAAGTGGAATCTGCAAAATGTACTCATCAGAGTCCAAGGAAACAACTTAAAAGGGATCCATGTCAAAGGGCCGCTTTTTTCCCAAAAACTCGAAACAAGTTCATGCTAAGGCCCTATTATCGTGGTAAATCTCTAAAACTGACAGACTTTTGGTGTTTCAACATCAAGCAATATATGTGAGTTCCAAAACTTTACTTCTACAGTGGAAGGCGATTTAGTAAGTCACTTCTCCCTGCAAATACTTATGTGCCCTAGCCCCTAGTACACACAAACCCAATCTCGTTTTCTTAGGGTCATGGTGGCACTGAGTTTAAATTGACCTCCCCGGGAGAGAAAATAAGAAATGGATGGATTAAATATGATGTTTGTCAGCAATAAGTTTGCAGGAAAATATTTCTGAACAGGTGTCTACCTGTTGCACACAAAAGACAGCCACCAAGAGAGTACCAGGCCTTTGTTGAGTTGCGCTTGAAATAATAGTATATGTGAACAGGATTAAATGCCCTCCAAACACGAGAATCATAGTTAATTAGGTTGTAGAGACCAATACCACCCAGGGAACAAAACCATATAAACAAAGCAGGACCAACTACATGACCCACTTTACTTGTCCCACACTTCTGTACGCTGAAGAGAATTACAAGAAATGCCACCGAGATCATCACTACTTGATCTGCGAGAGAAATAAAATGTAAGAAACTCGAAATAAAAAGGGCTTAAAGGTGCACAATGATAATAGAGTGAATGGAATTCATTTTCTCATCTGATTCTAGAAAGTCAAATAACGTCGTGGATTTAGTTTTAGCTACTTTATAACATTATAGTCAGGTGATATTCAGCTAAGTCGTCTACATCGCGCCCTCTTGGGGTGTGTCCCATCCTCGGACACTGCATGAACACAGGATACTTCGTGCACCGCCACGAGATGCAAAGAACAAATACTTAAGAGTAATTGGCCAGCAGCAATCCCACATCAAACTTCAAAAAAAAACTAGATATGACCATCCAAAAATAAAATGCTAGCAATCTTACTTTGCCACAATGCGACATGCAACATAATCTTAAAATCCTTCATAGGTAGGTGATGACAGTGAGGTTTACATCTTGTTGCACGTAGACTATCACGGTATAAAGCAAATTTGAACCATTTCTTATTAGCATGTGTCATCTTTGCAAAGAAAGTGCTTACCTTCTACATGATGTCACTAAAGGAGTAAAATAATGGAAATTATGAGCACACTTTCGTAGGACAGTTTTAGTCTGTGAAGCTTTTAGATCAATAAAAATATGGAAAGGCTGTCCATTTCATGAAGTGAACAATATTGTACAGATAATATTACCTTGCTTAACCCCAGAAACTCTAACTTTTAAGCCACCAACAGCAGACATTACTGCATCAACAGTAGTTTAAAACTAACATTGAGTACAACAAAGAAATAAGTAAGGTTAATTTACACAGAAGAAAAAGGACGCCAGAGGACCATAATACTGCAACCATCCACTTCTCAGAGGCAACAAATTTTGTTAAATGTCCTATGGGTACCTGACATAGCAGGTGTAACGACACCATCAGCAATCACCATTGAAGTGCCAGCAAGAACTAACATCAGAAGAAGCTTTTTCAATGTCAATGAAGCTTCTAGCCTTTCTTTTATTTTTAAAGTCCTCTCAAGTTCTGGAGATGGCACCTTCAGTCTAAAGCTTGATATGCAAGCATCTGATCGAAGTTGATAGGGGAGAAGATTAACCTTTGCATGCGTACAAAGCAAAGGTACCACCTGCAGTTATTAACCAACTAATTGAATAAATCAGATGACACAAAACGTGAAGTGTAATGGAAAATGTCGTGAAACAATTAACCAAGTTTAAATGTTAGCTCACCTTCACTGTCATCATTGGCCCAAAGAACAATTAGGACATATTTGACCAAGGGAATGAGGATTAAGGTATATAAAACCAGGGATAATGCACCAAGAATGTCTTCATTGCCATTGTGATAGGATCCTAATTGGAAACCCTAAGAAACTCAAAACACAAAACAAGGATAGACTTGAAATTAAAATTGCAAGGAAAGAAAGATAAGAGTGAGACACAATAATTGAAATCAAAGGCAACCAAGAGTATATTAAATCCAAGACCTCCTTCAATTAAATTCAACTAAAGCACCTACACTATAGATGATTTCCACAAGTGAACATGTTCATGTGAGAAATCATGGAAGTGTTCTCCAACAACAAAGAAATTACACTATAACTAAGCGTATCACTAATTATTTATATGCCTAAGTAGAATTCTAATGAAGGTATTAATTGTCATCCAAAAAACTCCGCAGTCAAATGAAACTAAGACAACTATTTATAGTTATGCCTATTACAACAAAGGCCCAAAAGTGGCCTTGGCACAAATAACCCCACATGGGTTCTTCTTTAGTCACTTTGTGAAGTGACTCCCTTCTCTTGTATCTTCTTCTCCTTGAATATCCTCCCAAGCTATCATCCAAACATTATACACTCGTGAGATATTCTCTTCAAGCTCTTCCAACGCTCCTCTCGTCATGAACATGGATTGTAATTCTTGGAGCTCCCTTGCTTGGCCACGAGTGAATGGTCTTGAGCTCGCTCAGGTCATATCACATTGGCTGGGGCCTTACTAAACATCACACTAAAGGTATACAAGGGACTCGTTCCCACATCGCCAAAAACAACTCCAAGAGTCTGAAAGGCCAACAGGATTGTCCTACCCGCTGAGACATCCTGCAAAGTATACACAAAAATTAGTTCATTCTATCATTCTCTGGAAAGGACCTTTGCGCAATGAAGTAAACAGAAAAAAAACAGTGTTGTCAAAGGCTCATCTAAGCCCTGAGGCACGCTTAAGCCCTGAACAAGGTGCATAATAGGTAGGCAAGCACTTCGCATCCCTTAGGTGATGCTTTAGTTCAGGCACCAAGCTGCTAAGGCTTAAGTGTCACCAGTGATCACCCATAGGCAATGTATTGAAGAAGACAGAGCTACACAATAACTATTTCAATATTTCTTTTCAATTCGTTTATGCAAATAATTGTTGTTTATTTTTATTCTTATTTTCTTTTATTACATGTATTTTTTATTGTCCTCTTCAATTGCGCCTTTTTCATTAAAGCCCGCACTTTATTTTCTCTTTACGCTTAAAACTCCAACAGACTTTGAAGCTCTTTTCGGTTTTCACGTCTAATAATGATGAGGAAAAGGAACCATTAAACAAAGCCAAAAGCAAATAAAGGTGAAGGTTCTCAAATTAAGTACATCCCTGAGCAATGGTTGATGCGATCAAGAAACATAGATGGCGTTTGCTTCAAAATTTTGAAGAACAGTTTTTGGCCCAAAAAAGATATCATTTGTAAAAATTGTTTTTCCACCACAACACCAGGAAAGAGAGAACTATCAGTTTTTAGGTAGCATTGCTTCAAAATATTGGAAGACGAATTTTTGCAAAAAATAAAAAATAACAAGAAAGTGGAGAAGAGTTACTTCCGACCAAATAACTAATCTTTTACTTATAAAAAGAAATTCAAAAACAGTTTTTTTCCCAACAAAAAAACTGAAATTTGTTAATCTAGTGCCGGCTGTGCAAAAATTGTTTAACAACCAATTTGTTGAAGAAAATGCCAACTTAGACTTATGATAACTATATCACTTTATAATTTTTTTAATAGAGGTGATGTCTGATCCAACTTGTGACCACCTCAACTATTCCACCGGGTACCTACTACCTTCCCCAACATAGGTAAAGGGTAACTCTGTCTACCAAGGCACAGGCAGATGTAAGAATTTGTAATGTGAAACTGGTCTCCCAGATTTCACTCACTTCATTGATTGTTAGGCCGCACCCTTGAGTGCATCTTCCTAAACTATTTGTTAGTGCCTGACTTGGCCCATTATGACTAGCTGGTGTTAGCTCATGTGTGAAGCATTACCACTTATCTTGTATACAGTACTAGCTTGCCGATTCTTGGCCCCGTTTGTGCCTCAATTTTAGCCTAGTCTGAAACAGTACTAGCAAGATGCTGGCTTTCATCCATTTCTTCTGGATGAAACACTTAGTCCTCTGCACACAGCTTGAAGTTTTCTGAATAGTGATGTCACTCCTTAATTTTCTACAGTTACAGCCATCAAATGACTTTTAGCCTAGTCTCGCTCTAGATTGGAAATGTTGTCTCTAACAAGGTAACGGGGATTCTTCTAATTGCTACAAAGTTATTTCACATGTCATTCATGGTAACTGGTAAAGATACTATATCAAGCAATGGCAGGATGTGAACTTGAACAAAGAGCGTTAGTTAGTAAAAGAAAAGTGAAATTACCTGACAAACTAAAACAACATTAAGTGAAAGATTTTCGTGATTAATCGTCTAACGTGAAATGTATTGGCATTGGAGAGTTGTAAAATGCATGACTAAGAGTGCAAAAATTTAGTGGGAGCAAGTGCAAAATATCAGTAGCTGAAGGAAATGTCAGCTTTGCAGATTTAACTGAGAACGTTGTCGTAAATAGAATTGGAGGAAGAAGATAAATGCTTCTCTGATTACTAACAAAGGAGCTAAGCATGCACCTACATCCAGTTCAACAACTTTGTCTGTTTATTCCTTCTTATAACAAATTTGAGTTTCATGCGCTTTTCTCTAAGCTTGACTAGCCGTTTCTGCTCTTCTATTTAAAGTCCTTTTAGTCTTCTGTTTAACTACCTCTAGTACATCAGATGAGCATCAACAGACTCCACATTTCAGTTCATTCATTGTTGTTAAGAAAATGATCTCACAGCAAATAAATTGTATAACAATTTGATCAAGGAAATAAAGAACAGCAGTACAAAGTAGCACCAGACGCTGACATTACCTAACAACATTAGAACTAACTTCAAGTTTCCAATTTTTCTCCCCTATCAATTCGGATGTATTTCAAATGTATTTGGAATGACATTGGCAATATATATAGTAGATCTCAAACAGTTTACTATTAATGCTTTAATATTGTTGTATTAGTTTGGAAAGTATTAAACCGATAGCAAAACAAGTTTGTATAAAATCAGTAGGATTACTAGCAATGCAAAACAAAAAATTACCAAAAGTTCACCTCAAAGTGGTTCTTTTGAGCACCGGGAACTTCAAGAACTTCCACATCAAACGAATCAATATGAGAACCAGTACGGATCAGCTTCTGCTCCGCATTATCCTCATCATCAGAGTCCAATTCCATGACATTTCGGGGTGTCGAATCGTCATCTCCATCCACAGTATCGCGATCATCACTATCGATCTCCGAATCATCCTCGTCCTGGAATACTCACCGTGATTCTATCGAGTCCATAGATGCTAATCCGCCATTTCCCCTGTCCCTTTCCCTCTCTAATCCCTCGTCCGTCATCTCAAAACCACTGTCCGGCTTCGATTTCTTCAATCAACTGCAAGTGAAAAGTTCCTCCGACGAGTATGTGTATACATATACGTATGCATTTATATGTAAATTAAATACAAACGCAATGGTGTAGTATAGCAGCTGTAGCTTGGAGAGTACAATGAATCGAAACCCTATAAATTGAGAAGGGTTTGGATGAGATTTTGAAAAAGAAAAAAAAAATCGCAGCTGTGTGTCTCTGGTATTTTGCTTTGAATGGATCGAGCAGTGATTAACTACGTAGGCGGCCCGTTTGGATGGGCTTATAAATTCTAACTAATCATTTTGGCTTATTTTTGCTGTTCGACTTAAAAATAAGTGTTTACAATTATTTATTTTATTTATTAAATATCAATAAAAGTGTTTAAAAATTATTTTGGCCTAAAAATTAAAATAAGTCGATCCAAACGACGCATACTCAAATTTATTTTAAAACTGATAAATTTATACTAATTTGATCGAGTGTGATGGATTATATGAGAGTTTCTTTTAATATGATCAGTCAAAAAGTTATGTTTAGCACTAATTTAGCCTTCAAATAAGCCACTAGTGGGCCTTTCTGGTTTGCACACAAGCATCATGTGAACAAATATATATATATATATATATATATATATATATATATATATATATATATAGAGAGAGAGAGAGAGAGAGAGAGAGAGAGAGAAAACTGATGGAAGCAAAATAAATTGCCTGAATAGTGTGGCTGTTGCAGTAAACACCTCATATATCTAACTTTGGAAATTAAGTCAAGATCTACTCTTTCAATTTATAAGAAAATCAGTCGCTTATCAATAAGTAGATATGAAGATCAACATATATCAAATAAATGAAAGATACATCAGCTAGTGATCATCAATTATCCAACAATATTTTTGAAAAAATTTAAAGGGTTAGAGTGATATTTTTGTGTATTCAAAGTTTTTTGCACAAAATTCTTTAACTCTTTCCTAGTCATTCGATGATTTATTTTGTGTTGACTTCTAATTTTAAGTTTGTGCACAATTCTCATCCGGTAATATTTTTAATTTTTACAATATCACCACAAGTTAATTACAACAACAACAATATACCCAGTGTAATCCCACAAGTGGGGTATGAAGAGGGTAGGTTTTACGCAGGTTAGCTAGGAATAAAGCACTAAATGACTCTGATAATGAATTTTGGGTCTGACTTAATCCAAAAAGCTAGCTTGTAGGGTGAGGATTGCCCAAGTCCATATAAGGAGTCAATGTTCTCATTCCATATCCGATGTGGGACTCATAACACTCCATTCACGCCCAGACCTTGTTAATTGGATTATGGATAATATAAATTGAGGGCACAACATCGGTGAACAAATAATTTGAATGAGTCTAGCTCTGATACCATGTAAAGAATGAATCTTGAGTCTAACTCAATCTCAAAAGCTAGCTTGTAGGGTGAGTATTGTTCAAATTCATATAAGGAGCACGTGTTTCCATTCCATATCCGATGTGAAACTCTTAACAATAACAATAAAGTAATAGATCAATAACAAATCAACATCAGAAGTTAATTGATTATGTGAAATTTTCATAAAAGAGGGCATAGTTTGTTTATAGATTTATCTCTATCCGAAGAAATTCATAACGAAAATATGTAGATTCACATTTATTATTTCGTATTTTTTATGTTAATTTTTTCATGGATTAAAGCATCTCAGTTGAACTAGGAACAACCAATCATACCCTCAACTTCACTTGGTAAAGTTATTCTATCACTACACAACATCACCCAATAAAAATTCATATCTATTATGTAACAAAGTTACGAGTTTATAATTTCAATACTCCTTTTCTTCCCATTTACGTGTTTTAGAGAGAGAGAAGGAAGAGCGATTCAATCATGGGTCAAGTACCATATTCACGAGGTTAAAGAAAAGTGTAGAAAATTCAATAAACATGTTAATGCTCATCCATTTGAACATTATCTTCCTAGGTACTACTTATGCATATCTACTAGATAATAATTGATATTTTCAATTTGTATAATTTATCTGCCCATGTTATATGTGTTTGCATCAATTTTATTTCTTTGAAGCTTCAGGTCAATTGTTATTATTGCTACCAGATGAAGTAGATGTTGGTATTAGAGAAAATGAATCTTTTTCACCCTTAAACTTTCATTGAAAATTTACTTTAGCAATTAAACTTTACTTGTAATTATTTAAACCCCTAAATAAATTATATGTGAATTAAACTCAACCTTACGTTGCCCAAACCCATCTTACAATGGATTATGTAGAATACTCTCCGCCACATCAGTGCCACGTCAACAATAGATTAAATTTTAAAAATTTACCCTTTTTCTATTTTTGTATTTTCATTCATATTTTTTCTTTTTTTAAAAGTCTCAATTCCATTCCTTCTTCTTCGCACCCACCCCAACCAAACCCACCTTCTCCATTTCTTCTTCTTCATACCACCACCTGCTTCCCCCCCCCCCCACCACCCACAATCCATGTTCTTCTTTCTGTCCCCACCCCCCATATTGTGATATCTTATTAAGGAATCAGAACTAAAATGAACGAGACAAATGAAAGCCATAGTGGCTATCCTATGCTTATATATATCGATCAGATTTTATATATGATTATATTTATAATTCTCAATTTATTAATTTATTTCTCTCTAACATTTAGTCCAACAAGGATGTTCACGGAAATGATGGAATATATAGGGTAGTGGCAATGGGGAAGAATGTTTTTTTGGAGAAGATAATAAATAAAGAGAATAGAAATATAAAATTTAAAAGGAAAAGTGAGACCCACAAATTTTATTTGTCTCAAAATAAAAATTCATATAATTAAAAAAACATATATATTAATGTATCAAGAAAAAAATATTAAGAGTATTATTTATATATTGATAATTAAAGAAATAATATGTGTATTATTTTATCAAATTTTTACTTTTTTTTCCTTCTCACTTGCTTCTAGAAAGATGAGTACACTTTCTCTATTTAAAGGAATATTTAATGCACTATTGATAAGAATAAAGGGTAAATAATTGCAAGTAAAGTTTAATCGATAAAGTAAGTCTTCGATGGAAGCCGGTAAAGTTGAATATGTTTATACTGATTTTTTTTTACATCAGAGTTTTAGGAAAATCGTTTGTCAAGACTGTGATCAATTTTGCATAATTAGGGGATCAATGTATACACATGATCCATAAAAGATGAAAATGTGTCAAAGCCCAAATACAAGGTATTGTTTTGGTTGTTTTGGGCTCTTTCTCTCTCACAATGACAAAACGATACGTGTTCTTTCTCTCTCACAATGACAAAACGATACATATGTAACCAAATTAAGTTGGGTTATTTTGGGGGTGTTATTTAATTTTTGCCCGTGTTATTTCATTTTTTCCTCTTGTTATTTTTTAGCACGGTATAATTAGAGTTTCTTAAAACATAATTATTATTTAACTTCAACATATGCATCATAACATTTATACAAATTATGCCGGATAAGGTATAATTTCCAACACTAAATATAATCTAAAAAATTACTATAAAACTATGCCGCATGAGTCAAAATTTTAATTTTCGAAGAGAAAAATATTATAGAGACTATATCTTGCGAAATAGACCTAGATATTTTCATAAAATAAAAAGTAAAGATAAAATTAAAGACCACAAATATAATCTAAAAAAATACTATAAAACTATGCCGCATAACTTAATTCCATAATTTATGTCGCGCGAGACAAAATTTCAATTTTCGAAGAGAAAAATATTATAGAGAATATGACTTACAAAATAGACCTAGATATTTTCATAAAATAAATAATAAAAATAAAAATTAAAGACCACGAATATAAATGACAAAAATTGAAAACCAGTGCGTTTAAAAAATGAATCAAGTTCAGTGTAAATGTAATATATGTAATCACCGTTGAGGAAACTAGAGGGGCCAGGTTCCATCACATGGGAACAAGTGTGGTTCATTTCTCAAAAGAAAAACAAGAAGGGCCCTTTGGTGAAATCGAGTGATCTTTTCTGGCAAATAGTACTATTTATTTGTGGTTACTTCAAGAAGGTTCTTGAATTCTCCAAAACCTATTTCTAATTTTCTATATCTCCCAAAGCGAAAAGGGTGACGAAACCCTACAGATCGATCGATCGGTCGATCGAGCGAGCAAGCGAAGCAGAGATCGCCGGAGAAAATGTCTCACTTCGGAAGAACTGGACCTCCGGACATCAGTGATACGTATTCTCTCCTCGTCCTCAACATCACTTTCCGTAAGCTTTTCTCCAATTGATAAATTTCCCTCTATTTGTTTTTTTTCCTTCTTCTTTCCGTTCCGATTGTTTTGATTATGTTTGTATGTTGTCTTGTTGTTTGCTTTGTTGTAACAGGTACCACAGCAGATGATCTCTTTCCTCTTTTCGACAAGTACGGGAAGGTTGTCGATATCTTCATTCCTCGTGACAGAAGGTTCGCTTCTTAAACCTCGCTTTGCCTTTTCTCTTAATTTCTGTGCGTCCCTATTCCTAGGAAAAAGGAGGAAAATAAAACAAAAAAAGTTATATATTCTGTATAGGATAATTAACTGTAACGTTATTTTCATAAACATAATTATCAATCAACTAGGCATGGATCCGGAATTTGTTAGGTATAGACTCTCTAACTATTCATTCTGCTCTTTTTAGGACAGCTCATCCGAAGAATCTAGTATTCTCTCTGTCCCAAAAAGATTGTCCGTCCTTATTAGTTTGCCCCAAAAAGATTAACACATTTCTATATTTAGAAACAATTTAACTTTATGAGATTATTTACGGCCACACAAATATCTCATATTTGTTTTTGGACCACACATGTCAAAGATCTTCATTTATTTCTTAAACTCCCTGCCAAGTCATCTTTTTGGGACGGAGGGAGTACTATTTTATAAAATTGTAAGTTCTTTCCAGTGATGACTTTAACTGTGTATTCTTATAAAGAAGAGGGAAAGATATGCATGTAAGAAGTTTTTCTTAGCATTTCTTTGATGTGCATAAAATAATGAACGATCTTAAATCTCAAAATATTACATTGCAGTGTATTAATCTGCCAATTTTTTACCTGATGTTGTGACATATTGTGGCAACTAAAAGAATTGCAACACATAAGAATTACTTATTGTATTTCAAAAGCTCTGTGCGACTAAGTACATGTGCATGTCTGAATGGTTTCTAAACTTTCTTTGTCACTGATCAATATTTATGTTGGTCTTGTAACAGGACTGGTGAGTCACGTGGGTTTGCATTTGTTCGTTACAAGTACGCAGACGAAGCACAGAAGGCTGTAGATAGGCTGGATGGTAGTTCACCAACCTTTTTTTCCTTTGAAATTGTGCTTTGCATATTCTTAATCCTGTTGTATGCAAGTAGGAGGCATCTATTGTTGACTTAAGTAGTTGGGTCATATAACTGAGCAAAAGAGAAAGCCTAGGTCAAACTGATCTTAATGGATATAGTTTTGATTATGAGCTAGCAGACTCTTTTCAGTTGTGATGTTGATGGGTGGAAAAATGTCGCGAGGGTGACGAGATAGAAAATTGTCAACATAAAGGAAAATATAACTGTTATAACATCCAGAGTGAAAAACTGCAAGCACTACTATATTTTATATTCCAATGGCTATCTGTTCCGGTTTCATTTGATGTGCAACATTTAATGTGTCAGTCACTTAGGTTTGTACACTTAAATACGAAGGTGGTGGCGAATCTGAACTGAGAAAATATAATCTCTTAAACTTGAAATTACCTAGGTTTTTACTTTTCATAGCAGATTACACGATTCGCTTAGTTCTGCATTTCGAGTTTATTTTGTCAATCGCTCTGCCCATCACATAGAGTGGTTTTGATGCACTTTAAACAATCTAGTCCTCGGTAAATGTGGCATTCCTGAAAGAAGATCCAACCCTATAAATTGTAAATCTAACGTGATTTCAGATGAAACCTCAAATCACTTGCCTGACAGCTGGATGGACCGGATATGCCAATTTACCTTCTGGTACTACCCCTGTTTGGCGCCAACCCTGGTTAAGACTGCGGGGGGGGGGGGGTTGATGAGATTGCTAGAGATTGAAGTTGTTAATAGACAGGGTTTACTTTGGCTAATTTCCTCTTTTTGCATTAGAAAAGTAGAGTAACTTTTTATCTCGCATGTTAAATTTCCCAACATTCTGAATGTGTGCGAGTACACTACTCTCTTTTTCCACTCCTGAAACGACGTACTCATTAGGTGTAACTTAGAATGTGTTAGATTGCAACAACATTTTTATTTGTTAAATACCACAGTTTGTTGCTTAAAGTGAGGAAAAATGTGGGTAAGGCTTCTTTAGTGAAGCCATGCTAACTTTAGAGGAATTAGCGCTTCAAACAATGGTGCACAAAGTGACTCCAAGGAGAGTTGGTTGCTCCGGTAAATCTCAACGCTAGCAGCATATTATGTTTTGATTGCATTTTTTCTCTTGCTGAATAGATTTAGAGATACATTTGTCAAATGGTTGTGACTATGATTTTTTGGCAGGAAGAGTGGTTGATGGACGGGAAATGGCTGTTCAATTTGCCAAATATGGTCCAAATGCAGAACGAATGTGAGTAATTGGGTCATTTTTCCAGTACATTATACGTGTGCTTCAAATCTTCTATTGTGCATATTCTACTGGAGCCTTGAATGAATTGCATGGTTCTATCTCCTCTCTTTTTTTGTACTTACTCTGGGATAATTCAATTTGTTTACCCCTTGACATCTTGTTTATGGACTCTTTTCTTAGTTTCTGATCTTATGCTTTGGTTGATCTCAGTCACCAAGGGAGGGTCATTGAGAAGGTTTCAGGAGTCAAAGGAAGCTCGAGAAGTAGAAGCCCTCGTAGAAGGTCACCATTTCGAACAAATCTTATGCTGTTATTTTAACCTACTGTGAATTTATGATATATCCCATGTTACTGGATTTTCACCTCATGCTACTGTTTGCATGGTGATCATCTTTTCAAATTATTTGGACCTTGCCCTTTGCTGGTTGCCTGTTTTGACTACTTCAGTTGACGTGCCCAGCCGTTTAGGACAATTACAAAATGTAAGGCCAAAGTGTCACTGACTAACTGAAGTGGATGAGCCTTGTCAGAATTCGCCAACTGCTTCTCTTTGCTTTCGTAGCTAGTATAATGTAAATGAAAAGAAAGGAAAAGCGAAATGAAAATGGGGCTAAAATTTTATCCTCATGATGCCCAGTTACTCTTACATGTTACATGGGGAACGAGAAGGCGACTATGCTGTAAGCAAGCATGACTATTCATCAGGTAGACTAGTATCCAAAGAGCAATACGTGAGAAAAAATTCTGACTGACAGAATTGGTACTCTCTGGACCTGGGTGTGTAGTATAGAGGAAAAACTGAAGTTGGGGGGAGAATTAGTAACACATTTTCACAAACTTCCTTTGATAGCGAGCTAGTGTTGTTTTGTGTTTAATTTCCGCTAAGCTGAGATTGCATAGTTACTTAGTAAGGTTGAATCTCAGTTGGTATTACTCCTTACATAAACTGAATTTGCAGAAAATCGTCATTCATCTGGTTGAGCTAGAGTTGTCCAAGTGCTTCCGACATGTTTTGATAGCAAGTCACTCTTATTGAGTTATTACCGTCCATTGCTTACTCTCAGTTATTCTAGTTTCTTTGCTAATTTGTGGCTGTATGCTTCTGTGATTAGCAAATATTTTCAACCCTTTGGTGGTTGTAGAGCTCAGTGACGAGCAAGAGGAAGATAATGCAGGGAAAGAGGAGCCTTTCCAGGAAAAGGAGGTGAAGAGGAAGAGGGATAGATATTACTTCATATGAGATTTAATAAAAATCCGCAAGTTCAGGATATTGTGATTCTCTATTCTGAGTATGATAGTGCTTGAGTTATGTTCCTTCCAGCTTTAGAGATCTTGGAAGTATAATGTAACATTTTTTTTGTGAAAATCTTTGACCTCAAATATTATTCATAAATTTGCATGTCTTGATACAAAGTAGCAACAGTGGAACTAATCATGCTAAGTTTTTTATATTGGTGATGTGCTGCAGTATTTTAATTTCAACAATTTTACTGAAATTAGCATGAAGTGTAAAACCTTTCAAGATGTTTTTCTCCGGTTTGGTTATCATATGCATTTTTCCTCACTCTGTTTCTACTTTTATCTTCCTTTGGTATCACATTTTCTGCGGGGGAAGCGTGTGTTTAAGAGCTGAGATATTTCTGGAGTAGCAGATGCCTAAAAGTCATATGGACCATGTGGCGAGTGAGAAACTCTAGATATTGAAGGCAAACAGAGTTTAAGATTACATCTTTAAATATATTTTTGGAGTTTTAAAGTTGTATATGCGATGGAGTAGACTTCATTGAGAAGAACTATTAGGTTATACTATTGTTGCGTACATGATGTTCATAAAACACCATATTCTTAGAGTAGAGAAGGGAACTGTTTGATGCTTACAAAACTTGGTCTACATGGGAAAAAAAAAAGGAAAGACCCACTTCTATAATTGTCTAGTCTCTGGCCCGTGCTGAATGTCATCTCATATAGTTTTTCCTGGAGACTGAGCTTATGAGCTCAAAATACAAGTTGAATACTGTGTTGCTAAGACAACTCATGTGGAACTGTACGGAGGAATGCTTGTTTATAGGTTACATCCAGATTGTTTCTTAGTTGCAGAAATATTCTTGGGTCCAACAACTTCTTCATTTAGTGTACATCTGGTGATTGATCTTGGGTTGATGAATTTGATTGTTTTCACATTTAACAGATACCGCAATGACGATCATAGAGACAAAGAATACAGGAGAAGCAGGAGCAGAAGTGTTGATCGCTATGAGCGTGATAGGTATAGGCGGAGAGAGCGGGATTCTCGCTATCGAAGTAGGAGCCGCAGCATAAGTCCAGACTATGATCGAGACCGTGGTAGGGGACGTGACAAGAAGCACCAAAAACGGAGTCCATCATATGACAGGTTTTCACTCGATCTATTATATTCGACCTGTATTAGCTTGTCTTTGCATTATATACGGCCTGTATTATCTTGTCTTTGCATTATATACGACCTGTATTATCTTGTCTTTGCATTATATACGGCCTGTATTATCTTGTCTTTGCATTATATACGGCCTGTATTATCTTGTCTTTGCATTATATCAAGCAGTTATTGTGAAATTTATTGCAGTGCCTCCCCAGCTCGGCGTAGCCCAAGTCCTCACAAGAAAGAGTCACCTCGTGGAAGCTTATCACCCAAAAAAGGAACTCCTGATAGGCACATTCCCAATGAGCGCTCTCCAAGTCCTCGAAGTCGTTCCCCTCCAGGTCGAGCAATGGATTCACGAAGTCCTTCTCCTTGTGCTGATGAGGTGATACCCTGAGCTTTGATCTGATTGATCTCATTTTTCTGTTTAAATCTCTTTGCTGGGTCATTTATGCACTGTTCTTTTTCAACTTTTCAGGAGTAATTTTCTGGTGGCATAATATGAGAACGGGCAGATGAAGTGTATCAACTTTAGCTATCTTCTGAATGTGTTAGAATACAAACTGTGATGCAATATCTAGGCAGAGTATTAGCTGACATTTTGGTAGGACATGTCTCCTGGTGTTTAGTACTCTACGTAGTGCATGCTTTTGCTATTTTAAATTTTCAATGTTATGGTACTAGATTGGGAGCTTATGTTATGAGTGACGACTATATTGATGGTATCCTCTTAGAACACTTTTTGCGATATGCATAAAACTGTTGCTTCTCTATTTCCTTCCTACTGCTGTACTTCCCACTATAAGACGATGTCTGCTTCCTATGGGTGTACTAACCTTGTAACCAAACTCGTGCTGGGTTTTATAGTTATGATCGAGAGAAGGTTGGTGAGGTTGATGTCAGATGATGATGGTGATGATGTGGCTGTCAACAGTCGTAGTAGCTTATAGTTAGTTCGTGAAATTTGACAAGGCTGATTGATAGATGATGTGTTGATTGTCAGTGCTGTTGGTTAGCTGTTGATATGCAGCTGCCGGTGCTGTTTGTAGTTAATGTACTTGCAATGCATGAACAACAGATGCTGGCTGGGGTGTGTGAACCTGTGTATAAAATATATTGGGTAAGCCTTTTTCTCCTGACAGGAGCTCATAAGTCGTATCATGTTTTTCATCCAAACACGTGCTGGGTTTTATAGTTATGATCGAGAGAAGGTTCGTGAGGCTGATGTCAGATGATGATGGTGATGATGTGGCTGTCAACCGTCATAGTAGCTTGTAGTTAGTTCGTGAGATGAGGCTGATTGGTAGATGGTGTGTTGATTGTGAGTGCTGTTGATATGCAGCTTCCGATGATGTTTATAGTTAAATGTATTTTCAATGCATGAACTGCAGATGCTGGCTGGAGATTTTCTTTCTGCACCCGTGTATAAAATGCATTGGGTAAGCCTTTTTCTCCGGACAAGAGCTCATAAGTCGTATCATGTTTTTCATCCATAAAAAAGGAGCTCATGATGTTCGTTTAGTAAATATATAAATAAGCTTCATCCAAGGAGTAGTTTTACCAAAGCATCAAACTTGTGTTTCTAGCTTTTACCTTTTTTTCTCTTTTGTGAAGTTTGGTGCTTATAAATTGTCTCTGAAACGGGATGGGGTGCGGCTGGGTATGTAGGCTGTGGACAGAAGATGAATCTACCTCTGCCTGGTGCTGCTAGTGAGGTGTCCTATTGTCAAAGCTGATGCTTGTTGTCCGACGTGCCGGCTCCTGAATAGGGTGAATATCTCACGTGGTCTTTTCTGCCCCCAACATGCATAACAAGCGCGAAATATTTTACCTTTTCCAGCCAGATCATCATGTCTGGTCGTGGTGCTTCTGTTGACATTTTCTTGCTCGTCGTTTGTGATTGTAGCTGAGGTTTATTGTCCGTTGCACATCCATTTAGCTTCGGGGCGCACCTGATGTTCCAGAACCTCTTCACCCGATCTGACGTTATCCTTTATGTAGCTGATGGTCTTTTTTGTTGTGATTAGCTTAAGCACATGTTTTTATTCTGGGGTTGTGTTTATTCCCATGGCGTGACTGGGTTAAGGAGGTTATTGATAACTTCTAAAAAACCTTCAAACCAATGAGTACTTGTTGCTTGAATCCCTAGGGATCCCTTTAGTCTAATAGGCTTTATGTGGGTCTCTGGAGTAGTTAATATAGATAAAGTTAGTACTTTCCATCTCTGCCGAAGGCTTAGTGCATTACAGGACAAATCATGATTGTCTTGTGCACCTCACTACTGAGGTTAAAAAAGGCTAAATATTAAATAATTCAAAACAGTGGTCAAACTATTAATTAGGTTCCCGATTGATAGCTATTTTGCTCTTTTGGTCCTAAATTGTTCGGTGCAAAAATGTATAGTGCACAGATTAGCTCTAATAGTTTTAGATTCTAAGTTGTACTTTTTAGTAGGGGTGGGTCATTTATGGTATATACTGATTACTATGCCGAAATTGAGATTTTTCATACCACAATTTTGGTATTATGGTATTTGATACGATATTTGGTATTCATTTTAAAATATTTGGTATTTATAAAAGAAATACGGAAACGCCGAATATCATATCGAAGTATATAGTTACATATATAATTCATTTATATTAATATTATGATATTAATAAAAATATAAATTAGTATTAGTACAAAATTAATTGTTTAGACGTTGGAACTTTGACTATTCTATCTTCATTGAAATGTCTTTTTTTGTGTAATTGATTTAGAAAGGAGATTGCTTGTACTTTCTTTTAAATATTTTTACACGTGTGAGGTGTTAGTAATATATAATTGAGATGTTTCTTGAACAATCGAAGTCATAATTCTCTACGTTATATGTTAGTCAGTCGAACAAACTATGATTACTGATTTACCATATCGTAAAGTACCGAACCGAACTAGAAATATTGAACCATACCGAATTAATTTGATATGATAATGATATAGTAATTTTAGAAATTGAAAACCTATATTACCATATCGAGATCTCAAATACTGTATCATTCCGTACCACGTCCACCCCTACTTTTTAGTGCGATTTTATAATTAAAAGAGAGATACAAGATTTGGCGTTGAAATGGAAAAATTCTTCATCTATGGTAGCCTATCAGTTAGGCATTGTAGCTAGGGGTTAGTGCAGAAGTCTTTCTTTTTAACCCCTCAGGAGCCCCTCCCCCTTGATAACTCGATCCCACAACCTTAAGAGCTCCCTTGTTTCCTTCGACTGAATTGCCGATGTATCTGTTTTAGATGATTTGAATACTCGTCATTAACGCTTTAATGCTATCACCAACGGACATATTAGAATGCTGTAACCGTCTGTATTTCAAAAATTGTAGTTGTCACACGCTTTCTAATTTATGCAACTCAATATCTTGATTAAGGCGGACCGATGACTCGTCTTACTGTTTGGCATAATAGCTCAGCTTATGATTTTCAAAGTCGATAAGATGATTTGTAGAGGATAAAACAAAAACCTTCGACGCTATGAATAAGATTGAATTTTCCTATATGCTATAACAGTTAATTTTATAACACCATTTATATTCTAAGAATGATATTGAAGCCATAAATACTTGTTGGATCATATATCGTCGACCTTTGTAACTAGCTAAGGAATAAGGGTCCTAAGACAGCCCTAATGACAGCATTCAATCTTCAAGCCACGATCTTCATTTCACTTTTCTACGAGGGTAGAGATTCAGGTTAACGATTCGTACTAGATATCCTAACACGTTATATCTCTATATGACTGTCAGTTGTGGTACTGCTACTGTACCATTGATGAAAAAAAGCAGAACATAAAACTTGGACGCAGAAGACTACTGAAATATTCTACTTCCTGGTACGGCATTAGAAACCAAAATCTTGCTTAATATACAAGAATTGGTACAATCAGTGTTGACCCTTCGTACTCATTCATCAGTAGAATGGGAGCCCTTGCCTCCAAGTGTCTGAATTATGGCCTCTAGAAGCTTGATTTCCTTGTCTCGCTTAGATATCTCTTCTTGCTTTGCACGCAGTTCTTCCATGTGCAGCTCAAATACTCCTGCAACCGCAGAGAAACATGTTAGTGCAAATCTATTTTGTGAGGACATGGATGGAAATGACAAGACCCAATTCCCTGATACGAACACTCTAGATGACTGGTCGTGTATTATCATGTTCACTCTTGCTTTACAACCCAAGGAATCCAATTTGGTTAAGACAGATAAAACGACAAAATGACAGATAACACTCTTGGCTAATCTAGAGTCCTAGACAACTCAAAATTCAACTGCGCCTGCCAAAAGAGCTCTACGTTACTTTTGTCCTCTAAAGCCCACCCTCTACGCCAAAACAAAACGGTACAAGAAGAAGAGCAAATCAGCTATAGTGACTTTGAAACGAAAAGGGGATCTTGACAGTAGCCCAAATAGAACATTGAGCAAAATTCTTCTTACTTGTCCTTAAGAATGGGACTTTTGATTTTTGAAAAAATGTAAAAATAGAATAAAAGAGTATCAGAGACTACGAGGTCCATGATTAGGCAATATAATTGGTACTTGAGTTCATCTCAATCTAGTAGGTGAGGTTATAATAACTAGTAATTATTATACAAGCAGATATTCACTACTGCAGACGCCCATAAAACAAAATTGATTTGAACAACAAATTCATATAGCTGAAGTTATAAAGGAGTCAGAAGTACATACTTGTGGTATTTTCAAGCTCTCTTGTAACCTCTTGTGCACGTAGTTCAGCAGCTTTCTGAGCTGCCTCAGCCTGTCTTTTCTCAGTCCGTGCATGAGCAGCAGCAGAAATAGCATTATCTAATTCTCACTCTAAAGTCTGAACTCTTTGTTTGAGAACCTGTAGCCATAGAATATTTCTTACTTTCATAAATAGTGGGGGAAGTATAAAACACCAATTACGCCTTGACCCTAACAAATTGAGGCCGGTTATATGAATTCTTACTGATCATGTTTCACCATTCAAATTCATCTCTAGCCAATATTATATAAAATTTAAAAAATTACTAGAAGTTCTTATATTTTCTACTCGCATATAAATCTCTGGTGCGCTAAAAGACTCCTAGAAAGCATACAACCTAAAATAAGCGTATTAATATGACTAAAGTATATTTTTCAACTAGATGGTATCACCTATATAAATTTTTTCTACCATTGTGCTCTGTTTTTCGCTAAGTCTACATGAATTTCAAGAGATTGTAAGTCCTTCAAGACAACTTCCTTTCCTGTGATTCATGTCTACATCGTCCCTTTTAACACTTTTATTCACCATGGTTTTACACCTATGAACTGGTGCATCTAGAGGTCGACAAAAAATATGACCAAACAATCTCAAGTGACCTTCACCCATTTAATTCTTGATGTGTGTTACTTGCACCTCCTGGCAAACGTGGTAACGTTTTAATTTCATATGATCTTATATGACCGCACATTCATTTTAGCATCCGCATCTCTATTCGACACTCATCTTGTGAAAGTGTTGGACTTTACCGGCCCAACATTCGCTACCATATAACATTGTTGGTCATATAATTGTTCTATAGAACTTAGGCATTCTTCTATCACATGACACCCTGGTAATACTTCTCCATTTCAACTATTCGATTTTTATCTTATGTGTAATATCTTCGTCTATCGTACCATTCTCCTCAAACAATGACTCTAGGCTTCCAAGTATATACGTGAAAAAATTGTATTTTGGGAAGAACACTGAAGATTCTTTTTTTTTTAATGAAGATTCTTGATGATAGAATAGGAATAGGAATAGAATTTGTATATAATATCCTACATGGAAAATGATTGTAATAGTGTCTATGAATAAGACTCTATGTAATAATGTAGAAACACAATTCAATAATAATATTTTCCCCCATAATTTCTCACATGGTATCAAAGCAATTGTAGTGATATCCAAGAAGAAATCAGCCGTCACCGTGCAATTTTCCGGTGACCTGAACTTCTCTCTCCTTGGAACTCGAAGGTGCTGCAATACCTCCATCAATGCGACTATTCAATTTTTGATGTGTATTCCGGCGAGACTCCTCCGGCCGGAAATTCTCCTCTTGATTCCGATCAAAATTCTAGACATTTTGAAAAATGTGAGAAAACATGTTATAAATATTCCAGGGCTAAAAGGAAAATGACCCCACAATCTTTGGTTAAAGCTACAGTTACAGATAGTATCCAACTATCTATTCAAATTCAACTTGGGGGGCACTTGTCACACAGTAAGTATGATGGAGTTGACGAACACCAAGCAAAGGAAAGACGAACCAGTAGTGGACTTCATCGATCGGTGGCGAACATTAAGTTTAGAGAACTTTTCTGCTTCCTCTTGTGTCCACATTTAGGCTTATATTATTAAAGCCACATTGCAGTAGTCACTTTAGCACACTAGGATGCCTTGGATAGTTGCTGACGTCAGCTGGAACTACTGGACATAAAAGGATTTTTGAAGTCCCCTCAGACCTTAAACAAAAAGATTGTGGGGTCATTTTCCTATTAGCCCTGGAATATTTATAACATGTTTTCTCACATTTTCCGAAATGTCTAGGCTTGAAACACACTACTCAGTGGGACTTCTAATGTGGTAGCTAATGTACTTCCAAAGATAACGCAACTTGCATTTTGATAATATTTGGCTAGTGAAGGGGAGTTTAAAATCAAGATCTAAATGTTTCTTGAAAAGTATCTTGTGCCTGAGCTTTCTCCAACCTTTTAGTTAGTGATCTGATCTAGCGCTCAAGTTGCTCTATATTTTTTGTGTACATTTTAGCTCAATATAAGACTTCTCTGTTTCTGTAATGTTGACAACAGCTCACAAGTAGAAACATGAACAGCAGCCAATTCCGCTAGCAAAAGAGTTGGTCTAACAGCATATGTAGAAAGCTGCTCAGCTTGATTTCCAAGCTAAAAATCTTATCTTGATCTTTTGCTCTCAAACTTATTAAGATGACACTTTACTTCCAAGCAACATACCCCTACATATATGCATTATAATATCGTAAGGCAATGAGTTGGTCTAACAGCATATGTAGAAAGCTGCTCAGCTTGATCTCCAACCTTTTAGTTAGTGATCTGATCTAGTGCTCAAGTTGCTCTATATTTTTTGTGTACATTTTAGCTCAATATAAGACTTCTCTGTTTCTGTAATGTTGACAACAGCTCACAAGTAGAAACATGAACAGCAGCCAATTCCGCTAGCAAAAGAGTTGGTCTAACAGCATATGTAGAAAGCTGCTCAGCTTGATTTCCAAGCTAAAAATCTTATCTTGATCTTTTGCTCTCAAACTTATTAAGATGACACTTTACTTCCAAGCAACATACCCCTACATATATGCATTATAATATCGTAAGGCAATGAGTTGGTCTAACAGCATATGTAGAAAGCTGCTCAGCTTGATTTCCAAGCTAAAAATCTTATCTTGATCTTTTGCTCTCAAACTTATTAAGATGACACTTTACTTCCAAGCAACATACCCCTACATATATGCATTATAATATCGTAAGGCAATGAGAGAAACAAGACAAATCCTTTAAAAAATAGAACATACAAGAAGATTCCTCATATAAGATCTTATGCTACATGAAATAAGGAACTTTCCTAGTTAACCTAGACACATGTAACATTTAAGTTAGAGCAGTTTTCCATGAAGGACTAGATAAAATTTGCTACACCTGCTTCTTCATTCCGTCTGTCCTTCTCTGCTTATTCTACCTGCTACTTTTCTGCACTTCTATAAACTCGAGAAAGTTTTTCAGCTAACCGCCTATGCTCTCTACTCCTCTTGCATCATTCTCCTTTTTTTTTTTGTTCTTCACCATCTATATACTTAAGTCTGCTACTACAAAAGTTTTTTCTGCAGCATTTTCTCCAAATTAAAACCAATCTAAACTTGTTCTTTAAAATTAGAATCTAAGCTCTGCTACATCAGACTCTTTCTGTCTAATTAACCCTATTGTTGATTATCAGTAGAAAGCAATTTTCATACACCAATAACAGATTAAACTAGTGTCACGTGCGCACACTGATTTTCAGTTTTATTCACCAATAACAGATTGCCTTTTCCAACTGATCAAACTTTAGTCCGATTAGAAGCAAATTGTCAGTATTGCATCCAGAAAACAAAATCAACAAATTACACAAAACAAACTGAATAATTCACTATCTCAGTACAAAACTAAGCTACTAGTAAGATATAACAAACTCATCGGAATTAAGTTAACAAATTTCATACAACAATAACAGATTAAACAAGTGTTATGTGCGCGCACTGATTTTCAGTTTCATTCACCAATAACAGATTGCCTTTTTCCAACTGATCGAACTTTAGTCCCACTACAAGCACAAAGTAACGGTATTGCATCCAGAAAACAACAAAATCAACAAGTTATACAAAACAAACTGAATAATTCACTCTCAGTCCAAACTCAGCTACTAAGATATAAATAAACAACTGATTAAAATAAAGTTAGTTGGATTGATGAACCTTAATAGTACGGGCTTGTTCGGAGGTGAGAGAAGCTTTAGCAAAAGTGTCATCGTCGACGAACACTGCTTTCTTCACAAGTAACTTTTGGAGTGAGTCCAGATTGGCTGTCATCTCCGCTAAATTTCCGATCGCAACGCTCCGTCTCTCTTTCCCCTTCTCCATTTCCTCTCTCGAGAGAGAGAGATCGAACCGGGCCCGGATCAGCTAGTTGGAGCAAGCCACTGTTTGGTCCCTTGAGTTAATTTTTTTATTATAAATTGGTACCCAAGTCTAATTTTGTAGACAATAGTCACGTTACAATGGATGTTTTTGGTACGGCGGAAGATGTTTTATGTAAAAATGAGTTATTTTCTGACAAACAAATATCACAAAGTATTTTTTAAGTAAATACTTTTTGCTTATTAAAAGAGATAAAATGACTTCTCTGCTTATATTTTTTCCCTAATATTTCCTTCGAGGAGTTCACTGTTCAAGTCGCCTCTTACAAAAATGCAAAGTAAGACTGCGTACAATAGACTTTTGTGGTCCGGTCCTTCTTCAGACCTCGCACATAGCAGAAATTTAGTGCACCGGACTGTCATTTTTTTTTCCTTCAAAAAGGAATAAATGGTAAAAAATAAGAAATATTTTTAGTAACTTGCGCTTAATCAATATTATCTCCTTCTAGGTTGACATAAATGAGTATTGATAGTTGGATATTAGGTGACTACTCTTTAACAAAATATTAACAAGATTCAGCCTGATGAACATTTAACGAAGCATTATGATTAAAACTTCAACCTGATGAATGTTTAACTAAGCATTAGCCACAATATTTAGCGGATCATTAAATAAGAATAATTTTGAAAGAAAAAATTAATTCTTTCTTGGTTAGGTAAAACATCGTTCATTTTGAAACAACATAAAAAGGTAAAATACCACTTATTTTTAAGTGAAGGGAGTAGTCCATTTAAAATAAAGTACAATCAAACTTCTCTATAATAGTGTACTTTGTTTCAATATCTTTTGGTTGTTATAGTAAAATGCTGGAATGTTATATAGAACATATAATACAACATAACATGAAAAATTGGTTCCATAGAAAACATGATTATTATAATAAAATATCGTCTACCTGCGTTTTTACGTCGCCTTGACTTTGAGAACGAATATTGTTGTGTCCCTGACCGGTTTTACATCGTCTTGACCCTTTGAGGCTAACACTGCGGCCTCTTGACCGGTTTTACGTCGCCTTGACTTTGAGAATGAATATTGTGATCTCCCTGACCGAATTTACACCGTTCTGACTCTTGGAAGCGAACATTGCGGTCTCCTGATCGAATTTATATCGCTTGGACTCTTTTAAGCGAATACTGCGATCTCCTGACCGGATTTACGTCTCTTCGACTTTGAGGACAAACAATGTGGTCTCCTAACCGGTTTTACATCGTCTTGACCCTTTGGGACAAATATTGCGGTCTCCTGACCGGATTTATGTCGCTCGACTCTGAGAACGAATACTGCAGCCTCTTTGATCGATTTTACATCATTTGACTTCAAAGCGAACACCGCGACCTCCTGACCTGATTTACGTCGCTTGACTCTAAAAACGAATATTGCGGTCTCCCTGACCGATTTTACATCGTCTTGGCCCATGAGCGAACACTGCGGTCTCTTGACCGGACTTGTATCACTTGGACTCTTTGAGAGAATATTGCGATCTCCTGATCAGATTTACGTCGCTCGCTTTGGAGCGAACACTGCAGCCTCTTGATCGAATTTACGTCGCTTCGACTTTGAGGACGAACATTGGAGTCTCTCCGATCGGTTTTACATTGTCTTGACCCTTTGGAATATTGTGATCTCCTGACCGGATTTACGTCGCTTTGATTTTGAGAACGAATACTACGGTCTCCCTGACCGAATTTACACCATTCTGACTCTTGTATGTCTCTCGTTGTTGGATTGCTTTTCTTTATCCTTTATGCGGGTTGTGACCCTCTCAGTTGGATTACCCTTTTGTTCATTTGTATAACCTTTTTTGACTCTATTTATGTCGGTTGTGGCGTTTTCCCTTTTGTAGCCCAGTTGGCTAGATTTTGTTGTCCTTTGAAGATTTTCATGGTTGTTGGTCTTACCATGTTCTCCAAATATGAACAAATGGGTTAGTTAAAATATGTTGTCGTCTTTTGATGACAGACTGAACGTGCATCCACAAAAAAATTATTAGTTTTGATCGAGGTTAGCTCGTGTAATTGGTTCTTTCGTCCTTCTTCTGCCGGATCACAGTACTTTATCCCATTCCGATTTTGGACATGGTAGCATGAGATATTCGAACTTAGTAATAAAATATTTTGAATATTTAAAACGTATTGATTTGGAAAAAATAATAAATATTTTTTTTCAAAACCCTCATTTTAAAATGTCATGACATGCGGTTTCGAAGTGAGACTTCCTCTTTGGTTCTGCTTTTTGTGGAATTTTCAAGACCCCCTCAAAAATTCTATCTCAATTGCGAATTTTCTTGTCGGTTGATGCTCTTTGAGTCTTCTCGGAGGAATTTTTTGAGATCCTCTCAAAAATTATGTCCCAGTTGAAGTTGTGACGACGATCATTCTTTGCTGATTATGACTTCGGGAATTTTTGAGATCTTCTCAAAAAATTTGCCCATGTGGCTTCCTAAGTTTTTTTTATTTTTCTATTGGTGCGACCGAGCTCAGAGAGCGCCTACGTATCTTGTCGCAGCAGGAATCAGGTCGGACGTAGTTCATAATAAATATAATTGGGTTTTTCTAATGATATGACCGGGGCCGAAATGGAATGTCTATGTATCCCGCCTTGGGGGAAATCAGGTCATTGCATAGTTTTCGAACAGGGAACTTAACGCGTATAATTTGAGACTAAACCAGTAGGTCAGCGAGCGAGCTCTAAACATCTATGTCATTTCATTTATATTTATTTTACATCGGTTCTATGATTGTTTAATAAAAAATTTAAATGATGCGGTGTTGCATGACACTATGATTAGACGGATCCATAATTTGAAGTCGATGCTTCGACTAACGTACTGGTGCCCCGTCGTCTTAAAATCCTGAATCCGCCTCTGATAATGCCATGAATATCTAAATACATATACATACAAATTTATACTACTATACTAATCACTTCCTTTTGCTTTAAATTGCATGCTAATAATAAAGTTCACCGGCCAAACTCACAAGGATTGACTGGCTTATTATAGCAATATCATTCGCCTCCACATATATTTATCTAGATATACACATAGTAAATGCAAATTTGATCCCCATCCATACATTTTCTCTCGACTCTTTCAAGCCTGGCTTCACTTTTTGAGGCAAGGTCACATGTAGCGATTTTATATACTCCATCAGACTCATCTTTTCATTTTTGCATCCAGATGCAAGATGAGCAGAATAAGCACAGGCGGATATAACACATGATCAAGGTTCAACTGAACCCAATCTTTATGACACAAAGCATAAATATGTATCAGTATTGTGAAATTGTTAAAATTTCAAAAAAAAAAAAAAAAAACTGATGAACCCATTATTTTAGAAGTACAATGGGTTCAGTAACCCATTATTTTAAAAGTACAACGGGTTCAGTAATGGAACCATACAACTTGAATCCATCAAATTTAATTACTAGATACGCTATTAAACATAAGTCGTCCTAATATAAAATTTTGTCACTATGGTAAACCCGTCCATGTATTGGCACGGTGTTCATCATATTAGTTCACGTTTGCTTATTTCGGCAAAGAAGTCAAATTGTTTTAGGGCAAAGAACATGCATGGCTTAATTTCCCCCCATTTCTCATTGAATAATTTTGTTTTAAGGAATTGTCCGAGATTATGACTATCCACATAAACGTAAACCACGGGAATTCTAATGCATCAATTAATTTAGTGAGATCATGAGAGCTTAGAGTTCGGCGTTGGTGAAAAATATGCATGGGTTGTCTCACATGATTATGAAGGTCCTTTAGAAATGTAGTTGGATTTTAGGGATAAAGTCCATATTTTTTATCCTCAATGTAACTTATGAGCTAACTAACTTGTGTGGTAACTAGTAAGTTAGGTCCAAAATCAATCTTCTTACCATGATATCAAAGTTTGACTACTCTGGCCAGTTCATATTAATTACTTTAATTATTCAATGGTAGATTCCATATTTATCTCTACCGAATGACCACTTAGCAATAACGTTTTCTCATTAATTTTCTTGAAGTACGTTTGGACTACATACGGAGAGTGTATTCTCCGATCATAATGATCAACCTAAAGTGCCTATTTCAAGAGAAACAGTAGTTAGCGACTAATTTGTGCTCTTTTTCTCATTGCAAATCCGGTTTAGTGTTTAGTCATTTCATGTTTGGCACCGAAATGATCCGTCCTTTTTCTAATGTCCTTTTTTCTTTGAAGGATCCGTCTCTGGCTCCTCTATCTCTGTTGAGCATGTGATTCTCATTTTTTATTTTGTATACAGCGGCGATCCATAGTAAGTTCAATGGATTTAAAAAGAAAAAGAAACAGAAAAATTAACAATTAAGGATGTCATGTATATTATGTATATTGATCGAATATAAAAGTATTGAATATAATAGCATGTGACTGTATATTATAAATGTGTATAGACTATAGAGTATAGCTTAATGAAGCCTATATACAGGGGAAAGTTCCTTGCTAGACATATCATTTGTCCTTGAAATACAACAGACATGAACAGTCACATCATACCAATCTCCCCCAAACGAATCCATGTTACAATAAGATATTTTTACTAGTTTCTATCCGGTGTCCCATACTCGCATTAAGATCCTGACTAATTTGGATATGCGCCCTGTAAGGCCCATGGTTTTTCATATTCATGACTCGAACTCAAAAACTCTAGTTAAGAGTGAAGGTCTATCCCTCTCAATTTTCTAGGATATATCACATTGTCAATACTCTAAAAGAATCTGTAATAATTATTGTTGCCTTTCCAGTGACGCACTTTGAAAATGGTGTTACTCTCGCTTTCTCTCTCTATATATAGGCAAAACCCTTTTGATAATTTGGCACATGCGCTTCATCAATCTAAATTATTCAATAAACTTTTGGATAGGCTTAGAGAAGCACATCATAAGAATGAAGAAGGCTACATATGGAGATGATGACGAAGAAGTGGGGAAAAGAGCTCCAAAGGGTCACTTTGTAATTTACGTGGGGGAAGAATTGAGGAGATTTGTTCTTCACATATCTTACTTGAAGAACCCTTGCTTCCAAAAGTTGCTTGAAGAAGCTGCTCAGGAGTTTGGATTTCGGAGCCCCAAGGGAATCGTTTTGCCTTGTGATGAATGCACTTTTCAGAAGGTTATTCATTTGAATGTCAAGTGATCATGCACCAACCGTTACTTGAAAATGATCAATTCGTATTTCGTCGTTTGTTTTTTGAAGTTTTCCATCCGATGTTTCATGCTCGCATTGAGGCCCGACTATATAATAACTCACGTTCCATAATGTGGGTAAACGATATAAATATTTGGAAGGTGTAACTGTGACTAGTAGGGTTTTGGTTTCAAGAAAGTTGAAATGACATATGTTCGGTAGTACTGTTTTCTCTGAAGCATATTCTTGGAATATTAAGAAAAATGCAAGTTGTTCTAGCTTTGTTTCTCTTCTTTGGGGTGAAGAAATCTCCGGTGAAATCTTTGTGGTCGTGATGGTGTTCTTTTGCTATATCAAATGATAATCTAATGTTATAGCATATTATTTAATTTACTTATCAGATTAGGTGTATTGGAGTATAAATATTTACATGTTATTGCAAGTAATTTCATTGATGATGTAAAAATATTATTGTACACGTACTATTATTATTTAGAACTTAAACTCTATTGAAAAATGGATGATACAAAGCCTTGTTAAAAACTGAGACAAATGTTGAATTTTGTATTTGCATTTTGTTCTCTTTAGGGTTAGCATTTTCGTAATTCCCGATTTGACCATTTTCTGAAATCTTAATTTCTAAAATGAATATGGATACATCATAATTACTTTCAAATTCCCGGTTTTATGTATCTACTATTTCTGTCCCAATTTTAGGTGTCTCATTTAGCTTAAACACAATCACTAGGGTAAAATTCAGAATTTAACTTTTTCTGAAAATGTTGACCAAAAGCTTTTAGATCAAGGTATTAAACTGATCCAATTGCCAAAAATTACTATTTTTAACATGTGGATAAACACCTTCCTTTTTAGGAAAGCGAAAAGCACATTTGATTTTTGAACAACTCAAAATAGGAACCGCAGGGCGGTCAAATTTTTGGGACTGTGGGAGTACTATTAAAATTTAGATAAATATTATGGACATAATTTAGGATTAGTCTTACCAATGTAAAATTATTTTATGGGTAGACTATAAGAAACACCCTCATGATATACTCAACTACATAAACACCCCATGTATTGTAAAATCAAACATTTGCATCCCTTATACACGAATACATTAAACCCCTTAATTAAAGGCGTGAATAATTTTCTTAACCAAAATACTTTTATCTTTCTAAAATTTCATAATTAGATTAATGGACTTTCTGTTATAATTTTAATTTGACTTTTAGTTATCCGATTTCAATATGTTTAGTCACATAAACATCATGTCTTTTTCAAAAACTAACAACTTAACACCAAGATCTTATGGGATGAAAACATTATTCAAAGTCATATTATGTAGGATTACCATAATATTAGATGTGTAAGTGTTTGATTTTAAAATATAAATGATATATATGCAGTTGAGTCATATATATTACACGAGTATTTGGTATATTTCGCCCTTTTTTATGCATTATTCGTTGAAGAATAGTATATAATTGATCACGTTCCACGACTTATAAACACGAGGCAAATATTTTCCATGAAATTCACTATTTAGAAGCGTCAAGGGAAAACCTTGATATGTTCTAACTTCTAAGGGTCAAAAAGGAATTTTTTAAAAAAAGCAAGAAGATTATAATCAAAGGACAATTTTTAAAAAGCAAGAAGATTATAATCAAGGACAATTTTGGTGAAGTTCAATGAAAGTGATAAAAGGTAGTGAAATATTTGTTTCAATTCTATCCGAACCATTAAGTAAAACGACATTTTCAGTTGGGAATAGGATTTGAAGAACAAAATATTCGGTTCATTGAACTTTTACAATTTACTATATTTCGATCTAACCCTATATTCATAGCTGCAGAAACTAAAAGGAAGCGTTTGGAGTTGAGGAATTGATCTCTAGTCCTCAAGGTAAATATCTCAGCATTAAGTGCTCAATTCAACCTTCTTGTAGCATGGACGCCATCAAATAATATTATATCATTTAAAAAAATATATTCATAAAATATCTAATTTTACGGAGAGATCATGAATTCATGTGCCCCATTTTTAACCTATAAATTCGCCCCTGGTTAGAAGTATGAAAACTGACATTTACTCTAGTAAATATAGTAGTAGACAGACACTTTTAGTATCATTACTAAAAAATCACTTCCCACTAAAAAATGTTAACTGGCTATTCCCACTGAATATAGGTGAGAAAAATCTAAATAATAATATTTTTACACGAAAAAATTTGAAAGTATCTCAACGTTTCAACAGGAGACCTATTTCTCATCATGTGATTTTCACATGAGTTGATTCGGTGGGAATGGGATGGGAGAAATCATATTTTATAACATAAATTTTTCACTCAATATCGGTAAAACCCTATCTTTTTAGCCATGTAAAATAATCCAATGTTTTCAAAAGAACAAACAAATTTTCAGGTGTAAAAGGTTCACAAAGTAATTAACCTTCTAAGATACAAAACCTATAACTCTCAGAAATTTGAAAATTACACTCTAACGAATTTCAGAAGCAGAAATCGCAAGTATAAAATATAGATTTTGAAAGATAGAAGAAAGAATAAATCGCAGAGAAGGGAATCTCAAAATTATTTCTTATTGTCACTCACACTTCTGTAAAGCACTAAGTATTTATGGATACTTAATGGTTGCCCCGAAGCGTTGCAACACTTTCACGAAGGGATACTTCGTTCACGAATCGATTTTGTTATAAAATTGTTTTCGTTCCCTCTCTATTTTAATATATATATATATATATATATATATATATATATATATATATATATATATATATATATATATATATATATGAGAAAGTTTTGAACTATTGAAGTTATTATTAGTTTCTCTTCATAATGAATAGGAGCCCCCAAAAGCTTGACCAACATGTTAATCCCGTTAATTCTTTTACAATCACAAGGAAGTTCAAACTTCTACTCAAACACCAATGTGGGACAAATGACTCTTACTTAAAACCAATATGGGACAAATGACTCTTACTCAAAACCAATGTGGGACAAATGACTCAATTATGATGGAAATACTCATATCTAATGTGGGATATATAACAATCCCCCACTTATTTACATGCATAATGAAAATAATAAAATATGTATAACTTGCGTTACACAACGAATAGCCATGAAGTGGACTAGGCATTTAACCTATGGTTGAATATGAACCACTAAGGAATCACATTCTCGTCGCGTATGATTTCTTGCTCCTTTTTAATCTTGGCAGCATCGTTGAATATGGGCCTTATGCTGAATCCTGGATTCACAAGTACTCTATGATCTTATCGAATGATCCCTAAGAAGCGGTCTCTCACTTCTATACTTGTATAGGTAGACTTATCAAGAATGTCCACAACGCATCCTACAAAGTTATAAGTCTATTAAGGACTTAGAATCCAACATTTACCTGTTGTGGTAAACAAAAGTGCATAGGTCAGATATAGAGTTTTCAAAATAGTATCACCCCCATTATTTTCAAGTTATGCACTTTGAGATGTATCCAAGTTTCCATCTCGCCAATATCTAATATTGAATTGCCTTTTAAACTCTCATCATAAGATGTCAAATATATAACTTGTACCTTAGAATATAGTTGGTTTCAATCAAGACATCGTTTATATCGGTAATAGCCCTATATCTTGCATGACCGTTTTGATCTTATCTCCAGATAACAGTTTTGTTAACGGATCTGCTAGCATTTGATTTGTTGGAAGATATTCAAGTGTGATCTTCCCCTTCTTAACCATACTTCGAACATGATTAAATCTCATAGAAATATGTTTACTATGATCATATATTCTCTCATTCTTTGCATTGTAAATCGCAATTTAATTATCACAATACAAAGTTATAGGACCCTTCTTCGGTTCTATAAAAGGAATAGTTCTTAGGAATCTTCTAAACCACATAAGCTCTTTGGCAGCCATTGACATGGCTATGTATTCAGATTTCATTGAAGATAAAGCAACACAACTTTGCTTTTTCGAAGCCCAAGAAACTATGACACCTCCAACAGTAAATAACCATCCACTAGTTGACTTAGAATCACTTGCATCTGATGCCCAATTTGCATCACTAAAACACTGAAGTGTATATGCATTGTATTTGTAATGCAGACCATAATTCATTGTTGATTTCAAGTACCTTAGTACTCGTTTTAGTTTCTTCCAATGATCTTCTCCCGGATTGCTAGTAAATTTACTCAATATGCCAATAGAACACATAAGATCAGGTCTTGTGTGATTCACCACATAGATAATACTACCGATTATTTTGACATATTCTTCTTGATTTAAAGTTTCTTCTTCATTTGGAACTAATTTTACGATTGGATTGGTAGCACTTGTACTATCCTTGCAGTCAAAGTAATTAAACTTCTTTAACACTTTCTCAATATAATGAGATTATGTTAGAATGTAAGTTCTACCTCTCTTGAGCACTTTGACTCCCAATATGACATCGACGGGACCTAAATCCTTTATGTCAAAAGCTTGCTTTAAAAACTCTTTGGTCCAATTCACATATTTTATGTCAGAACCAAAGATAAGCAAGTTTCTACTTTGCTACTCTTAAATTCGAACCTTTTAATTTCTTGCTTAAACTTTTTGTACCATTGTCATGGTACTTGTTTAAGCCCATACATAGACTTCTTTAATTTGCATACTTTATGTTCTTCACCTTTAATAACATAACCTTCAGGTTGATGCAAATAAACTCCTCATCCAAGTCTCCATTTAAGAACGCAGTTTTATTATCCATTTGATGAACCTCCAATCAATACATAGATGCAATAGCAAACATGGTTCTGATTGATTTGAATTTAGAAACGGGAGAGAATGACTCAAAATAATCAATCTCCTACTTTTGACTATAACTTTTGGCTACCAATATGACCTTGTACTTATCAATAGTACAATCAGTTTTGAGTTTCTTTTTTCAGAACCCACTTGCAACCAATAAGCTTAGTCATAGGGGGTAAATCAACAAGAGTCCATGTTTGGTTTTCAAGTATAGACTTGATTTCATCATCCATGGCTCTTTTCCACATATCAGAATATGATTGTGACATAGCTTCTTGAAAAGTTTTTGGATCCTCTTCTAACATGCAAGTCAACATATCAGGACCAAAATTCTTTTCAATTATACGTCTCTTACTTCTCATTAATTCGATTATTTCATCATTCTCATATTCTTCTAACTTCTCATCATTCACAATTTCATTTCCAGTTGCATGCTCATTATTATCAAGTTCACCAAATAAATTATTATTTATTTCAATTTTATTAGCATCACGAATATTCAAGTGCTCATAAGTATATGCAATACAACCGCATACCCTTAGATGTTTAATACTAGGCTTACGCCTAATAAACAACTCAAATGGAGTTTTCATATGTTTCTTGTTTACAATCATGTTAGTAATGTAACAAGAACTCAATAGTGCCTCTCCCCAATAACTCATTGGTAATTTTGAATGTATTAGCATGACACTAACCATTTTCATTAAGAATCTATTTTTCCTTTCGGCCACTCCATTTTGTGGTGGAGTATTAGGTGCTGAAAATTCTCTAACAATTCCATTTTGTAAACAAAATGATATAAACTCGTTAGATAGATATTCACCACCCATGTCATAACTCAAACATTTGATCCTAAAATTAGTTTTATTTTCAACTTCCTCCTAGAAGATTTTAGTCTTATTAAAGGCCTCATATTTGGTTTTAAGCAAATACACACAAGAGAACTTTGAATAATCATCAACAAAAGTTAGGAAATATCTTTTACCACCTTTAGTAATATGCTCTTTATTATCACAAATATCCGTATGAATAAGTTCAAGTAAACCATTTGTTCTAACAACATTTTTGAAAGAAGATTTAGTCAATTTGGATTGAGAGCAACATTCACAAGTTTTTGTAGTAAAAGTTTTAGAAGACTTAGGAATAAAATCATTTGAAATCATGTGATTCATAGCATTTATACCAACATGTCCTAGTATAATGCCAATTAACATGATCATCAATATTAAGTAAAACATCAGAAAAGTAAGCAGAAGATGCAGTCATATTATAGTCAACATTCAACAAGTACATTTTGTCTTTCATGTAGCATTTTCCTACAAACTTCTCATTCTTAGTGATAGTCACTTTTTGGGAACCAAAGGCTACTTTGAAACTATTTTCGTCCAATTTGTGGACCAATACAAGATGTTTTCTCATAGAGGGGATATGATACACATTTCTCAAAGTCAAATTATTTTTCGAAGTGAGGGGAAGAACAATAGTGCCTACGCCAAGAACTTCACTTGATGACGCATTTCCCATGTAGACAACCTTGGCCTCTTTCCCCATTTCACATGTCTTGAACAAACTCTTGTTTGGGGTAACATGACAGGTAGCACCCAAGTCCACCCACCAATCAGTAGTGTTGTTGTTGACAAGGCATACTTCAGACATGACAGCGACAAAGTCTTTGTCATCAACCACTTTGATTTGATCATTTTTCTTATCTTTCCCCTTACGGTAATGACATTCCCTAGCATAGTGGTCCGATTTGCCATAAACATAACAAATTCCTTTCTTTTTGTTGTTGTTGTAATCCTCATTCCCATTTTTCTTAAAGAATATCTTCTTCTTGGACGTTCCTTGGTTTCCGTTAGAAGTTCCATGAAGGTTTTTATCATAAACATGATTCACACCATCATTATTCGAATAAACTGAACCATCTCTCTTAAGGCTTTCGGTCTTAATTTGAATACCCTGGAGAAGTTCATCCAAAGAGATAGACTTCTTCTTATGCTTCAGTTTCTTTTGGTATTTCCACGAAGGCGGAAGTTTACCAACGATGGTTGAAACTTGAAAAGTTCCAGAAATAGGTTCATCAGCATCAACACATTCTGTTGCTATATCATTTAACTCGTTAACCTGATCAATGACTGGTCGAGAATCCACCATATTGTATTCAACATACTTGTTAACCAAAAAAGACTTATTCCCAGCATCTTCATTGACATACCTTCGTTTTATAGCATTCCAGAGTTCTGCAACAGTTTTGTGGATGTGAAAAACGTTGAACATTGTGTTGTTCAGTGACTGCAAAATTGTGTAATGGCAAACGAAATCATCATTTTTCCATTTCTTCGCCTTCTCTGTTGCCTCAGTATTTTGTTCATCCGTTGCATCCAGATCAATGACTTTCTCCGGACAACATTCAAACAGAACATAGAATACCTTTGCAATTGTCAAAAGGTACTCCATCTTTAAACTCCAACGCGTGTAGTTGAGCCCGTTCAGCCTTTCCAATTTGTCTCCATCGTTCAATTGCGCCTTAACCAATGCCGATTCCATTGCAGAAACTTAATACCTTTAAAATTGTTGTATAATAGGGTAATGAATTTAAAGATAGGTTAGTCACATCGAAAAAAATGTTATCTTTAAAGGTATTAATTCCTCTCTCTCAGGTGTAAAAGGTTCACTAAGGAATTAACCTTCCAGAATACAAAATATATTACTCTCATAAATTCGAAAGTTACACTCTAACGAATTTCAGAAGCAGAAATCGCAAGTATAAAATATAGATTTTGAAAGATAGAAGAAAGAATAAATCACAGAGAAGGGAATCTCAAATTTGTTTCTTATTGTCATAAAACTGTTTTCGTTCCCTCTCTATTTTAAAATATTTATTTCTTTCTTTCTTATATATATATAAAAGAAAGTTTTGAACTATTGAAGCTATTATTGGTTTCCCTTCATAATGAATGGGAGCCCAAGAGCTTGACCAACATGTTGAGCCCATTAATTCTTTTATAGCTACAAGGAAGTTCAAACTTCTACTCAAACACTAATGTGGGACAAATGACTCTTACTCAAAACCAATGTGGGACAAATGACTCTTACTCAAAACCAATGTGGGACAAATAACTCAATTATGATGGAAATACTCATATCCAATGTGAGATATATAATAATTAATTAGTGCTAAAATACGTTTTGTTCTGTACTACATTATCTGATCTTATTAATCCTTAATTGGTGTCCAGACTACCTATATGTATAGCTATGTATGGTACATATATATGCTGGCAAATTTTGTATTGTACTTAATGGTCAATCTGGTAATGTAAATGAAGAACTGAGAAAGCATACGTACCAGTCAAAAATAGCGGACGTACCAATAAAAAAAAGTCCCATCGGGCATAGCTGGATGACAAATGAAAGGAACTTAAAATTCAGCTTGAAGCCTGCAGCGTGGGTTCGAATCCTAGTGGGAGCAATTTGCTCTCTTCTGGGGTAGGATCTTGTAGGTGATATCAGTTGCTATATTTTCAAACTTTGGTCATTCAGGCACATCCCACGATTTACTGGTAGTAGTGCTGAGGAACTGGGACTACTATCTCCATTAATAGTCTGGCGTAAGCCGGAAAGTTGGATATAAAAAAGGGTATAAACTCGTGTTTGAAGAAGCAACGTGCACATATAACCTTTGTTTTTATATTTTTAAATATATCATTTTGGAGATAGATTCTGGAGTCTAAAGGGTTCAGGATGAGTAGGACCAAGACAGAATACTTGGAGTGCAAGTTCATTAACGGGAGCGACCTCGAGACATGCGAGAAGGTAAGGCTTGATACTCAGGCCATTCCAAAGAAAGGAAATTTCAAGTACCCCGTGTCTATTATTCAAGGGGATGGAGAGATTGCTGACGATGTCACACATCGTATTGAGGCAGGGTGGATGAAATGGATTTGGAGTCTTATGCGACAAAAATGTGCCACCAAAACTTAAAGTCAAGTTCTATAGGGTGGTGTTAGACCGACTATGTTGTATGGGGCGGAGTGTTGACCAGTCAATACTTCGCACATCCAAAAGATGAAAGTTGCGGAGATGAGGATGTTGAGATGGATGTGTGGGCATACAAGGAGGGATACGATTAGAAATGATGATATCCGAGATAGAGTGGGAGTGGCCTTGGTGGAGGATAAGATGCGGAAAATGAGGTTGAGGTGGTTTGGGCATGTGCAGAGGAGAGACACAAATGCCCCAGTGCGGAGATGTGAGAGGTTGGCTATGGACGGGTTCAGGAGGGCTAGAGGTTGGGCGAAGAAGTATTGGGCATAGGTGATTACACTGGATATGACGCAAATGCAACTTACTGAGGACATGACCTTAGATAGGGGGTAGTGAAGGACACGAATTAGGGTAGAAGGGTAGTAGATAGTCGAGCGTAGTCCTACTTACGCTTGCTAACTGGCAGTTGTAGTGTTTTATTGTAGGCTCGCTTAGCCTATCATACTAGTAGCACGCAATATTGCTTTATAGTCCCATGTAGTTTGATTTCTGTTGCTATGTGTTCTTTAATGTAATTTGTTTATCTTACTTACATGCGCTAGTTACTGCTTCTTTTTTTAGAATGCAGTATCATGGCTTATTCGCTTTGATACCAGCATTTTCATACTGCTTTAAATTTTTCTTTTTTGCCCGGGTCTGACTGTTCTCTTGCTTTGCTTGTGTTTATGCTTTATCTTGAGCCGAGAGTCTCTCGGAAACAACCGATCTACCTACCAAGGTAAAGTTAAGGTCCGCATACACTCTACCCTCCTTAGATTCCACGTTGATGAGATTTTCCTAAGTATGTTGTTCTTGTAGTTTTTTATAAAATTATTTTTAGTATTATGTCCTTCTTATAAGAGATTTAAAAATAACACCTAAAGACATTTACAATGTCTTTTTCCTCTATTCAAATTTGACCCATTTTCACGAGTAATTTTACTTGCATCGAAACGAGAATTCTTCAGATTTGATCACCCATGTTTAGCATTAATTAATCTTTCCCAAGTTTTCGTCTTATTCTTTGACCATGATTTCTGGCCGTTTACCAAATGAACGGTGGTACTTAGCTGTTTCCTTATAGTACTCAAAAGTAAGTTGACAATATTTTTTCCAGCACCACCAACTGATAATAAATTGCAAGCGTCTAATTTATATCCAAAAACTATTTTGAGTCCCTGGCTTTAATTGAGTCATGATTTGCTTAAAAAATCATTGTAAATGGTGGAAAATAAAGTAAGTTGCTAAAACAGAACAGAAGATTATAGACTCACACAATTCCTGCTATATATATATATATATATATCAACTTAATTATTTTATTGGGAATGAATTTTTGTTGATAGGAAGTGCTTCTTCGTTGATGAATCATACACAACGTGAATTTAACTTATCTTATCAATAAATTATGAACAAAAATAATATATAGAACTTAATAATTACACCAACTCAACTATAATTAAAAAATAAAGACGACCAATCAATTCACATAATGAATTCATTACTCACATGAAAAATCTAAAAACAAAAACAAAAATCTGGAATAAGACCTTACAAGTGGGAGCCTTACGCAGGACAATGTGCCCCTCATGCAAGTAGGCATGAGGGACATGACTTAAGTTTCGCGAAAAATAAAGTACTATTTTTAATTGAATAAAACATAAGTATAATTGAAATACATGGAGAATTGCATAAATTCAAAACAAAGAGATCAACAAAATGGTGTTTAAATACCTAGACATAATAACACATATACTAACCAATTAAGTCACCTACTTCTAAATATAAAAAACAAAAAATTAGTTGGTAAGTTAACATATACTATGTACTAGAAATCAGAGGAGAAAGATAGAGTCATTGCCGTTCTAACCGCTGTCAGAATATATTAATAATGTGGATTGTATGCAAATATTTATCTAATATATATATATATATATATATATATATATATATATATATATATATATATATATATATATATATATATATATATATATATATATATATATATATAGTAGATGGACAACACAAAGTTTATAACATACTCGATGTAAAAGCTTCACTTTATCAAGAATTTCTAAACGATGCTCAACTTCAAAAACATTGATCTACAACTGCTAATCAAGTAAGTCGAGTTAGTTATACAAATCAAATTAAAACAAATGCTTTATAGCCGCCCACAAATTCTTTGATCCACTAAACAAGCTCCTGATAGGTATTAAGCAAAACTTTTGTTAGATTTTTAAAAAAAAAATCAATGAGTCATCATCACAAAAACGTTAATTAATCTGATAACCACAATAATTAACCCGTCTGTCATCAATTAGTGCAGTATAACAGGAATAAAATATTGGAATAATTGATGTTTAAGCAAAGCAGTAGACGGAAGCAGAAAGCAAGTGCTACCTTATTACCGACACGTGGTCTCGCATATATTATAACGCCATCAAGCCTTCAACCGACACGTGTCAGTTTTCCTGACGTGGACAAATCGGGTCAGGGAAACGGATCGTATCTCGACCCTTCCTCTCGACCACGAATTCTGATACCCACTCTCAAAGCATATGTGACCGCAAATTTGATCCGCGTTGCCACGTGTCATCCACGCCTGACACTTGTTCAATAAAATATAATAAAAAATGTTAAATTATTCCTGAAAGCGAACAAAGCTGTTCTCTTTGTCTCTCTATCCAGAACTTCCGAGATTTGTATTTCCAAGCATCTAGGGTTCAACTGGTGTCCTTGTGCCGTTCAAGTACTGATTTTCCGGCGAAGTTCCTTACTTTCCGGCGACTTATCGGTTTTGAGGTGAGTTTTCCGGCAGGATCTTCTGTAAAGTGATATTTGCTCCGTTAATTTTTGGGCTTCTTATTAATGAACTTCAACGATAATAATTTTCAGCTTATGAACTGATTGAAGATTTGTTACCCCCCCCCCCCCCCAAAAGTCAATTTACTACCTCAAGGCTGAATTTATAGAAATTTTTACTGCTTTTTTTTGTTACTTGATTCACGGCCTTCAAAATTTGGAGCTTTGAGAAATTTGCGTGGAATCATTTTTGTTTTCTTAGCAAGATTGTGTGTTTAGGATGCTTGAAAAGTAGGATTAGGCAAATGATTTTCTTCAATTGCTTCTAATGCTTTATTTTCCCCATTTGTTGATATGGCTGATTGGTGAATGAAGATAAAGGGAGGATTTGGGATTTGAATATGACATCTGATCAGTGTGTTGCATGTGGATTGAGTGCTGGTTAAACAACTCAAAGGAATGTCAGATTTGCAGTTATACGAGGTAAGATTTTCAACTTTCTGATGGGTGTATTTCTATTATTTGATGCCCTTCTGACATGTTCTTCATTTTGCTTACTGGCTAGCAAGTGAGTACATTGAAGTTGCCTTAATTTGGTGTGCGACGGAGAGTAGATTCATTTCAGTCTATATATGTTTCCTCTGATGAAAAATGATTGGGGAAATGGAAAAGTAGGATACTTTGAACCCAATGAAAGTGATTAGGACGTAAACAGTTGGCTTTTTTTACCATTTAATTCTGCTCACTGTGATTTTATTAGAGGAAAGTAGACATTAGATCAAATGCTGTACATGAAATTCAATTTGTCTTTACCATTATCATAATTTGGCGGAGTACCTCTACTAACTAAAGATTACTTCGTACTGGCTAAAAATCCAAGATTTGAATACTCATGAGTAGACCAGAGTAGCTGGAGTACAGTATTTACCTCTTTACTTTTTACATTTAGGTCCACGTGAAAGTAAAGTATGAGAATGAGGAGATGAGAAGTCATTATCCGTATGGATTAGTTAGACGAACAGCATTTGATGTGACATCGTTTCTGTCCTTTTTCAAATAAGTTATTTGCCTCTTTTGTTGAATACACCATGACGTCGCGGACATATCTCTGCTTTTGAAATTCATTACTTTTCACCTATTTGACCATGGAGTCATAAAATGAAGATATAACAAAGACAGAGTCATCTTCTTTTCTCCCCTGTTAATGCCTGCAAAGTTTGAGGTTGACATAATTAGTGAATACAAGAAAACATGTATTAATTCCTTAAATGAACTGAAAGGAAGATATGCCTCCGGAAATCAGCATTAACAATTACTTTTGTTCCCATCAGTTCCTGCATCATTAAAATAGAGTATACGGAATTCTTCTGTTAGCCTTACTATGACGACAAAGCTATTTTAGCTACCCTTATAATGAGGGATACAGTAAATCATACTGAGGGTGCAGCATTATCTTCTAAATCATCCTCCATTATTTACATTAGAGGCATCACATATTTTCTCGAACAATGTTGTCCTTTTTCCTCAGCTGATCTGCTTCCCTTATCAATTATCTTTCATGCTTTGTGAGTATCTTAGATTCTCTCTCCTCAACGACAAGTAATAAGAGCACAATTAGCGGAGAGTTAGGTGATTTCTTGATTTCTTCTCGTTTTCGTGGGCAAAGTTACCTCGTTTCTCTTATAAAAAGAAGGTTACCCCGTACTGATACCTATAGAAGGATGCAAGTACCTGGTGGAATAGTCGCAGGCTTAGTCAGCATCATTATGTTAAAGTTTCTGTCATCTCAATAAGCTGCCTTTGCTTCATTTGTAACCTCAATTTTTTGGTCAGTTCGGTGAATCTTAGCCAGATTCTTTGGTGATTTCTACCTATATCCTTGTAAGAGACAAAGAGCACTCTACCTTTATCTGTGCTTCTCATATTACAATATTTAAATTCTATTTTGAGTTGCTCATTTTATGGAAGTATCCTCCGCAGTTAATACAGCTAAAATTATGTAACTGGTGTTACAGCTTGATGGTATATCTTGGGAAGAGGTCTGCCACAATGATGATCATATAGTGCCACATCCAAGTAGTGGATGCACCAATAAACCGCTCCCCCAGAATGATAGCCGTAAGAAACCCCGCCATGAAGTAATTGGTTTAACTAGTAATTTAGGTGATCAATCTACCGGTAAATATGCTAATCAGCAAAATGAGCAAGTATTGAGTAATAGAAGCCCCAAAATGCCAGAAAAGGATTCGTGGGGCGATGCACCTGATGCCACATTCTCTTCTACACGTGAAAAAGCCAAAGACGAAGAAGTTTCAAGCTTACCATCTGAAAATACCAGGACATCAAATTGTTGCATCAAAAGTAATAATATAGACTCCATTGAGAGCGAGTCCTGTCCTAATGGTCGCACTCTGGATGACAAGAATGCTGCTGTGGGAGAAAACTCATATAGCTATCCACTTGGTTCCATTTCTCAGGCTGATGATGATCTCAGTTTTCTTGACAATAATTGTGACGATAAAGACTCTAATGATCTCTTATATTATAACTGGCCTGAGATAGAGAACTTTGAGGATGTTGACAGGATGTTCAGGTAATTGCTTTCTTTATTTCAGTCAAATGGAATTTAGTTATCCTCATTTTATACTTTTTAAGGGGGTAAGATGGGAACAAAATTTGAAAAATGAATTCTACAAATACCACCTATGTCATCTTTTGATGTGAATACAGATAAGACGAACAGTCTGTTTAAAAACAATAATAATTGTCATGTATTTCAGGAGTTGTGATTCAACATTTGCATTTGGACCTGGTAGTGAAGATGACCTAGGTTGGCTTTCATCATCAGATGTTATTGAAGGACCTGGAGATGGATTGGTGTCTGGTTTTAAGTTTCCATGTCCAACATCCGATGCGCCTGGAAGTACGTCTGCAAGTCATGAAACTTCAAAGCCAAAGGAGACAAACGTTTCAACTAATAATGCTGGCATTGAAAATCAATCACTTGGCTATAATGGCAGTTCGTGGTCCTCTGAGAAAAATGAATTTGTAAATCTGAGTCATTTGTCTTTTTTAAATGGATCAAGTGATTTAGAGTGCAAGTTAGTACCTGACAAGAAGGTAATATTACTCAGCTTCTGTGTATATCAATTTTTTTAATTTTTAAAATCATATCGTGCATCAGCTTACCTGAATGTGGTTGTTTTGAAGCATGCTGAGGTACGTGGTGGTGGAGTCCAGGTCGAGGTTGCATCTAACAACCAACCAAGAAGCAACAATAATGTAGTGGTGAGCAAAGAATGGATGAGTAATTCCAATTTAGGCACATTCTTCCTCTTCGAATTTTAGTGTGAGGATGAAGAAACAGTTGCTGAGTTTCTGGATGATAATGTCTTTGGAACCTTCAACTATTTTATTACATGCATTATCCTGATGTGAACAATTATTCCCCCTATTTTTAATTTTCTTATGGCGTCTTCTTTCCAGAATAGTATGCAAAAGAAACACTCCAATCACCAGAATCGATCTGAGGGTAAAAGAAAATGCGGTTATCTAGAAAATGGTGACACACTCAATTACACTGATAGCCTTTTAGAAGAGAAAAAGCTGCCTTCTGGGGCCACAAGCACTCAAGTGAATTTCACATCTGCAGGTGTCATGCAGCAAAAGCAAGCTCAAGTACCTGATTTTGGCTACTTGGGGAGTAGCTTCTCTTACATGCATTCAGATTACGGTCATTCAGAGGGGAGTGCTCTCCACCCAACTTTAAAATACGAATGTACTGGTCTCATGTCTGTTTCCCCCAAGGACTCCTATGCATCAAATCAGGTACAGTCCATGGAGGGTTCTCCTGATCCTTCTTTTCAGGTGGCTGCTATGACAGGAAATGAAAAGGTGAGGAAGTTAATCCACCAGTCTGGAGTTAAGGTTGAAAATAACCATGATCTTGAAGGGGTTGGCATGGGAATTCCAGCAGAATTAGGATCCTCAGTTGTACAGGAGTGTACTTCTATAAATTCCGGGTTGGATGAAATCTCAGAAGCAGCAGCTAGTTTTCATCAGCTTCAACGTGTCATGGAACAGGTAGTCAGTCCCACTATGAAATTTACTGCGTTATGATCTTTCTCTTCTTTGATGATAAACTTACTAAGAGTTTAAGCTGCAAACGAGTTAATTCAATTCAACTTTACATATCTGGCTTACTCTTATATGCATGTTCAAGGTAGACTGATGAAATGTGCAAATCGGTCTTGGGGTTCCTGGTGCTAATAGCAGATATTTTCTTGATCTGGTACCTCTTTGTAAATTTTACGATGTTAAACTTTCTTGGTTTAGTTGGATATAAGGACAAAGCTATGTATAAGGGATAGCTTGTACCGGTTGGCTCGGAGTGCTGAACAAAGGCATAGACATTCTAATTTCAATTATGGCTCTGGAGATGATGGAGGTACCAACGGACCACTGATTAGCGAGGGAACAAACAAGTATGGATCCGTTCTCAATATCTACAATTACATGCATTAGTTTCTGCATAGCTCATTGTCTTGGCCCTCTCATATTACTTCTCCTGTACTGCTTTTTTGTTTGTTAATTAATCATCTGGTATTCGTTTATATAGTTGATTGTTTGCTTATTTTGCATCATTGTTGAGATTCACTTTGCCTCAGTTCACCTACGGCATGTTCAGCGAGTGGTTGAATACTAGCCCAACTTTAAGTAGTAGCATCCTTAATTTAAGCCTAGTACTTCTGTAGGATTGTTTGTCCATTGAATTATATTTGCTACGAAAGAGCTTATCTATACAAGTTTATTCGTTGAGATTAGCAGTGGATCAGGGTGAAGGTAATAGTATGGAGTGGAATCGTACTAGTATTACACATCTTTATAAAAAACAAATTGTACTAGTTCTACACGTAGAAGATCAATAATGAAAATCAAAGAAAACAACTAAAAATGTAATTTTGAATGATTGCTTGCTCGGAATGCCTATCTAGATAATAATCTAGTCTAAAGGATAAGTGCAACAGATAAACATAAACTAAATATAGAGATAAGAACAAATAACAAGTGATAGGTGTTCCTATAGCGGTTTCCAAACACTGCAGCTCCTGTTGGTGATAGGCAGATGATCTCCTCCAATATCTTCCTGCTCTCTTCCTAAAATGAATGCAAGCAGGTTTTTCTGTGGAGAAATAATTACTTGAAGTAGAGAGAGTGGGTTAATCGTAGAAGATGTAGACAAATCAATACTTCATAAAGTGTACAGGAAATACTGGAACGGAAATTTGATGTTTGCTGAATAGTTTTTTTTTTTGAGAATGATGTTTGCTGCAGAGTCTTAACTAGTTTCTAGGGCCATTGCTGATAGTCAATAGCTCTGGAACAGCATTCTTCTTGAATGCTCAAAATTTGGTTCTAAGAATAAGATCTGTAAACTATTTGTGTTTTTCACTTCTGCCTTGTGTCCTGAAAGGTGACAAGTCTGCATTTAGTTCACACTTTTAACAGAAGAAGCAAGGATTTAGCTCAGAAAAGAGTTGGTATATTCCAGATATCAACTGTGCAATATAAATGTGGTACATAAAGTTATGTATCAAAAAATTTGATAGTTATCAAATAACAGTTTATACATGACCATACTGAGTTAGGAAAAACTGGGATCATATGTCAAGTCAGAGAACATTTTTATAACCAAATTGCAGCATGGGTGCTGGGTTATTTTGGGGTGCTGGTGCAGCACCATAAATAAAAAAAATTCGACGTCACTTTTTGGTCAGTAATGTTTAATGGGTTGTATTTTCAGGTGCACAGAATATATAGACATCGAAACAGACACAAATCCTATAGATCGATCTATTGCACATTTTCTATTCCACAGGCCTTCAGATTCATCTGTTAACCCTGCCCTCGATTCCTCGACTTTGAAGTCGCCTTCCATGGTAAGCTTTTCTTATTTCCTATATTCATGTTTAACTGTCTGCTATATCAAACCTTATCCTGCAAAGAATCTATGTGCAGATTCATGGGTCGTTGTCTAGCGCAGCAGTGATGAATGACAACTTGATCCTTCATGGAGAAATTGCACCTCAAACAGATAGAAAAGTTGCTGATCATTGACCATTAGTATTTAAGAAGCAAATGGTGCCGTCTACTTCCAATTTGTGGGTTTTTAAGGTGCAGATCTTATCAAGATCTCCTACAAGGAAGCTTTATGTTTTCAATGTTTTATCAGTGTTTCTGGTGCATGTGAGAACATATCCTTGTATGAGCTTTCACAATCAAGTTATTATTAGTTTCCTTCAATCACATATCTGGTGACTGTAACCCTTCCAAACTTGGAAGGCATACACAAACAACCTTTCCTGTGTATACGTAGATCGAGCCAACTGACTCTTTTTGTTGTCTGTAAGTATAGATAATACTTGGAAATTTTCCTGAAACTGATATGTGCAAGTCTTGAAGTAGCTCATGACGTGTTCCTTTGTCTTTGTTTTTGTTGCATCTTTACCCCTTAAAGCTAATTCAAAATTAACTCACCATGGTATTGTCCCTACACAATTTAACTCAATTGCAATACAGGAAAGATCACCTTTAGACGTGTTACATTTAATCATTTGTGAGCACATCCACATTCTAGAATCACGAAGTTAGTAAGTAAATCCAAAAGAATTGCATGCATCAAATTGTGGTCACCGGTCAATTATATTTAATAAAAGAGCCTACTTTCTTTTATTGAACATTTTTCTATGCACTCGCACAAAAATATTAACATTATGTTCGTATATATTGACACAAAATGAGTAGTTGGAAAACAGTACTTCGAAAGAGGGCTGAGCTGAGTGGCGAGTGGTGACAGATACTTCAGTACTTATTCTAAACAGTAGCCTCTCATGTGTTTTTGTCAACAAAAGTTGGCTGGTGAGATGTAGTGAGATGGGAAGAAGGCTTGGCTGGGCAATGGGGCCAAACAAAGGTACCCATAGCGAATTTTCGCTTGTTAGCCAAGTCGCCGTTAGCAGGTAAACCATATTCAGCAAGAAGTTTATGAATCATCCACTCGGGCATATGCTGGTAGTCCTCTTTGGTGTACCTTGGGTAGTGCAGAGGCATTTGAAAGAGGTTAACGCCACTCTTTTTCTTGCTATCCATTACGTTCTATTTCGCCTGTGGTGAATGCTGGTGCTATGCTACTTGGCTGATTTTAAGTAAATGTGAAAGTGATGTTATATAAGCATTTCAAATATCACAAGGATGGAGTGATGTACCTTTTCATCCCATCCATTAATTGGTACCTCGTGCGTTTTCAACCTTGAGTAATCATCATGTATATGGGCTTGTGTGTGTCCTTGCGGGAAAGAGGGTAAGAGGCAGCTAAAGCTTAAAAGTGTATTGAGTCATTAGTTGGTTTCTCAATATTCATGTATACGCATTGGACTTGTACAGTTCTTACAAAAAAAAAACTGGAATTAGTTATGCACTTTGTTGCTAATTCGTCGCTAAATTGTTCGTAGCTAATATAACTTCTTTTTGATAATCTGGCACTAAATAGGATTAGTGACAGACTGCTCATTGCTAATTCCTATTTTTCTTACTAGTACATGTTAGCACAATCAACAAGAATCTGCATAAAGTTAATTGCGTGCCCTCTGTCTCATGTCGCACTTTCAAGACAATGTTTCTTGTCCTTTAATTCATGGTATTATCTGTTATCTGTTGTGTCATGATCGCTTTACTTTGCTCTGTTTTACTATACTTTGCTTTCTTCAAATCTTATCTGACTTTTTTTGTCATGTTTTCTTTTGAGCCGAGAGTCTTTCGGAAACAACCTCTCTACCTCTCAAGGTAGAGGTCCTACCCTTTCCATACCCTACCGTGTGGGATTCACTGGGTATGTTGTTGTTGTTGCACTTTCAAGACAATACAAGGAATTCTCCTATTGTTAATTTAGTTTTGGTTAGAGAAACTAACAAATACGTAGTAGATAGAGGTAAATGTATACTAGCTTTCGAGACCAAAATAAAGATAAGAAGAAGAAGGTTTCCTTGTGAAATAACTACAGAAACCATATCAAGGGTTTCGTGTGTGAGAAATAATTGTTATCCAAGTAAGAAAATTGACATTATTGCAGGTAAGTGAAAAAGCCAAGCGACTCGTGCCGCAGTTAGGAACAATTTTGATCGCGATTATTTTAATTTTTTCTTTTTGGAACGTCTACTGAACGATGAAAAAGAATGTTGCTTGAAAGCGGTGACAAAATATTTAGTAGAATTGAAACTTTATTTATTCAGATAATATAAAATTGTATTGTTTGTGTAAGAAATATTTTTCTCGATTATTTCATTTCAAATATGTAGTAAATATACCCATGATAAAAGCATCATCCTAGGCTAGAATTAAGGTAGTAAATAACAAAATATACACCTACCATATGCAAAATATATTGAAAGAAAATAAACCCTGATGCCAAAAGGAAGGGGATACAGAAGCATGGAGCAATAAAGTTCAGACAATGTTATTAATGGTACGAATTTTGCGTTCGACTTCCCATTTTGCGAGGACGTATGAGGACAAGAAAAACAAAAAATTATGCTATTAGTATCACAAAAATTCCGAAACATCTCATTATCATATTATTTGTCATTATCACATTGAATATTTTTATTTCCCGTTCAAACTGGGTACGAATGAATGCTCTAAGTTTTAGAAAAGTGAAAAACACTTGAGATTTTTTTGCAAACGGAAAAGTCCACAAAAAATTAGAATAATCATCCAAAAATAGAACATAATAACGATGACCCACAGAACTGAGAACATGAGATGTCCATAATCGCTATGAATAATATCAAATGGCATTAAAGTATGAGAAGTAGAGTCTACAAACGGTAATCTAACAAGTTTCCCTAGTGGACAAGATTGACAAATTGGAGTACTACGCATACCCTTACAAGAAATAACATTGTTTTTATGTAAAGCAGAAACAATAGACGACTCTGGGTGACTTAAACGTGCATGCCATAAGGAAGGAACGAGAGCCGCAAAAGTAGATGGCAAGGCTGGACTTGAGAGACCGGATGTGGGCGTGATAGGATAAAGATCTCCCATACTATCACACCTCATGAGAGGAATCTCCGTATTGAAATCCTTCACAGAAAACCCAAAAGGATCAAAATCAAAAGAAACCTAATTATCATTCGTGAATTTACGGACAAACACCAAATTTTTAATGAAGTTAGGGGCAGTACGAGAGAGTACCTTGGTCAAATGTCATGTGGTTAGTGGCTCCGGTGTCCATGTACCTGCTCTCGGGAACCACTAATTCTGGGCAGAATTGGGCCTGAAAGCTGAAGTCGAAAATTGGGCCCAATGAGGATGTTGGGCATACGACGGAAAATAGGGTTGTTGGGCCCAGGCTCACGACCATGAGCCCTAGGGCTGCAACTAGTTGGCTTGCGGCCACTACCCCGAGGCCCATTGCTACCCCCGTTATGTCCACCTCGATTTCTACCACGATTTTTGCGATTCTGACCCTTTTTGCTGCCATCGTTGTGGCGGTTTTGGCCGGAATTGTTGGAGACGGATAGAGAAAAATTGAACTCGATCACCATGACGACCGAAGGGGCCCAGTGGTTATTTTTTTAGCCAAGCCGGTTTCTTTGAGCGTGAGCATGAAACGAGCCTAATAAAACTGCGGAAGAGGACTGCTCTGACGAAGAAGCGTACCGACGCCACTATAGGCCTCATAGAGGCCTGCAACCATCTGAAGAACAAGACGATCGTTGGTAACGGGTGCACCAACGTTGCGGAATTGATCTGCCAATTCTTTCAACTTTTTGCAATATGCTGAAACGTTGGGGAAATCTTTCATATTGACGTGGGAGAATTCCTGCTCAAGGGTAACAACACAGGAACTTTGATTATCTTGAAATATGTCACACACTCTATTCCAAGCATCCATTGCCGTAGCGTCTGGATCGATAATCGTTTGCAACATGTTAGTAGATATAGTGGAGTAAATCCACTAAAGAACGGTAGCATCAAGAGTCGTCCATAATTGAGGATCATCCTCGGGTTTAGGGATCCCGTATCCGCAAGAGTCGCGGGAATAATGTGATAGAGGATTTGATGCGAGCGTGCGTGAATTTTGAACAGTTCGACCCACGTCGCGTATTGAACGTTTTATATTTCAAGAATGATAGAGATGCGATTCTTGATGTTAGAAACAGTAAGGGTAGGGTGAAACATGTTCTTAGCCATCACAATAAACGTAAGATGTGACGTAGGGATTTGAAAGAAAAATTTGGGAAGAAAGAAGGCAGCAAAGGGCATAGAAACTGAGGATAATGTCTCGTAAATCGTGCACGAGAAGAAGGTTTTGAGAGAGGAAAATTTAACCTAAACTTCTGATATCATGAAAGAATATAATCCCCTGATTATTTCATTAATGAAAGAGCATATATATACAAATTACAATTTTCATAATAGGAAAATCGTATTCCTAATCTACTCCTAAAACCTTACTCTACTTGTACAATAATTATACAATTATGGTAAGTGTGCAATTCTAATTTAATTACAACACAACCTTACCTAAATAAGACCCCTAAACAGTGATATATATGGTATGTATACACCGTGTATATCACGGCTGAAATCTATTGATTTTGACCATTTTGCCCGTGATATACACCGTGTATATTTCGTGTATATCACAGGTATTTATCAATTATGTACAAATCACAATTATTCTATCAACTATTATATTCTATCACACCCCCATAGTCGAAGCGGGAGGTCGACGTATGCCGAGACTGTCCCGAAAATCTTCAAATAGAACCAATGGAAGACCTTTTGTAAAAATATCAGCGATCTGATAGCGTGACGGGACATGTAAGACACGTACTTGTCCACGAGCAACCTTTTCGCGAACAAAGTGAATATCTATCTCAATATGTTTAGTGCGTTGATGTTGAACCAGATTCCCTGAGAGATAAATCACACTAACATTATCACAATAAACCAATATCGCCTTCAGAACAGGACAATGGAGCTCCAGAAGAAGGTTTCATAACTAACAAGATTCAGAAACCACATTAGCAACTCCCCGGTATTCGGCTTCGGCACTGGACCTAGATAAGGTAGCTTGTCATTTGGAGGACCAAGTTATCAAATTATCGCCAAGAAAGATACAATAACCAGACGTGGAGCGTCTGGTATTCGGACATACACCCCAATCTGCATCTGTGTAAGAAATGAGAGTGGTTGTCGAAGACGGATATAGATGCAAGCCATGATCGAGAGTGCCCTGAATATAGCGCACAATGCATTTGAGAGCATACATGTGATCCTCCATAATGTTATGCATGAATAGGCAAATCTGTTGCACATCGTAAGATATGTCGAGCCTTGTGAAAGTAAGATATTGCAGGGCTCCTACAAGGGTGCGGTAATGTGATGGATCAGCATGTGGCGTGCTGGATGTAGCACTCAACTTTGGTTTAGTATCAACAGAAGTGGAGGATGTCTTACAAGAAGACATGCCAACTCATTCAATGATATCTTCTGCATACTTCTTTTGTGATAAAAACAAACCACCTGCATGACGTGTTACAGTTATCCCCAAGAAATAACTCAATGGCCGTAGATCTTTCATAGCAAATTCTGAGCTAAGAAGATACATGATTGACTTGCGAAGAGCATCAGATAAAACATTTAATATAATATCATCCACATACAGAAGGATGTAAGTTATATCATTACCATGACGGTATATTAAAAGAGAATGAACATACATGCTGTTAGAAAGCCCAATAGTAAAAACATAATCCGCAAACCTCTTGTACCATGCCCGAGGAGCTTGTTTGAGCCCATACAAGTATTTCTTCAGTAAGCATACATGATTAGGATAAGTGGGGTCTCTGTAACCCATGGGCTGATACATGTACACCATTTCGTTGAGTTCTTCATGCATGAATGCATTCTTCACATCAAGCTGATGTAGAGGCTATGCCTTAAAAAGAGCCAGACTTAGTACCATGCGAATAGTTGCTGGTTTGACCACCAAACTGAAAGTCTCACCGCAGTCCACACCAACCTGTTGAGTCTTTCCATCACTACAAGATGGGCTTTATGCCTCTCAAAAGTACCATCAAATTTTTCTTTATGACTAAAAATTCACATAGACTGAATCACATTAACATCAGGAGGACGAGGCACTAAATCCCAAGTCCTATTATTAATAAGAGCATTATATTCATCATCCATATCCATTTTCTAATTCGGGTCATTAAGGGCAGACATGGGATTGTGAGGTAAAGGTGATTTGGTAACATGGGTGTGAAGACCATATTTTTTTTTGGTTTGAAAATCCCATGTTGACTATGAGTGACTGGCTGTTGGACCAGAATTGGAATTGGTTGGATAGGGAAAGTGGTATTGGGTTATCGTGTGATGGGTCCGGAGGCCGAGTGAGAGGGGAATGGACTGCCCGGGAATGGGCTTGCAGTTGGTGGGCTGCCACTGCCTGAGACTGGGTCACCACCCAGTGGGCTGCCAGGCGGTGGGCCTCTCGGCAGTGGACTGCTAGCGAGCGGTGTCGCTGGGCTCGGGTAATAAGCCCAGTTTGTTGGGTTTGGAGAGGATTTATCTGGGTTGAGCTGCTGGAATTATTCAAGTCGGGGTGAGATAGTGGGCCTGTTTGTGAGGCCAACTGATGGACCAAATACGGGGGCATGCTATCATCAAGAAATTTGTAGGTATGAGGCACAGAATAATGCATTTTGGCAAAGGGGAAATTTGATTAATCAAAAACTATGTGGCGACTCAAGATGATTTTATTAAAGGATAAGTCGTAACATTTGTAACCACGATGGTTTAACGGATATCCAAAAAAAATACACGGAGTAAAACGGGGTTGAAGTTTATTGATGGTAGTAGAAGGAAACAGATGATAGCATAATCACCCGAATACCCGTAGATGAGAGTAAGATGGGTCGCTTAGGTATAGAATTTTGAGAGGGGATTGATAGACTAATTGTTTGCTTGGAATTATGTTGAGGAGATCTGATGCCATTTGTAATGCATGATGCCAAAAATGATGGTGGTAGAGAGGCATGGACAAGTAAGGTTCTAACAATGTTATTAATGGTTCAGATTTTTCTTTCCGCTTTTCCATTTTGAGATGAGGTATGTGGACAAGAGAGATGAAAAGATAAACGATTAGCTTTGCAAAAATCCCAAAATGACCCATTATCAAATTATCTACCATTATCACATTGAATATTTTTAATATTCCATTCAAATTGAGTGCGGATGAATCCTCTAAAAGAGAGAAACGTGAAAAACTTGTGACTTTTTAGACAACGGAAATGCCCACAAAAAATTAGAGCAATCATCCAACAAAAGAAGATAATATCGATGGTCCGAAGAGCTCAAAACGGGAGATGTCCAAATATCACTATGGATAATATCAAAAGGCATAACAGTTGCTTGAATTAGAACCAACAAAAGACAATTTAACATGTTTTTCAAGAGGACACGAGCGACAAACATGAGAATTACGAGTTCTAGTACATTCAATAAATTTATTTTGTTTAAGAGAGGCAAAAAAAATATGCTTCCGGATGACCCAAACGTTCATGCCATGAAGAAGCTAAAGTTGTAAAAATAGATGGTAACGTGGCTTGATGTGTGGTTGTGGTGATTGGATATAACTCGCCCCAACTATCACATCTTATTAGACGCATCGCCGTCTGAAAATCCTTCACGGAAAACCCAAAAGAATAAAGTTCAATAGAAACTGAATTGTCAGTGGTAAATTTTCTATATGAAACCAAGTTTTTAATCAATTGAGCAGCATGTAGGACATTCTTTAAGGCTAACGGTGGGTTGGAGGGGACAAGTTTGTATTACCATAACCACGAATTGGAATTGAATGACTATTTATGACAATTATACCACGATTATTGCTCAAATTAAAATAGGATGAGAGATTACATTGTGAGGATGTCATATGAGACGTTGCTCCGGTGTCCATGTACCAGATTGCGTCGGACGAATTGAGCCTAAGAGTGTGCATCGCGGCCTCGATGTCGGTTGGTGTAGCTACTACCGAATGAGCCTGCTACCACTGGTTCGGCTGTGGGTGTGGCCCAAGCACGCTGGGCTGCTGGCTAATGCCTTGGATTGGTCCTGGCCCAATTCCCCGAAGGAAAAGGGCAGGGCGGTACAACCCAAGGCCACTACCAGGCCCAATGCGACTGTCCACTGCCCCACTTGGGCCCGCGACTGCCGTGCCTGGTCGGACTTTTGCTGCTGGTCGCCGCCCCTGTCGCCACCTCCGCCATTTCGGTTGCCACCACCCTTGCCACCACTGCGATTTTTACCGCCATTATTGTCATTTCGTCCCCTTTGACCACGATTTGGCGGCAATTTTTTAAATTGTGAAGAGTTATCATCGGACGGAGCGACAATCATGGCAGAATTTGACACGGTGGCTGTCTTTTTGGCAAAACTCGATTCTTCTATTATGAACATAGAACGAGCTTGGTAAAATGACGGAAGATGGTTGCTTTGGCGGATGAGTGTACCAACGCCACTATACGCGTCAGTGAGGCCGACGACCATTTGTAAAATGAGCCGATTGTTAGTTATCGGCGCCCCGACGTTCTTGAGTTGGTCCGATAAAACCTTGAGTCGTTGACAATATGCGGATGCATTGGAAAAATATGTCATATCAGTGATGGAGAATTCTTGCTCAAGTGTGACGGCCCATAAATTTTTATTATCTTGAAATATGTCATGTAATCGATCTCAAGCTTCCATTGTCGTGGAGTCTGGTTCAAGAATCTCATGCAACAAATCATTTAAAATTGTGGCATAAATCCACTGGAGAACCGTTGCATCGAGTGTCAACCATAATTCCTTTTCATAATCGATATTCGACACCTTCTCCTTACCTTTTTCTGACGGAATTATGTGATGGATAACTCGGTGTGACCTACAATGAATTTTGAAGAGCTCCGCCCATGTCGCATAATTGACGTTTTCTATCTCAAGAGTGATGGAGATATGAGACTTAATGTTTGAAACAGCTAGGGTTGGATGAAAATTTGATTTCAAGTCAGACATGGCTGACGGGACAAAGAAGAGGAAGGAAGTGGACGGCGATAAGGAAAAACCGGCGGCAAGAAGGATTTTTTAGGGTTTTGTGGAAACTTTCCCTAGAATCTGATATCATGTAAGAAATATCTTCCTTGATTATTTCATTTCAAAGAGGTAGTAAATATACCCATGATACAAGCATCATCCTAAACTAGAATTAAGACAGTAAATAACTAAATATACACCTACTATATACAAAATATACTGAAAGATTATTTACAAATCACAATTATTCTATCCACTATTATATTCTATCCGCTTGTAATACTAAACTGGTATTCAGTTATCTTGTTGCTATAATCCCAAATTTTATCCAAGTCGATACCATTTCACATTTTGTAATTATATTAAATTAACGATATGTTATCTTTTACATGTGTTTACTAGTGATATCTTGGTACCATTTACATATACTTTAAGTATAATATGTTAGTAGTCTCAATTAATTGTCTAATATTAATAACCTAATGTTGTTTGATAAAAAAATATTTTTTATTTTAAATTGCTAGTACTATTATAGTGCTCTTTCCTTTCAATTTATATAAATATATTTGATTAGATACATAGTTTAAACATTTTCTTAATCGTGTACAAGTAATAACAATTATGTAATATTAAATATATTATAATATTTATATAATTATTAAATTTATTAAAAATAAATAAAAACTTAAATTATAATTATTTTTAAATTTAAAAAGATTAGTTATTTTTTAAACATAAGTAAATTAGATTTGCATAAATTGGGATGAAGAGTATTAGTTTAGACCGATCCAATCGGTAACTAGTCAAAGAAGCTATTCCTTCCGCCCTATTTATATAATGTAGTTTGACTGGGTATGAAGTTTAAGAAATAAAGTTAATTTTCTGAATCTTATGGTCTAAAATAGGTCAAAGATATTTGTGTGATTATTAATTATCTCGTTAAGTGTAAAAAGTAAAATTTAAAATTAAATTATTATTAAATTTAAAATATATTATGTTTTTTGAGACTGATTTAAAAAGTGTGATATATTAATTGGCACTTAAAGCATACATATCAATATGACAATATCAATGTGGACGCATTGACCAGCTAACCGTTGCCTATCAAAACAATAGTTGAATCCAAAGACTCTTCCAGTTTCTATATATATATATTCTAATAAAAATTTGGGCGCCCGTGTTTAGATCCGGCCCAATCGTTAAACCCAAGGCAACGATTTTGCTCGCCGGCGCCGGCGGGGTACAAACTCATCCGAATCTGAGATAGTTTCGAAGCATTGCGTTGTTCTCTACTGTTAAATTTCGGTTATGAAATTAAGGTAGGCGGTGGAAATGGAGAGAGTGTTTAGTAAGCTTCGGAATTTGGACGCTTACCCTAAAATCAATGAGGATTTCTATAACCGTACGCTTTCCGGTGGTATTGTTACCCTCGTCGCCTCCGTTATTATGCTCGTTCTCTTCGTCAACGAGCTTGGTATGTTTCCCTACATTATCTTCTCTAAACTTACGTTTTTAATTGATTTATTTACTGGAATGACAATAGAATGGAATGGATTTAAAGGATTTATATAGTCGGCCCCAATTAGTTTTGAATCAAGGTGTAGTTGATTTATTGATTGGTTCGTGTATATTGTTTGTCCTGTGCAAAGGTGGATCTAGGATTTCTAGAACACAGGTGCATGATTAAATAAACGAGAAAAAAAAAGTATTAAGTGTAAATTGATCCTTGTTCCTCTAGGTAAATAAACCAGTTTTCAACCAAATGCACCATTTAAGCATTTTTGTAGCATGGGTGCCACATGTAATATTAGATCAATTCTAGAAAAATATACAACAACCACATACCCAGTATAATCCATCAGGTGGGGTCTAGGGAGGGTAGAGTGTACGTAGACCTTATCCTTTGCTCAAGTAGAAATGAAAAAATGATAGTAGTAATAAGCAGTAATAGCATCAAGAAAATAAGATAACGAAGTGAAAGAAATAAGTAGGTAGGAATAGAAAATTAAGAATAAGAAATATGAGAGGGAGGAAAATATGTACATAAAATACTTAGTTTTCGAAAACACCATGAGTTCACGTGCACCATAAATTGCATAGTAAATTCGCCCCTGAAACTCCTGTGTGTCTTTAGTTCCTTTGGGAAAGTGTATTGTGTTGATTCGTTTCATGGAATCTTTTCATAGGCTAACCTGAGTAAGATAAATTGAGAACCAAGGTTATTGGGGATAAAGGAGAGGAAATTATTGCCTATTCTTACACCTCCCACCACCTCTCCTAGATGGGTTAAAAATGATTTTGTGGAATGTAAATACAGGATACTATGTGAATGACTGTGGCTAGAATAATTCTTACTCTGTGAGATTATAGACTTGTAGTTATGGAATGGTATTACATCATTATTGAGTTTTGAGTGGTAGGTAAGAGAAATGATCTCCTTATTGAGTATGCATCATTTTTGAATCAAGAAGGACTGAAGAACATAAATCACTTTTAGTTGGTGGTGGTTGGTTTTAATGAGATCGGCAAATTATATTCCACTTGCTGGCAACTTTGCAACTCGTTTTTGAGCAAGTTTGGGGCCTATTGGGTGATAAAGCTATCATTGAAAGATCTTTTTTGCTTCCAGATGAGTTGTAACTGCAGTAAAGAAAGATCTGAGAAAGATTTGGAGAACTATAATTCCAATATAGCCATGTTGGGTGTTACGTAAGGAAAGTAATCAGAGATGTTTAGAGGAAAAAGTTATAGCTGTACATACTATAGTTTTTTACGTTTAGTGGCATCTGATGCTAGTTAGAAGATAATTCGAGGGAAATATCATGATAGACTTCATTAGCTCATTACATCATTGGTATTTTGTACAAGAGGAACCCTTTTTATGTAATTCTCAATGCTGACTTAGTGCTTTGTAGTCTTATGTAAATAATACTTTGGCTTGCTTGGAGAAAAAAAGAAAGAGTGGCTTACTTATGTGAGTGTACATTATGATGACGTGTATATGTTTTGCACCATTTTGCTGATTCAGTACAATTAAATTTGAATTATTAAAAAATTGTTTTGATAAAAAGATACAACTATCATCTGGAAGTATGTTGGGCAATGGCTGGGGTATTTTCAAGTAATCAAGTTCTAAGACATGAAAAGGATTGGAACTCTTCCACAAAGAGGAAGTTTATTCTAAGTATTTAGGGACTGTAGTCTCACGGTTTTAGGGATTACCACCACTCAGATTAAACCTCAGGAACTTTTTGATAGCTATGAACTTAAGATTCAATGGTCAGCTCATGTCCTAGATACATGGATAACAGTTTCTGACAACTCTATATGTAGATGTTTTTCTTTCTTTCTTTCTTTCTGGACTTTCTTTTTTTGTTTCTGGACTTTCTTTTTTTGTTTCTGGACTTTCTTTCTTTTTTTTGTTTCTGGACTTTCTTTCTTTTTTTGTTTCTGGACTTTCTTTCTTTCTTTCTCCTTTTGTTTCTGGACTTTTCACATTTGGGGACGAACTGCTACTTTTGGGCTAAACATGCTACTAAGCATGATGGGAGTTCAAAGAAATTTTTGATAAGAACAGAGTTATATATATAATTTGGAAAGGTGATATTGTCCCTACTAGAAGAAGTATTTCATTTGCATCTTCTGTTGTTTCATATGGAAACAACCTATGTACCTCCAAGGTAGTGGTAAGGTCTGCGTAAACTCTACCCTCCCCAGACCCCACTTTATGGGATTTCACTGCGTTGTTGTTGTTGTTATTGTTGTATCTTCTGTTGTTTCATATGTGTAAGTGCGTTAGTAACTGATTTTATTCATAAATTTTTTCCTTGGTTTAATCTATGTTTGGAAGTTTTTCTGATTCTTCAAAAATGTGGTTCTTTCTTTAAAACTTGCCATGATTTATAGTTTGTTCCAGATTTTGTGCTTGAAGATCTTCCTTTTTTTAGTTGACTGCTGAAGTCAGAAAGCATATATCATAGCATAGCTACAAATTAATGTTCATATGGTCAATAGAACTGCTCCTTGGCTACTTCAACGGGTGAACATTCCCTGTTCACATATTTAATTATTGTGACAACCAGAATTTCTTGTTCATTGATCTTTTTCCAACTCTTGATTTGCAGGATTGTATATCCATAGTTATACTGAAACGCAGCTCGTAGTAGATACTTCAAGGGGAGGAAAATTACATATACATGTAAAGTTCGCTGCCTTCTTAAGATATCAAATTGTCATAATATATGATCTCTGAGAGCGTTGTTATCCCTGGATTTTTCAAGATTTTATGCTTTCTATGAGAATGATGATTTTATTTTTGGCAGACGTAATAGCTAAACGTGTCTTTTTAGACCAGTATACTTCAGAAAAATCTGCCTGTAAAATTTGATTTTTCTGTTATTTAAGATAATAGACTTAATGTATCTTTTGTTCTTCAAGCAGTTTGATATCACTTTTCCAGCTGTTCCATGTTCATTGCTCAGTCTTGATGCCAGGGATATTAGTGGAGAAGAACATTTTGACATAGTATGTGATCCACATATTCTTACATTTTTGTGTGCTTCTAACTGTAATCATTACGTCACTGTGTTTCTTTGTTCTCAAAAACTCATTTTTTTTTCACTTCAAATAACTTGCAGCGCCATGATATATTCAAAAAGAGGATCGACTCCCATGGTTCTGTTATTGAAGTCAAACAAGATGGAATTGGTGCTCCTAAGGTTTGTTGGTGATTGATACTAATATGTTTTGCAGTATTCCTCTGCTTATTTATCTACTTATTTAAATATGAAGGCCCGTGCATTCATGAATGTTTGGCAATATTCCTCTGCTTATTATTCTATATGATTCTGCTATGGACTTGTGCCTTCCGGATATAATAGACTCTGCTGCATTTTTACGGTGTCAGCTATCTTAATGTTTTAGAGAATAGTGATGTTCATTATGAGTTACTTGCATGGTGATACCTAATATCCTTCTATGGGTCTTGTAGCGAAGCAAGCATGCTGTGTTAGCCTGGTGATTCATATATCTGTTTGTCCTCTTTGTTTTGTTCTGGTTTAGATTTACTGTTTGCTTATACTTTACTAACCGCGTTGTCTTCTCCCTCCTCTCTTTCTCTCTCTTCTATTTGTTCCGGTGTAGATTGAGAGGCCTTTACAGAGACATGGTGGCAGACTAGAGCACAATGAAACATACTGCGGGTCATGCTTTGGTGCAGAAACGGTACTTTCTCAACTTCAGCTAGGCTTCTCTATTCTTTCCTTCAATTAGCTTAGGTAGTACTGGTTTTTAATGATATTATTCTAAATTCATCCAAATGTATGTTTCCAGACTAATGAACATGAACTCTTGTTTTCATCAAAAGCTCAATTTATCCCTTGTAAGAACACAGTGTTCAAGACTGGGCAGCCCGGTGCACAAAGCATCCCGCGTTAGCGGGGTCCGGGGAAGGGCCGCACCCCAAGGGGTGTGATGTAGACAACCTACCCTAATGCAAGCATTAGTGGCTGCTTCCACGGCTCGAACCCATGACCTATAGTTCACACGGAGACGACTTTACCGTTTCTCCAAGGCTCCCTTTCATAGTGTCCAAGACTACATTCCATATATTTTACATCTCTGTCTCCCATGTATTTTGCAGGCAGATGATGAATGTTGTAATTCATGTGAAGAAGTTCGTGAAGCATATCGAAAGAGAGGCTGGGGGATGACAAATCCAGATTTAGTTGATCAGGTTTGTATCCATGTTCACCTTTCTAGCTGAAATATTAATATTAAGAACATCTAAAAAGAACAGTGCGTTGTGGACTGTTATTAGCACGTGGCTGTTAACTTCCAACGCCGAAAAAAAATTGTTGACAAATTGGTCAATTTAGTGTTATCCAAGTCATTGACAATCATATTTCAACCAGTTTCTTTTGTATTAGCTTGTTGCTTCACCAATTCTGTGAGGGGTTTGGGGGAAGTTGGAGACAGTTTATTTAAATTGCGAAAGGGAGGATGGAGTATTATTGTTCAACACAATATAGTGTGAAGGTGGACGTCTTTATTTCGCATAGTGGAAAGGATGAATAAAATGGGAAGCAGCAGAGGACGTGCTAATAGTTGTATTATATATTTTTCTGGCCGAAGTATATTGACTCGGAATCAATGTTACTAACCTACTTACTCTTCAGCTGTCATTCATTTTGTTACTGTGATGTTACTTATTTGATATTTTAACTTGTAGTGTAAAAGGGAAGGTTTTGTCCAAAAGATCAAGGATGAAGAAGGTGAAGGATGTAACATCCATGGATCTCTAGAAGTCAATAAAGTGGCTGGAAATTTTCACTTTGCCGCTGGCAAAAGCTTTCACCAGTCAAGCTTTCAACTCTTCGAATTGATTGCCTTACAATCGGATACTTACAATGTAAGATGCCTTCTATAATATCTTACTCATAAACATAGATTGTTATCTTTTTTAGTAATTTGATATGTTTAGAAATGTTGGCTAACATTCAATTAACATTTTTTATGTCATGCAGATAAGTCACAGGGTAAATAAGTTAGCTTTTGGCGACTCTATCCCTGGAGTTGTAAATCCACTTGATGGGTAATTTTCTCACTCTGCAGACTCTGCTATGTATGGTCGTGTGCTCCTGTCTACAGGTCAAGGTTAACTTGCAGTTACCTGGCTATTTTGAAGTTTAATGTGCATTTTCCCGACGTATATCTCAAAGCATAGTTACAAACTGCAATTATCATTTAAAGGGAAACCTTTCAGCTTAGAACATTGGTTGCCCATGTAATTGCGATGCGGCACATCTGTCTTTTTATTCTTTCTGAACAGCTATATTTATTGTATTTTCTGTACGTGTATCACATATCCTCCCTCCTTTTCCACCCTCCCTGGGGAAAAGGAAAAATGGAGAACATAGTATCTCCATTCTTTTTTTCTTTTGCAATTGTATATTGCATAAGAATTTTTTATTCTATTACTTTTTAGGGTTCAATGGACGCAGGAAGCACAAAATGGAGTGTATCAGTACTTTCTCAAAGTAAGTGTTTGTGGACATAACATTCTTCCTTCCTGTTTCTTTCTCCTCCTGATTTGCATGCATATTTGTATGCTTGATGAATATGCATCTGATGTCGGAAACTGGCACGAGGCAGAGTAGGAAATAAAGGAAATTTAAGTAACATAGTTAAAGGGAAAAGAAGGACCTGTACAGTAGAAGCATGACAACTCAAAACTGTAAATATCAAGTTTCTATGAAGCCAAGACCCTCCTTTTAAGTGTAGGTAAAGCTGTTGTGGGATTCGGAAATACGTAATAAATTAGTACTTTTCAAATAATTCCACAGGGCTGAATGTGTCTCACAAGGAAGTCTTAGTCTAAGCCCAAAAGTCCTCTGTAAATCTATGCTAATTGTGTCATTGTTACAGTATTTAATTTTAAATCATTAGTTAACCCCTTGGACGTCAATCTTAGTTGCTATGTCCAGCACGAGCTTGGTGCTTGGTTATTTCTGCTAATATAAACTTAATTTACTGATAAGAAAAGTAAATGTTAGTTGCTTTTCAGGGGAAAAAAAGTTTCTAAAGAAAATAAATAAAGATTAAGCAAAATAGAACTGAAATTAAAAAGAATTCATTTTCATGCTTCATGATCTGGAATGCTGTCTTGCCAGCGACAAACATTACATTGGAGACACAAATTGTTGCATCATTACACTAAGTACAGAGAAAACCAAAACTACAACACAACATATGAATCTTCTACCTGTATTTGTGATTTTATTGGGAAATAATTGGCAAGAATCAAACTGTGTTTGTTTCAAAGTTGAGAAAATAAGAATTTGCTCAATGTGTCTGCTGGTGTTTCAGGTGGTCCCTACAATATATAAAGGTGTTAGAGGCCGTACTATTGATTCAAATCAGGTATGTTTTAAATCATGTTTAGATGAACATTTTTTCTTGGGATTTTTGTCAATCCTCCTAATATGAAAGGACATTGGTTATGTATAGTTCTCAGTGACCGAGCATTTCAAGGGTTCAGACATGGGTCTTTTCCAATCAATTACTGGAGTTTACTTCTTTTATGATCTCTCTCCAATCAAGGTGAAATCTTCCATCCATTTCCCCCTTTATTCCTCTTTCTATTATTTTTTTGAAAATTATATAAGTAGAGGCCGAAGTGATGGATTTGAAATATGGGTTGGATGGGGTTTCCCTTCTTTATTCTATCAATCAGATATCCCAATTTGACAGTAATCTCTATCATGAACATGCAAGCATGAAGGTGAAAACTTCCCATGAGACTACTAGATATTTGAAATATGGTTCAATGCCAAAAGTAGCACAATAAGGGATGTATGGTGGGGTACATTACGAGTTCAAATCTTGCTGTACTAAGTGTGGTATTTAAGTGATGAAGCGTTGCGGGGTGGACCTATTATCGATAGACTTTTGAAGCCGGAAATAACTTACTTCTTGGTTATAGAAAAGGGGAACAATCTTGAAAATGATTCAATTTGCAGTGGAGCAAGATGGATTATTCTTCCAATTTGGTTTCTTCTTGCAGGTCACTTTCACGGAGGAGCATGTATCGTTCTTTCATTTCCTCACCAATGTTTGTGCAATTATTGGAGGTAACTCACTGTCTGATATAGTATTCAGCTGATCTTTCTTGTACTAATGTTACTTGTGATTGTTGGAGGATTATCTTGTTACACGACTTCCGAAGGGCGTAGAATAGGGGGAAACTAGACAATGAGAAGATCTCTTTTAAGTTGCTCAAGAGAAACCTTCCCTCTATTCCAAAATGCAATCAGAAATTCTTTCAAGCTCCAGTTATCATTTTCCCCATCATTGTGAAATCATGCTTGGTTTGCCATAAGCTTGACTGAGTTACATTACTTTTGCAGTCTGTTTTCTATAAATTGTCAAAATGGTAAATCTGAAAAAGGGAATATATAGAAGTTGGAGAATGTCTTTATTGTTTCAAGCCATCTTTCTTGGTGTAATTTTCTCTTCTAGTGAAATCAGTGATATTGCAGTATATAAACTCTGGTAACACTTCATAGTGAGTAGGGTGTTAAACAGAATTCTGTCCACAACTTTGTTTATCCAAATTTTGCTTCCCATTTCATTTTAAATCAACAGTATTTAAGTTGTTGCGCTGGTCAACCAAGTGCTGAACATTCATTTGTCTAGATCAACTTTGTATTGAGTAATATTTTTTGCTTCTCAATTTTTTCTTACAACCTATAGGATACTTACAGCATCATCCTTGTCCTTTCATTCAGGTGTTTTCACAGTTGCTGGAGTAGTAGATGCTTTTATTTACCATAGTCAAAAGGCCATAAAGAAGAAAGTGGAACTCGGGAAGTTCGGTTAATGACACTACTGCATGATAGTGCTTCATCATCCTTGACGCAGTAGCTAGTGCATAGTACTCGATGCTTGTTCATTTCTCTCCATGGTTGGCCCTTCTGATGGTTTCGTTTGGTTATTTATTATGTATAAGCCTTCCAACAAAAAGGAAGACATATGCATCAGGTTTCATAGGGTAAAAGACATTCAGAAGGGAAAATTCCACATCTGCAGAATATGACTAACTTCTGTAGTTCATGCTTGAATTCATTGTCATTTTGCTTCATCTTCACCTGTAAGTTTAGACGACCTTGGGTCTTGTTCAAAGGAGAGAAATGATCTTTTCTGTAGCTCAGTTTGCATGTCATATGCCGAATGTTTCCCCAGAAACAGAGTAAATTTTTGTGTGTTACAAGTTGACTTGTGCCAGTGGACTACCACATCGATTTTATACTTTAAAAGATGTCAGTACATAAACCTGAATGTGAGCTGCTTATGAACGGGCCACTGATTTGTCCGGCAGAATGGACGATTCTGGCAAATGTAATATTTTTTTTGTTGGTATGTTTAGTCATGCAACTAAGCAGCAATCGCACCACTCCTATTTCTCAAATCAGTTGTCTTTACTATTAGCTGGAGCTACGTGAACACTTCCATTCAAATCGTTTCTCCTTGGTTCACATAGGAAAAAGGATTGGCCTATTTTCCATATTGGGGTACACCCTTGTGTTAAAAAATTCACACACCCGCTTAAATGAAGTTGCGGTAGTTACCGTACCACACATTTGTGCAAGAAAGTTCATGAGAACAGCTGAAAGAAAATTGTAGTAGGTTTATCTTACAAATCTATCAACTGAATTGGTTGGCATTGATCCGCGACTGCCGAGCGTTTAACTCGAAGAGAGGGTACGGGCGTTTGCTTCTCATTTCTAATTTAGTGTTTCTTTTTGGTACTGCTTCTCATTTGTAATTTAGTTGCATTTACGGATGTGAGGAAACCAAAATGAAGACGATGAGATACTAGAAAGATGGGGCAAAAACATAAAAAAGGAAGAACAAAGAGGAAGGCAAGCACAACAACAATATACCAGTGTAATTCTACATGGTGGGGCATGAGGAGAGTAGGTTGTACGCAAATTTTACCTCTACCTTGGGGGTAGAGAGTTTGTTTTCGAAAGACACCCGGCTCAAGAGAAAACATGACAAAAATGTCAGATAATGTTTGAAGAAAATAATGTAAAGTAAAGTAAAGTAGAACAAAGTAAAGCGATCATGTCACAACAAATAACAGATAATACCAGGAATCAAAGGACAAGAAACTACACGAGTAATACGAAGCATGACGTGCCCAACTACCTACTAGCCCTCTACCCTAATCCAAGTCCTCCATACCCTTCTATCTAAGGTCATGTCACCTTGCCCCGAATATCTTCATTCCTAATCATGTCTCTCATCGTGTGCCCACACATCTACCGCAACATCCTCATTTTCGCTAACTTCATTTTCTAAACGTGAGAGTTCTTGACTGGCCAACACTACGCCATATACAACATAGTTGGTCTAACCATCACTCTGTAAAACTTGCCTTTAAGTATTGGTGACACCTTTTTGTCACACAAAACTCCGGATGCGAGCCTCTATTTCATCCACCCCTCACTAATGCGATGTGTGACATCATCATCAATCTCTCTATTATCTTGGATAACCCACCCAAGGTATTTGAAACTTCATTTCGTTTGAATTTCCTAAGTACCAAGCCTCACTTCCACGTCAACCTCATGTGAAACACTGTTGAACTTGCACTCCAAATACTCTGTCTTGGTCCTACTCAACCTAAACCCTTTAGACTCCAGAGTCTATCTCCAAACCTCCAAGTTAGCATTCACTCCGCTGCGGGTCTCGTCAATCAGAACTATGTCATCCGCGAATAACATACACCATGACACCTCACCTTGAATTTTCCGCGTCAGACATCCATCACCAAGGCAAATAGTTGATCCCTGGTGCAACCCCATCATCACAGGGAAGTATTTCGAGTCCCCTTCCATTGTCCTTACCCTGGTTTTGGCTCCATCGTACATATCCTTGACCGCCCTAATGTACGCCATAGGTGCGTCTCTGACCTCCAAGCATCTCTGTAGAACTTTCCTTGAAACTTTGTCGTATGCCTTTTCTAGGTCGATAAATACCATTGCAAGTCCCTCTTCCTCTCCCTATATTGCTCCACCAGTCTACTCATAAGATGGATGACTTCAGTAGTTGAATGGTCTGGCAGGAAGCTAAGCACATGTTGATAAAATTACTGCACAACTCTGCCCCAGTAGTTTTGGCTTATTGAAGATCGTGGTATGTTGAAACTTTGATTAAGATGGATTTTCGTCATATTTTTCTATAAATTCTATAAAAGCTTTGCACCAAAAGGGCCACCTCAACGATTTCATGCACCAAGCATAATATTCTTTGTAATTTTTTTAAAGAAATAAACTCTTGATTATTTTCATTAATGAATGAGTATATATACAATTTACAATTTTCATAATATGGAAAATCCTATTCCTACTCTACTCTTAAAACCTTATTCTACTTGTACAATAATTATGCAATTATGGTAAGTGTACAATGCTAATTAAATACAACAAATACCATCTCCTAACCGTTTACAAACATCTCCTAAATTCCCATAAAATAAGATTATGTAACTAACATGATTCAGAAACCACATTGGCTACCGCTCGATACTCGGCCTCTGCACTGGAGCATGATAAGATATCTTGTCGTTTTGCAGACCATGAGACCAAGTTATCACCAAGAAACATACAGTAACCAGACGTAGAGCGTCTGGTGTCCGGACCGTCACCCCAATCAGCATTTGTATAAGAGATAAGTGTAGAGACCGACAACGAATATAATTGCAAGCCATAATCAAGTGTTCCTTGTAAATATTGTATAATGCATTTGAGCGCATTCATGTGCTCAACCCTAGGATCATGCATAAATAAATACACATGTTGTACGACATACGTAATATCCGATCTCGTGAAAGTAAGATACTGAAGTGCCCCTGCAAGATTGCGATAGTGGGTGAGATCCTCATACGGTGAGCCAGCCGCAACACCTAGCTTGGGTTTTGTATCAACAGTAGTAGAAGTAGACTTACACGAGGACATGCCGACCCTCTCAATTATCTCGCTAGCATACTTCCATTATGATAAGAATAACCCACTTGCATGACGAGTGACAGCAATTTCCATAAAATAACCCAAGAGCCCCAAGTCTTTCATAGCAAACTCAGAACTGAGTAGTGTCATGATCGACCAACGTAAAATATCAGACGAATCAATCAATATAATATCATCCACATACAACAAAATATATGCCAGAGAGGACCCATGACGGTAGATGAACAGAGAATTATCGGACATGCTGTGAAAGAACCCAATAGTAGAAACATAGTCTGCAAATCATTTATACCAAGCACGTAGGGCCTGCTTAAGCCCATATAAGGACTTCTTCAACAAACATACATGATTAGGATAATTGGGGTCTCTAAAACCCAATGGTTGATGTATGTAGACTGTCTCCTTAAGATCACCATGAAAGAAAGCATTTTTCACATCTAACTGATGAATGGACCATGATTTTGAGAGAGTTAAACTGAGAACAGTGCGAATGATAGCCGGTTTAACAACCGGACTAAATGTCTCGCCACAGTCCACACTAACTTGTTCAGTTTTGGATCGGTGACGAAGGCGTGACGATGGAAGCTTCTTGGCCCAACTCGAAAGCTCTTAACAAGCTGGATCGGAGACGAGTTGGGGCCATGAGATATGGAACTGGGTAGGTGGCCCACTGGACAGTCCTGAAAAAGACGGACTAGAGGCGGGAGTGGGCTGGGACGGCTGGTGTGGGCCAGCAGGCAGTGGGCCTGCTGGCGGGTCAGCGACATGGGATTGGTCCAATAAATGATGTATAATGTATGGTGGGACCCTGCCATCTAAGAAATTATACGAATTAGGCACAGGACTACTCACTTTGTTAAACAGAAATTTAGTTTCATAAAAAATAACATGACGATTGATTATGATTTTATTAGAAGGTAAATCAAAACACTTGTAACCACGATGATTTGACGGATAACCCAAAAATATACAAGCGGTAAAACGAGCTTGAAGTTTGTTTATTGTAGGTGACGGAAATAGTGGATAACATAAACACCCAATGACCTTAAGATGTGAATACGAAAGATCCTTATTATAGAGAATTTTAAAGGGAGACGCATATGCCAACCCTTTGGTAGGAAGTATGTTAAGATGATAAATAGTCATTTGTAGAGCATGATGCCAAAAGGAAGGGGGTACGGAAGCATGGAGCAATAAAGTTCGGACAATATTATTAATGATATGAATTTTTTGTTCGACTTTTCCATTTTGTGAGGACGTATGAGGACAAGAGAAATGAAAAACTATGCCATTAGCATCACAAAAATCCCAAAACAACCCATTATCATATTATTTGCATGATCACGTTGAATATTTTTTATTTTCCGTTCGAATTGGGTACGGATGAATGCTTTAAATTTTAAGAATGTGGAAAAACTTGAGATTTCTTCGCTAACGTAAAGGTCCACAAAAAAATAGAATAGTCATCCAAAAAATAGAACATAATAACGATGGCCTACAGAACTCAGAACGGGAGATGTCCATAAATCGCTATGAATAATGTCAAAAGGCATCAAAGTACGAGAAGTAGATGCTGCAAATGGTAATCTAACATGTTTTCCTAACGGACAGGAATGACAAATTGGAGTACTACGCGTACCCTTACAAGAAATAAAATTATTTTTATGCAAAGAAGAAACAATAGACGACCCAGGGTGACCCAAACGAGCATGTCACAAGGAATGAGCTATAGCGGCAAACGTTGATGGCATGGCTTGACTCGAGAAACTGGAGGCGGGCGTGATTGGATAAAGATCTCCCCTACTATTGCATCTCATGAGAGGTATCCTCGTTTTGAAATCCTTCATGTAAAACCCAAAAGGATCAAAATTAACAGAAACTCAATTATCAGTGGTGAATTTTCGGACAAACACCAAATTTTTAATTAAGTTAGGGGCATGAAGGGTATTTTTCAAGACAAGAGGCGAATGTGGGGGAGAAAAAATTGTATTACCGAAATCACGAATTGGAATTGTATTGCCATTACCAACAATAATGCCACGATTTTTGCTCAAATTGAATAAGATGAGAGGGTACCTTGGTCGGACGTCATGTGAGAAGTTGTGCCGGTGTCCATGTACCAATTTGGGTATGGAGGATTTAATCCAAGTGTATGCATAGCGGCCTCAATATATGTGGGTGTCGGGATCGGATTAGGGTCTGCAGCATTAAAAGCCTGCTGGGGCCGAGGCCCAAGCACACCAGACTATGGACCCGACCCGGAACGATGATGGGTGTTGCCGAAGGGACCCGAGACAGTTGGCTAGACTGGAGCCCAAGGACCCGAGAAATAATTTGGTGGACAGTAGGAGGGACTGGGCCACTAGCCGCTGGTCTAGACCCACTGCCAAGGGCCCCAGGGCTGATACCAGGTGGGCTGGGGCCCAGTACCCCAAGGCCCACTGCCTATGTTGTTACCATTCCGGCTGCCTCCATTATTTTCGCCGAGATTCTTGCCATTATGTTTACGGTTTACACCCTTTTTGCCGCCACCGTTGTTGCGATTTTGGCCCGAATTGTCAACAAAACCGTGAGAGTTATCGGATGAAGCCATCAGTGTCATGGAACTTGCGCCAGTAGCCACTTTTTTTGCTAAGCTAGCTTCTTCCAAAGTTAGCATCGAACAGGCTTGATAAAAATGAGAAGTGGATTACTTTGTCGGAGTAGAGTCCCAACTCCATTATAGGTCTCAAATAGGTTGCAACCATTTGTAGGATAAGACAATTATTGGTAATCAGCGCTCCAACGTTACGGAGTTGGTCCACCAATTCCTTGAGTCGTTTACAATAAGCTGAAACATTCGGGAAATCTTCCATGCTAACTTGCAAAAATTCTTGCTCAAGAGTGACAACTCGGGAATGTTGGTTATCTTGGAATATATCACGCAATAATTCCAGGTAGCCATAGCCGTAATGTCGGGTTCAATGATCGTCTGTAAAAGGTCGGTAGAAATAGTGAAGTAAATCCAATGAATGACGGTAGCATCAAGAGTGATCCATAGATGAGGATCCTCCGCGGGTGTAGGAACAACGGGATGAATTATGTGATAGAGTACTTGATGTGAGATGGCGTGAATTTTGAACAATTCCACCCACATCGCATATTGGACGTTTTTCATCTCAAGAACAATAGGGATGTGGTTCTTGATCTTGGAAACAGTAAGGGCAGGGTGAAACATGTTATTTGACGTAGACATAACGAAAGAACAATAGGTGATTAAGGGATTTGGAAGAAAATTTGGAAAGAGAGGAGGAAGAAATCAGCTCGGAAACCGAGGAAGGGCTCAGAATTCAAGGAAGCCGATGGGTAGCGGAAGCTTTTGGAGAAGGAGGTATGTGAGACCTAGACTTCTGATACCTTTTTTTTTGTTTTCTTATTGAAAAAGTAATAAGAATGAGAGGTGTTAAGCTTTTTATAATCCTGGAGCCGAGCTATTTTTCCGCATGAAAGAAATAATCCCTTGATTATTTTCATTAATGAATGAGTATATATACAATTTACAATTTCCATAATATGAAAAGTCTTATTTCTACTCTAAACCCTAAACCTTATTCTACTTGTACAATAATTATGCAATTATGATAAGTGTACAATGCTAATTAAATACAACAAATATTATCTACTAACCGTGTACAAACATCTCCTAATTTGCTTTGTGTTTCCGTGATATACACGGTATACACAAGGCAGTGTATATGCCGTGTATATCACGGGTCACGGGTAGGGTATATTTATCAATTTTCAATGAAATAGAACTAACTTTAGTTATAGATGGCACCTAACAAAGCGTGCTTTTTATGTAGTACACGCAGGTTCTCCATCATAAAGATATTTGAGGGAAAGCCTGCATTAGATTCTTTACATGGCCAGCTTGAACATGTTAGAAAACATTATGCAGTACTGATATTACAGCTACTCAGATGGTTAATTTGCTCTTTCTTTTTTATAATATAGTTTGTATTTTAATCTAGGTCTACGCTAGCTATAGACATCTCTTTTTTTTTCTAACTTTTCAAGACTAATCTATAGTGAAGATACCTTAAAAATAAAAAATAAAAAATAAAAAATAAAAACCAAAAGAGAGGAAGAAGTGTTTAAACATATAATGTACAATCTTACTTGGACATGTAAAAGTTTGTTCCGTGTTGTCAATTTTACAAGAACTTTTTTTTTTCATGAACATCTGTGTAAAAGCGGGAACCAATATATGTGTACTTTCTAAAGTTGTTAGGGAGATATTGTAATTGACTGTATGAATATTCCCAACAGTCTTTTGTAACTCTTGGTACCTTCTTGATACTCGATCAATAAATCTTTACCTTAACCAAATAAAAAAGAGCGGGAATCAAAAAACAAAAGAGAAACAAACAATAGTGCAAAATTGATGTTGCTGCCCAGGATCGAACTGGGGACCTTCAGTGTGTAAGACTGACGTGATAACCACTACACCACAGCAACATCTTGATGTCATTCTCAGCTTCTTAATTATATTGACTGACAGCCTTTTTTGAAAGAACTCCGAATTCATTTAATATGAAATTCATGGGAATAGGTCCGGAAACATAACTTTGCCAATTCGAACTTGAAAAGAGCAAGAAATGAAAAGAAGAACGAATATAATCCATTATATTCATTTTATATCTAGTTATCTAGAGAACTACAAGGGTGTACTGATATATGAAATGATTCAAATTTCAGAGGGAGAGTGCCCGAAATCCCGATCGTTGACTCTTAATGTTTGATTTTGTAGTTATTGTATTTTACTTTGTTTTCCTGTCGTTTCCCCCCGGTAAATAGCTATTTTTGTGTCTCTATTCACAACACACTTTGAGTAGTATCGATTAAAGTTCCTACTTAGGTTTCATAACTCCAGCACGTGTTGTTTGAAGGACATCACTCCATTGCTTGTTGTAGTAAGTCAATAAATCTGCAAGCGAAACCCTTATCAAGGGGTATGTAGTATTATCATATATGCTACCGGAATACAATCATAAATAGTCAACCTGAAAACTGAGTTCAAGGAGATGGCAGCATTGGCTCCAAGCATCCAAACTGATTGCAACACTAAAATGTAACAGTTTAAAGTCTTTGCTTTTCGACTGCTTCTTACCATGAGGTCTTCGCACTGTAACACTAAGCAATATGCTTGAATGGGCCAGTCAGTGAACGCACAGCCGAAGTTCCTCTGATTGCAACATGACAAAATGAAGTGCTGAATGATTCTGCTAACAGAACTCAAGACTCTTTCACTTGAGGGAACATCCACTAACTATCCAAGATTCAAGCTGGTGTATCTGCAGTACGGGGAAAGCAGCAATGGTGAACCTTATACCAAGCTTGACTTGAGGATTGGAAATGGGTTGTGTATCAAGGCTATCTTTCTCCCAGACATGATCAGATGAGAGTAAAAAAGAGATCCTACTCCTTTCATTCAACTTCTGAGGGGTTGAAAATTTAACTCAGCTTCTTTTACCATGCAAGGTATATGGTACTATTTCAGTTGCACTCCAATTGGCCGTCATACCTTTCACTCAACTACAGAAAGTGGTAGGTATGATCAAAAGACATAACCAGCACTAAGCTTCACTAACAACTCTAAGCAATTAACAAATTAATGATATGTATTACCTGCCTGGAAAGTTAGAAACATTTCGGAGCTCAGAATTTAACTTTAAACCCTTAGCTTCAACTCTTTTCTTCTTTTCTCTTCCGGGCAAGATATTCATGATACTCTACCAACTCTTTCTCCATTTTCTCGATAAATTGACTTGTATGCTCCAAGGATTGCTCATATCGATACTTCTCCAAGGCCTGCAGTTTTACAAAGCCAATACGGTAAATCATCTTTTGAATATGGAATCCTTTTCAATTTCACATACAGACTGATTCAAGCATGATATCACAACAACAAAAATGCATACATTACCTTATCTTTAGATAGAGTATCTGGAGGAGACATAACATCTGGTTGAACATAATTCTTTCCACGATAAAATATTATGGTATTGTCTGGCTTAATGTCAATAACAATGCCTCTGCTTAACCGAGTCAGCTCTGCAGCATATTCATGAATCTGCCCAGGCTTGCAAGGCCTGCATACAACCTTAACTGTTTCATGTTTCTTCCAGTGTAGATGCATATTTAACACCACCCCTCCAAATACTCCTCGTCTCCCAACCGGCACATAATTTTTCTTTTTCTCACCAGTGCGCTTCAAGTAAAACTTCTCCTCTTCAGTTAATATTTCAGGATCATGTGGTTCATCTGGAGCTTTAGGTACCTCAAATTTTCTCAATTTCTCAATCAACCAAGCTTCCTTTCGTTTTGCCTACAATATACATGCAATAACTAACATAAAAAAGTCGGATTACACCACTTCTTCTTTTTTTTCATCAGCTTGGCGCATAGCAGAAGAAAGTAATGCCGTTATGGAAACACGCGAAAACTTTACCGGACTGATGTTCGTACATGGATAAATAATTCTCAAAGATATCAGAACCAGAAATTAGAGCAAGCAAGATAGTAACATAAGAAAAATAATGACATACCAATTTTCATTTTCTTCCTCTCTCTTTTTAAAGAAAAAGAAAATATTTACTATCCCTCTCCCACCCTACCCCTTAAACTCTAAAATGTTCAAGAAACTAAAAGCCAATAGGACAAAGTGACAAAAAGGAAAAAAAATACAGCACAAACATAAGCTTACTCACACAAATAATGAAATAAGTCATGATAACAGAAACTATTCAAATGCTTGGTAAATTAAACAGGAAAAATTACTATAATAGACGCAAATTATTCTGTTCAACATATCTTAAACATGGATATCATCACCCTTAATGGATTTGACCTTGTCAAGTTTGTATTTGATCCTAACTTCAGGATTTGGAGATCTCATTTTCTTCTTTGCCTTCAGTCTATAAAATCTGAGTTCATTCAATTTTGTTTTTTTAGACATTTTAAACTTCTTCACGACACGCCTTGCCTTTGTCTGACCAACTCTGTTTCTGGTTTCTTGATCAAATCTAAATCTGACTACGCCTTTATCTGTATTCAGCTCTATTGCTGGACTAGAGAACCGCCTAGCATGGAGCCATTTCAAAACGATCTCACGAGATCCAGAAGTTAATGAATTTGGCAATAGCAAAGTGTCTGTTGCAGGATCTTGACGCGGTAATCTAGGAATTAATCTCATTTGGTAATAGTTTCTGGAAATGGAGGCGTTTCTATGACTACGGAAATGCATAAAGGAAGTTGCTTCGTGAAAATATGCAGGATTTGGAACACTTCGTCCAGAGTAACTAAACATAAGAGGAGATTCCCTGCATAAAACAAAACAAATGAGGGCATAACTTACAAAATGCTTAGGACAAACTAATAGAAAATGTAAGAATGTTTTCATTAATTCAGAACAAACCTACAGCATTGGGCCAGAGATGAAACTGTTGAATAACCTCAATTCAAACTATTAAATGGTCTTTTTGGGTATTGATTATTCACTATTTAAGAAGAAAAGGGGGGGGGGGGGGGGAACTCACGCTTCCGTTTAACAAGTGAAGAATTTATGTTCTTATTGGAAACTAATATACATTATGTATAGCAAAGATGCTATTCCTTAAATACATGAAACAGAAATGAACGATCAAGCGACACTAATTAAAAACCCTAGCTAGGAAAGTGGCTGTTAATATGTACCTTGAGACGACATTGATATCGGAATGACTGAAAATGAAGCCCCGGAACTTGAGAGAAGAGCTTTTCTTTATTGCAAACATGATCTTCACGGCGGCGAATACTGGTTGCTCAGCCGCCCTCGATTTACCTTCCGCTGCTCAATTGGGTCTAATACTCCATCAAGAATTAATGGAAAATTTGGTAAATAACCACTTTTAGTCGGCTTAATTGATTACAAATTCGTTTTTAATTTTATGTCTTTTTTATAAGAAATTTTTATTTTTACATATAAAGAACTTGAAAATGACACACAAGAAATCTAAAAAACATATTTTATTTTATTTAAATTATAAGTGAACATAGAAGACAATTTCTTCCTTTTTAACCCCCACAAAAAAATATTAGCTTCTATTTTCAAAGTTATCAACATTTAACCCTTCTTCTGATAAGAAAAAAGTTTTGGACAAATACCTCCAACGAATTAAGAAACTATTCATCGGACTTCAAAAATATATTCGCATGCACGCTAGTTGCACAGGCGGAGCTAAAGGCCGGTTTCCGAGTTTGGCATAGCCCAATAAACTTTTGTTTAGACTTGTATTCGTATTACACAATTTACTTTATATATAAAAATAATTTATTTAAAATTCAGTAAATTATATTTAATAAAATTTAAAATTTATAAACTCAAAATTCTAGCTCTATCCATCTGAGTAGTTGCATGGCTTATAGATTAATTATGAAACAACTCAACAATTAATTAATTGATTGTTGTCCTAAATAATAAGCAACGTTGTCGAAGTGAATATAATAGAGTGTCATAGATAAAAATTGCTCAAATTAATATTACACGCACATGTTACATCATATGATATTCCAAGCTTTATGAAAAAACATGCAATATTTGTAACATCTCATCGAGACGGAGTTGCAGTTGCTATGGAATCATCAGTCATAGATTGATCCATTGACAACGACAGAAGTCAAGTACCGTACCATTAATACTTTTCACTTCCCTCAACAGCTCACTCACCTCCGGTCGTTTCTCCGGCGACTTATCACAACACCTCATAGCAATCGTAGCATTCCTGAGTTGGCACTTCTCTGAACAGCTATTTCAGTGTCGAAAATTTCTGCCGTCCATTCTTCTCGGACGGACCTATGAACCCAACTGCAGAGATTAGCATCGGTAACTTCCGACGGAGCAGAATGTGAAGAAATTCTACCTGTTATAATGGCGTACACAAAATTTTATATAAGTTGTGTCACTCTATTATTACAATTTGATTTATAAGTGAATTTGAGTATGACATTGTGGTGATCTTAAGGCTTTACTGGTATCCAAAATTGATATTTATTTCTTTTAAATTTTAGTGTAGGTCCAAAATAAGTGTCATTTGGCCAAAACAATTTGCTTTGTGAGATGACCCATCTATACAACGACGTCATCAGCAACAACGTCTATACAACGACGTCATCAGCAACAACGTCTATACAACGACGTCATCAGCAACAACGTCTATACAACGACGTCATCAGCATAACGTCCATACAACGACGTCATCAGCAGCAACGTCTATACAACAACGTCATTAGCAGCAACGTCCATACAACGACGTCATTAGCAGCAACGTCCATACAACGACGACATCAGCAACGTCCATACAACGACGTCATTTACGTCATTACAACGACGACATCAACATTACGTCCTTACAACAACGTCATCGCATTACGTTTGTTCAAGGGCGTCATTTCGACTCACATGGTCGCATTTCTATGTACTCATTCTCTGTTATTTCTGTCTTAGCAATTATGTACTAATTTAGCTTTAAGCTTTAGTTTGCAGGAGCTTTAATTTACAGGAGCTTCAGCACAACGTACGGCGAACCGAGGAACTTCAGCACAACGTGGAACTTCTTACAATGAATCGAGGTAATTTTTCCCGATGATCAAGATAAAATTGGCTACTTAGTCAACTTCTTTGGCCAAAAACTCTTTCATTATCTCCGGCCAAAGAGGGGCATCTGTTGACAGCCAATTTTGTCCCACCTTTTCTGATTTTATTTACAATTTTAAATATTTTTGACACCTTAAAATAATTTTAAAATATAGGCATATATATGTATATATATTATCATTTTTATTTTTATTTGTCATTTTGCATTTTTTATCATAATCATAGTTTTATCCATAATATTCTATGTTATTTATTTTCGCAAAATGGCATGGCATTTCCATTTTTATCAAGCATTAAGCATATCGCAAATATTATATTTTTATTATTATCACATCGTTATATTCTTATTTTTTTAGTAATTTACATTTTTTCTTCAATGCATTTTTAATTTTAAACCCCTTTTATATTTTTAAACCCATAACCCATTCATTTCCCAACCCAAAACAATTTCTACTCAACCCAAAATAATTCAACTCCCCCCTTTATTTTTCGGCCCACCCGAAACCAAAAACGCCCAACCGAGACCCCAAGTCGTCGGTCCAACTCACTCAGCCCAATTTCTCCAAGCCCACTCGACCAAACACTCATTCCCCCTTTAAACCAAAAACCCACAAAAATAAAAATTCCAAAACCCAACCCCCCATTTTCGGACCAAGCCGTCGGTCCAACTCACTCGGCCCAAGACCCAGGCCCACTCGACCAACTCCCCTTCCCTTTTATCCCTCTTAACCAAACTAACCCTAAAACAAAAAACTCAAACACCCCTAACCCTCTCAACTCGTCGCACACCCTACACCCCTGTCCCTACGTCGCCGCACCCTACGCCTGACACCACCAGTCGCCGACACCGCCACCTGCCACCACCAACCCCCCTGTCGTCCTTGACACCGCCGAACCCTACCCCATCACTTCACACCTACCATATCCCCTCAAATCCGTCCCAAAATCGTCATTTTATTTTTGAAATTAAACTCGTTGAGAGGGGGTGTGGGGGTGAACGTCGGAGAGTTCGAATCCACCTATAACCCCCCCCCCCTTGTTCACTGTTAAATGGGGACCGAGACCGAAAGAAAAAGAAAAAAATATATGTTGTGTTCTTAATTTTTAGCATTCGTTTTCATTGTTATTCAAGAAGTAAGTCTGAAAACAAGCCCAAAATCAAAAGGAAAAGGGGTGAGTTTCGTTCTTGAACTTTGGTTTTTTAAATACTTCTATTTGGCCTCGTAAGCCGAATCCAAAAATCTGCTTGTTTTGTTGTTGTTCTTCACTGTTTTTTAGGTTTTTCGATTAGGGTCACTGTTCCGGGTTGAGTTACTGTTCCGACGAGTAGATTTCCGTATTTATATATTTCATATCATATTGTTGGTTATCTGAAAATCTGAGAAGAAATCGATTCAGGTTGAAAACCTCTGATCCGGGTCGGGTCACCGATCCGGGCCGACCCGATTTGTGTAAATTTCCAGATTTGTATGTTGTAAATCATGTTGGTTAACTAAAATTGGTGAGAATAATTTGATTTTGGGTTTGAATCTCTGATTCGGGTCGGGTCACAGACCCGGGCCGGGCCGACCCGGTTTGGGTATTTTTCCAGATTCTTGCATTTTTATATCTTATAGGTTGGTTATCTGAAAATCTGACAAGACTTTGATTTCGGGTTGAATTTCTGATTCGGGTCGGGTCGATCCGGTTTGGATATTTTCCAGAATTCTTGCATTTCACATCTTGTATATTGGTTATCTGAAAATCTGAGAAGAATTTGATTTTGGGTTTGAATCTCTAATTCGGGTCGGGTCACAGACCCGGGCCGGGTCGACCCGGTTTGGGTATTTTTCCAGATTCTTGCATTTTATATCTCATTTGTTGGTTGTCTGAAAAATCTGAATTTTGATTCTGATTCCGGTCACTACTTCGGGTTGCATTTCTCGGGACGTTTATCCGGGTCTGTTTTCATAATTGAATCACCCATTCAGGTCACTGTTCAGAACTTGTTCTGTCTTTCATAAACATTTCCTAATCCTATTTCGGTTCCGAAATTTCGGAATTCGGGTCGGATATTTTAATTGCTTACTGTTTGTTATTTTGGCAATGTTATTATTTTATTGATTAAACTAATACTGCATTCTCTTTGTTATTCTATTGATTTGAACCAACACTGCATTCTCTTCGAAAATCATTTCTCGGTTTCAGATTACTGTTTTTGATTTACTGATTTAATACCGCAATTATGCCAATGAAATTGAATTCGATACCGCGCCTTTCGGGCATTGCTTTCTGTTTTAGTTTATTGTTTTCGACATTTAAACATCCGTGCAACGGATATCTCACTGTTTTACTGTTTAAAATCAAATACCGTGTCTGTTCGGGCGTTGCTTTTCTGTTTCAGTTTGCTGCTCGGTTTAAGATTATTGTTTTACTGTTTTAAATAAACACTGCGTCTTTTCGAAAATTGTCTCTCTGTTTTTCTGCTTACTGCTTTGATTTAATTTTGCTGATTTGAACACGATACTACACTGGCCGATGAAAAATATTCATCGATTTTGAGGCCTCCACAGTTGTAAAGACGGAAATATAACTTCTGGGCAAGGATGAGACTTAAATCTTTTTTATTTCATCCGAGAGATCAACATGTTTAGTAGGCGAGGCAACTAAAATAACCAACGAGTTATATGCTCGCAGCCACGACGTGATTAGAATGATCTTTCTTTTTCATCCGAGAGACCAACATGTTTAGTAGGCGAGGCAAATTAAAATGACCACCGAGTTATATCTTTGCAGCCACGACGTGATTGGAATGGTCTTTTTTAAAATAAAATTTAAGTCTGAGCCCTCCGTAATCAAAACATTTATTGTTTTGGATACGGATTCGAAGTTATTTATATTTAATTATTTTTAACCGTTTGTTCTTGACAGCTTGCAAGGAACAAAGTCAACGAAGGCAAAATATTCCTCGAAGATTATTTATTTTGTTGTTGTTTTTACTTTCTTTAATTCAGCTTTATCTCGCTCTGTATTGTAATATTGTTTATTGCACTTATGTAATTATTGAAATGCTTAGAATAGGTAGACTTAGAATTAATTCATAGGGTAGTCTAAGACTGGAAACCCGTCGCTAGCTTATTTAATTGTAGGCTCGGTTAATTCAAACATAGAAATCCTTCGCTAGTTTATTTATTTTTAGGCTCGTCATGCATATTTAAAATTTTCAAAATAATCTTTGATCATCTTCTGTTCACTTTATTAATTGTACAACTCAAAATGATTTCCAAAAATTACTTCTTTGGCATGATAAGTAATTCATTTTTCTCCTTACTATTAATTGTCACAAATGCATACTTTTCCCACTTTACATGTATTTTCTTAAAATCATACAAATGAATACTTGTACAACATGCATCCCTTTCATTAATTATTTGCAAACATCTTTTTAACTTTATACTTTAAACATGTATTTTTCTTAGTATAATATTAACCTGAGTTTGACCGGATAATCGCAAGTTAGTGGATCTTAAAGGATGCCTAACCCCTTTCCTTTAGAATAATAAAGAACTCTTACCTAGAATCTCATTAGTTTTGCAGATCTTAAAATTAGAGTTACATTGCAGCATTTAGTTAACATTTAGGTGCCCTAATTCACCTTAGAATAATTAGGTGGCGACTCCTTAAATTAACCCAGGAATCACCGATATGTTGTGCTTCGCTTTGACCCGCGGATCGAAAAACGGGCGCGACATCTATAACACTTGAAATGGAGAAATGACAATATATTTCTTGGGCAGAATTGTTCAAAATCCATTGTCGTGCCTATGAGGTAATCGACCACATCATACCTTCTGAGTCATCCTCAGACGCCGGTTTGGTGAACAAAAAACCATGGTCTCGGTTGGATGCTATTGTCTTTCAATGGATTTATGGCACTATATCCAACGACCTTTTACATACCATTTTGGAGCCGAATTCTACGGCTCAACAGATGTGGGAACGTATGCAAAATATATTTCAGGATAACAAACTTTCTAGAGCAGTTTATCTTGAACACCAATTTACGAATGTTAAACTGGATGATTTTTCCAATATCTCCTCTTATTGTCAGGAATTGAAGATGCTTGCGGACCAATTATCCAACATTGGTTCGCCCGTGACAAATCAAAGGTTGGTCCTTCAGTTGATTGCAGGATTGAATGAACAGTATGATGGGGTTGCTACGTTCATTCAGCAAAGTAATCAATTGACTCATTTTCTATGAGACCCGTTCGAGGTTAATTCTCAAAACACGGAAGGCAAAACATGCATCTTCTGGAGCATCCACCGCCGCCACTGTTCTCGTCTATACCAACTCATTTTCCACGGATTCTGAGCCCCAAAATTCTGGTTCAGGGGGCAATAATAATCGTCAAAATAATGGCAAAAAATGGGGTTCAAACCGTAACAATAACAAAGGGGAAATAATGGTGGAAAAGGACAAGGTCGTGGCGGTGGCCAACCCGGCGACGGCAGCAGGCAGTGGCGTCCAGACAGTGGCGGTAATTAGTGGGGGCAGTACCCACCGTGGGCTGCCCCGCCATGCCCATATCGAACTTCTTCGTGGGCCAAGCCTCCACCTTCAACTCGCCAACCCAACATTCTAGGGTCTCGTCCCCAATATGCATTTGCGGCTCAAACACTATCTTCGGTAAGCTATGCGCCCACTGATATCGAACAAGCCATGAACAACATGAATCTAAGTGTTCCAGATGAATCATGGTACATGGATACAGGGGCTACGTCATACATGACGGCATCTCAAGGTAATCTATCATCTTATTTCAATATGAGCAATAATAAAAATATTATTGTCGGCAATGGTCAGAAAATTCCTACTCATGGTATTGGTCAGGTAATACTACCCTCTCCACACCCTCCATTATACTTGAAAAACGTTCTACATGCTCCAACGTTAATTAAAAAGTTGATATATGGTAGACATTTTACAATTGACAACAATGTTTATGTGAATTTTGATCCGTTTGGCTTCTCTGTGAATGATTTTCAGACGGGGATGCCACTCATGAGATGTAATAGCACGGGGGACCTGTATCCCATCACCTATGTTTCCAACAATCGCTTAACCAAACCATCCACCTTTGCTGCCATTTCTCCTAATGTCTGGCACAATTGGTTGGACCACCCAAGAGCACCAGTTTTTAATTCTCTTAGGAAGAATAATTTATTTTCTTGTAACCGAAGTTTGGACTCTTCTGTTTGCCGATCTTGTGTGGTTGGTAAACATGTTAAGCTCCCTTTTGCGTCCTCTACTTCTCATACGTTTATGCCTTTTGACATTTTGCATTGTGATTTGTGGACATCACCTGTTTTGAGTTCTGCAGGTCATAAGTACTATTTGCTAATTCTAGATGATTATTCGAATTTTTTGTGGACTTTTCCTTAGGACATAAATCACAAACCTACACCATTTTAAAATAATTTAGTGTTTTTATCAAAACTCAATTTGGCAAATCCGTTAAATGTATTCAGTGTGACAATGAGGGGAATTAATAAATACCCAATTTAAAGATTTTTATCACCAAAATAGGATGTGTTTGTGTATTTCGTGTCCACATACATCACCACAAAATGGGAAAGCCGAAAGAAAAATTCGAACAATTAATAATATGATTCGCATCATCCTTGTGCATTTTTCCACACCACCGAATTTTTGGTGCCATGCACTTCAAATGGCAACGTATATTTTAAATATTCTTCCTAGTAAATTGCTCTCCAATGTGTCCCCTACACAAATGTTGTATCATCGTCTTCCATCTTTTACACATTTACGGGTGTTTGGGTGTTTGTGTTATCCTTTATTTCCTTTTACTTCCATTAACAAGTTGCAGGCTAGGTCAACTCCTTGAGTGTTTTTTGGATACCCATTAAATCATATGGGATATAAATGTTATGATATGGCGACAGGGAAAATTATTATCTCTCATCGCGTCATTTTTTATGAGTCTAAACTTTCGTTTGCTAGGTCTCAAGTGGCATCCTCACATTCATATGATTTTTTGGACAACGGAATACATCCCATTTTACACCACCATCTCAATAATCAACCACCAGTTGACCCGCCACAACCCAATAGTGACATTACCCCCGCCCCCCCACTACACGGGACTGGACCAATGGTCTCGGCCCAGTTGAGCTCCGTAACAACCAGGCCTATCTGGGGGAGCCCAATGCTCCCTCACCGGTAAACCGAGACAGCCCATTACCCCAAACCAATAACCACTCGGTAACCCACTCCCATACATATATGTACTTGGGCCACAATACCTCTACTCCACCCCCTGCCATACTCGAGATCCCTACTACCCAACCGATGACGGTACAACCTCGGACCATTAAAACCTGTGTCATACACGGGAGTTTTCGGCCCAAACGCCCGTTTAACTTGCTATTTTCGATTCAACCATCATCCATACCAAAAAATTCCAAAGCAACCTTATCAGACATGAATTGGAAAGCTGTCATGTTAGACGAAATTAATGCTCTTATAAAAAATAAGACGTGGGAATTAGTGCCCCGTCCATCTATTGTGAACATTATTAGTTCTATGTGGGTTTTCTGCCATAAAAAGAATTCTGATGACTCTTTTGCGAGATATAAAGTTTGTTTTGTTGGTGATGGCAGGTTCGAGTAGATTGTGGAGAAACCTTTAGTCCAATGGTTAAGCCAGCAACTATCCGGACGGTTCTTAGCCTGCCACTATCCAAATCATTGACCATTCATCAGTTAGATGTCAAAAATGCATTTTTGCATGGCCATCTATAGGAGACAGTTTACATGCACCAGCCGTGTAACATCCCGTACTTTCGGGCCATGGTTTGAATCGCTAGGATTATGTAAATAGATCGAGCGTTGGAGGATTTTTTTGGTCATGTTCACGTATGCGAATAAATGAGCTTAGTATATAAAAGGATGCAGTCCCGAAATAATTTAGGATTAAGAAGTGTGACGACGGAAATTGAAAATAATGGTTGTATATTCCAAAAGAGGTTATGGACTAGTGCTATATCGCATGAGTATGACATTGAGTATATGAAGATTTTATAAGTCATTAAGATTTAAGTGAACTAAGATCAAGAAATTAATTAAGTGAGAATTTGTAGTGGAAATAAACCCATTAATTGGATTTAGTACATAAATTATTGGGGACATATGCACGTGATTGGTAAAGTGTGGTAGCAAAAAGGATCTGCTTGGTGTCACTTTTCAGTGACTAATTATAAGACATGTACATAGGGCCCCCGCGTGTAAGTGTCAATATTAATTAAACGTCATTTATTTCATTTTAGATAAGACAAATGTTACTTATAGGAAGCAAATAGGTTGTTGTACATTTTTCTTCATTTGTGGATAAGTTTTATGTCATATCTATACACTTCCTTTCAAATAGAAAGAAAATAAGATGCTGGATGTTTTCTCTTCAACGAAGTGCAACAAAATTTCTCCTCCGATCAAGTATAGTGATCTTTCTCTAACGATTTCATGTTTATAACGTCGGTTTCCTCCGGATGATAGTAAATTTGAGATTTCTTCGAAGTACAGTAAGGTGGAAGGAGAGGGTTTCTGGAAAAATTAGATTGAAGTTCATTACAGACTGCTTTAGTTGTATTGTGGACACAAAATGGCTAAGGTATGTTAAGGCAAATCCTTATTTCTTTTGGCATGTTCTAAGTACGAAACATAAACATAACATTGTCTCATAAATGATTCTACTCTTAGTAGTTAAGAATGCTCATGTTATTTATTCATACTGTCAAAGCATGTCTAAATATGTTCCTAAATCCTTATTGATGTATATGAAAAATATGTTAGTATTCATAATGTTAATCGGAGGTGAAACGATATTACATCACTCCGACAAACTTTTAGTGTCTTATTGTCATATCATTCATGCATTATATTCATGGACATACCTTGACCTCAAAGGAGTTATATACTCTACTATATGTATGCATTATATATATATATAGATATGGGAAAAGGGAAGGCGTTATATACGTACACCACTTGCAGTTGGTACAGATATACACGATTATGCCCACAGAGACATTCTATACTGGTTGGTTGTTTCTTGTCTCATGTTACTTTCAGGTTTCTATTATGCTATTCTTCAAGCCTGACATATTCGGTACATCAGTCGTACTGACGTCCCTTTTGTCGGGGGACGCTGCGTTTCATGCTCGCAGGCTTAGGTAAAGAGGGTGACGGTTTGCGCTAGTAAGTTGTTGGTTCAGCTGATAATGGAGCACTCTATTTGTTCCAGAGTTGCAGTCTAGTCGTGGTACGATATTTTTGATAAGCATAGGGGTATGGCAGGGCCCTGTCCCGACCTTATGATTACGTACTCTTTAGAGGCTTGTAGACAGATGTCCTGTGTATAGTAGTCATGTATGGTCTGATTGGCCTTGGTATGTATGTATATATATATATATATATATATATATATATATATATATATATATATATATAAGTTTGGTACTTCTAGTTGTAGGATTTTACATATCTCATTTTCAGTTTACTATTTTCAGCCATGCGAAATTACAGATATATGCTAAATGTATGATTAGTGGTACTCGACAAATAAGGTCCGGGTGCCCGACATGACCCTCCGGTTTGGGTTATGACAAGCCGCTGGGTTTCCGAGACTCTACACATCCAGATTATGTTTGCATGCTGAAAAAGTCCCTATATGGTTTGAAATATGCTCCACAGGCATGGTATAACAGGTTTGCAGGTTTTGTATCCACTCTTGGTTTCTTCCACAACAAGTTTGATAAATTATTATTCATTTATAAAAAGGGAAGTGACATGACGTATATCCTCCTATATGTAGATGAAATCATTCTCACTGCATCATCTACCTCACTTCGTTAGTCTATTATATCCTTTCTCGCAACAGAATTGGCGATGAAGGATTTGGGTCCTTTAAATTATTTTTTGGGCATTGTTGTCACTCAATATGTAGGTGGTCTGTTTCTAAGTCAAAGAAATACGCTAAGGAAATCCTTGAAAAAACCGGTATGTTATCCTGCCATCCATCGCACACTCCAATGGATACAAAAGCCAAATTGAGTAACACTGCAGGGACTTCATACAGTGATCCTACTCACTACCGCGGTCTCGCAGGGGCCTTGTAGTACCTCATTTTCACGAGACCAAATATCTCATATGTTGTTCACCAGGTGTATTTACATATGCATGATCCGAAAGAAGAACATATGGGGGCTCTCAAAAGGATTATGCGGTACATCTATGGTACTATTCATTTTGGATTGCATTTGTATAAATCCTCCATCTCGACTCTCTCCCCTTATACCGATGCGGATTGGGGTGGCTGCCCGGAGACACGACGTTCCACCTTGGGTTATTATGTATTTTTGGGAGATAATCTGATTTCATGGTTATCTAAACGCCAGCCAACTTTGTCTTGGTTAAGCGCTGAGGCAGAATACCGGGGGTGGCCAATGTGGTCGCTGAATCGTGTTGGCTCCGTAATCTTCTCTTAGAGCTCCATTGTCCGATTGAGAAGGAAACTGTTGTTTATTGTGATAATGTGAGTGCGGTATACTTATCCGACAATCATGTTCAACATCAACGCATAAATCATATCGAAATGGATATCTTATTCGTCCGAGAAAAGGTTGCCCGTGGACAAGTCTGTGTTCTCCATGTACCGTCCCGTTATCAGATTGCAGACATCTTTATGAAAGGTTTTTCGCGCGTAATTTTTGATGATTTCAGGGACAGTCTTAGCATCCGAGAACCTCCCGCTAAGACTGCGGGGGACTATAAGAATAATTATGGGGCAATCCCATAATTATCTTCAATCACTACTAATTAAGAAGATTGTAATATTGTAATTATGAATGTAAATCAATTTATCATCAATTAGTTAGGATGATTAGCATCTTATATTTTAGATAAACTTAGATTAGTATTACATTGTAATATTATATATATTTGCTTTCATTGGAATGAAATACTATTAATCTTCCTACAGAGTAAACCAAAAAAAGGGTGATGGCGGTCTTTGATACAATGTTAAGAAAGTAAACCTTGGCCTAACTAAACCAAAAGCTAGTTATAAGATAAAGTTTAATTACCCCAAAACCATATCAAGAGACTATAATTTAACATATCACGAGGCTCTATCTTAAACTAGTACCTTTTACAATAGATTTTTAATATATGGTGCATATAATAGAGTTAGAGAATGATCATTTCTAGTAGTTTTATGAATTAACAGCTTTAAAACAAACGAGTCAACGATTGCTTTGAGCATAGATAAGATCCCATTCGTGCCATCTTCAAATTCATTGTTCTTTTCTCACTCTTGTAATCAAAAGTCAATTAGATTGGGTCCATGTAATTAAGGGTGTCCACTAGGAAAGCTATCCTTTGCAATTGTTACAATCTTAATCAAATCATCCTTCTGAACTAACTCAACGTGAATGTGCATGGTTCAATCATTTTCATTTGTCAGTCGACTTTACTATTATGCGGATACTTTTGGCTAAGACTTTAAGTACTCTTGTAGCATCCTCCAGATAGAAATCCACTACACTTTTTCCAAATTTTCGAAAATGCAAGGGTATATTTAGATCGAAAGTAATAACGAGAGAAGTATATTTGGATAAAAAAAATATAACAAGGGTATATTTAAATTTCTAATAGTACAGGGGTATATTTGACCTTTTATGAAAATATTATATATTCACTCACTTCCAGGATTACTTCAGTATTTCTTCATGAAATTCTTTCTGTCTATAAGTTGCCCTCACTCAGTTAAACACGAGCTCCAACTATCATCTCAAAAACGTTTTTGATTTTCTAATCCATTGTCCATTCCGTGTTGTAGTATACTCATCACTCATGTAGGGTAAAAAACAGAGCAAACGGAGTAATAGAAATTGAATTTGAAGTGTATATGATGACGATGTAAATGTTTCTATACAGATATAGTTTAATCTATAATATAGGCTAACTAGTTACCATTTTTACTAATTTAATTTATCATAGAGATTTACTTATAATTATCTTATTAATGAGTTCAGTCTTTTTCAGAAATGTGAGGTAAAACTGCGTATAATAGATTGTTGTGGTCTAATCCTTTCCTGAACCTCGTACATAGCGTGAGCTTAATGCACCGAGCTACCCTTTTATCTTATTAATGAGTTGATTATATAAATATATTTTTTGTACGGTTGGTGCAAAGGTCATAGAAAATCAAAAGCTATGGGTGGAGCAGATGTCACAAAGCAAGAAGAGATCAGAGAGAGCAAAATTAACATTAGTTTAGTTTAGCTTGAGTAAAAGATTCGTGTGTTGTGTATAGATTTTTTATATTATCAGTTTAAGTTCAGCTACATTAACAATGGTAACCTAGGAAATAGAAAGGTATAACTTGCTTCAACCGTTTAAATTAATCTAATTGTGCAAAAATAATTTTACATTGTCATTGTATTACGGTGAATATAACTTAAATAGTTTTAAGGGGTTAAATTAGGAGATTACTTGGCACTATACATATGGGAAAAGAAAACAGAAACAGGGATAGAAATCCCAATGAGCAACGAGAAGTTTACCCGGTAATTAAAACTTTTATTTCTTTATATTGCACACCACATACAATTCGATTTAGCAGCTTACGCTGACTGAAACGAAACTAAGTACAAAGAGTACTATTAAGTACTACATAAAAGGGGACGATATATGTATCAATTGAATGCAGAACAAACTTTACGAATTTCACCATTAGTCCCGGTTTTAACTTCAACATTGCTCATTTTAACCATGGATCTTCCAAACTCCACACCGAATGTCAATCCAAGCAATCCCCTCACACCCAAAAACCTCTGGACAAAGACCTTGGTGGAATCATCCGTCCATAATTTTTGGTCTGATTCCAGAATTCCACGACCACTCCTCAGGTTGGAGAAATACGAGGTGTCAAAATTGTTTACGCTTCCAGTGTCTAGTGCCACACGTTTTGAGCCGTCCCCGTTTTCTGGACATAATGCTCGAAGCTGAGGAAGAAAAGATGCATCTATTGAAGGGTCAGGGCCACCAGTGGAGTTGAAATTGTATAGCCTGTAGCTGAAGAATTGGCAAGCTGAGGTTCCAATTGTATGCCCACCTAGCCACACAAAAATAAGCACAGGTTAATTATTTATACTTTTTCAAATTTACCTGTTTCAATTTCCAGGTTTCTAATTCCACAACATACAGTATTTTATGTTACACTTACCAACAAGGGTAACAAGATCTTGAGTGTTGAGACCCTTTGCAGCAAATTTTTGCTTTTGAGCAGCAACAGACTCAGTAAAACCTGGCAGATCAGAAGTGTCTGCTGCTCTTGAAACTAGCCCATCTCTACGTCCCGTGGGCACGGACCAAGTCAGTCCCCTGGTCTGCATCAACAAGGATATGTTATTACGAAGAACTTAATTTTTTATACACCGATAATGCAAAAAATCACATTGTTGGTATATTTTCACTAGTTATAGTAAGTGTTAGCTGCAATATATTTTAGGTGATTAATTCCATATTTTATATACCGTTACGTACCGTTAAGTGATATGATATGTCAAAATTTAGCTTACTTTTATTAAACTCTAATACAGATGCATGGGACCATAACCTAAACATAAAACTACGTTCTCTCATGCAATATCCATTTAATTTTGTTGGTTAAATCTATGTTAATTGTGTTGTGAATTTAGAGGGAAAAACAAGGGGGGAGTATATTACCACAAGAACGGAATCACGAGCAGCAAGAGCAAGAATGTCAGCACATGAAACAACTCCGGGACAAATAGCTTCGATTTGCTTCTTAGCATCATCAATAACCTCGTATCCTCTCAACAAGGTATTCGGGGGAGCTGTTTTCTCAGTGCCAGCACCATCAATGAGGATGGAACCATCACAACCTTGCACAAAACAATCATGGAAGTGCATTCTTAACAATCCTGGTGCCACCGTTGCATCAGATTGGAAATGAGACCTCACCGTTGATTGAACTATGGATTCGGCTCTTGGGCACGTGCTAGAATAAAATCCAACACGAGTCCCTTGGCCTAATACCATAGTCACATCTATTGCTAGCACGAGAATAGCAATAATCGTAACCATTTTGTTAATTGAATTGTAATAGTAGTACTCCATGTTGTTATGTACGTACTGTACGTAAATAAATATCTACTAGATCTCTTTTTGTATCGCTTAATGATTGAAATTGTATAAGAGACCTGGACATATTTATACGCACAATCTAGTGATGGGAGTAAGAGACCATGAGTAAGCAAAGCCGGCTAACTGAAGTTGAAAATGACTATAAGGGCCTATACGCGTTTGGTATTTTCTTCTTTAGGGACTAATTAATTGTTTTTGCTTTTATATGAGGTGAGTGGTGGATCAAGAATTCAACGTTGTTTTGGGGACATGAGTTGGCATGCAACTAAGCAGCAGCCTTGATTCTGTTTGTCTCTTTTAGTCAAATTTGTGATTAATATGATAATTGCATGTCTTGCCTGCCTACGGCAAAATTTATATTATATTATAGGGGAATTAATTGTTTCTCTTGCGACTAATTGTATATTTTAACATATTAAAGTTGACCAACAGAGTTGATTTAAGAGGCTCTTTATAATTTAGCTCAAATAACAAGTTCTATGTCTCCAGCCAATTTCCTTATTCTAAGAATGAAAGGTTAAAAAAATGGTCTCCACTAGTCAAAACATACTACTACCATGTTTTTTTACATGGTACCTTTATTAACGTTTTTTTTTCAAAATCAGGAGAAGAACGAAAAAGAAAGAAAAAAGAGTTGTTATTGCCATTGCAAGGTAATTGGTCAAGTAATGCATGGTGAACTTGTTGAAGAATGAATTTTGTAGGGTGTATGGGTGTCAAAAAATGATAAGTTAATAATGTAAAATGTTGACCAAGGAAATGGTACAGATTACTAGAATTTGAGGTCATCCCCAAAAAAAGGAAAGGCATTATATATTTATTTAAAGAGCACTTGCAGCTTTGAGGAAGAATAATTGGTGGATTTCACACTTACTTTCGGTTCCATGCATTAAAAAGATGTCATCACTAGACGTTGGTATTGGTAAATATTTGCAGAATGGACATTGGGTTAGTGCGTTAATGTTTTTTTTTTTTGACACTTGTCACAGTTGTAAATTCTGCAAAGAGATTTCGTGGTACTAATTAATTGACCACTCCACTTTACTTTGTTCATGTATGACACTGACTATAGTTGGAAAAAAAAGAAGGAAAGATTGATTTTAATTCTCTAAATTTTAAAAGAACACCCTGAATTAATAAATATAAAAGTTTGTTAACAAATCAGGGGAAGTTTGAGTAGACAATCCAAGAGATTAAGCTAGCGTTTGTCCATAGATTTTGAATTAAATTTTAAAAATATATTTTCAAATATCTGTTTGGTCATAGATTTTAGATTAGATTATAAAAATTTGTCTTCAAAAAAATTTGAAGTTCCAAAAATAGGTCCATACCAGTTTCTAGGTTTTTGGGACTTCCATTCAGAAAAATTCAGATTTTTTCCAAATAAAATACATGTTCAAACATAATTTTAAATTCCAAAAATTACAACTTCAAAAACTAAAAATTTTAAGTTTTAAGTTTCAACTTCAAAATCTATGATCAAACTAGAGCTAAATGTTTGTACGTCGTTACAGTTAATACTAGTATAATATACGAAGTATGGTCAACAAATCTTTTTGTTTATCTTGCTATATAGGTAATGGCGATCATGCGTAAGAAAGCCGGCACTAGGCAGTAGCCAGTAGGTTCTTGAAAGAAAGAGTTGGTGTATGTTACTAGTTTCATTTCAAGGTTATCTCATATACACTGTTAGTGTAAAAAAATTATTACGCTATTAGGTCATGCAAAAAATATTTTTATAATTCAAAGATAAAGTAGATTATTCGTTACAAAGGGTAAAGCTGACTTGATATTGTACAAAAATTATATATATATATATATATATATATATATATATATATTATATTAATTGAATTTTTACTTTTTTGGAGTAATTAAACAAAAAATATGTTTTCCATCGAGGAAATTACAAGCATGTAGCATGTTTGAATATCAACTATGGATTATTCTAGACGTAATTTCTTATGTTTGATCTTTAGATAAAAGGATTACCCTCACTGAATTTATTTATTATTCCTCCTATAAATTTTCCCTAATTAAGCTAAAATATCATCATGTGTGTCTACTCTCAAATAGGCAGAAAGACATTTACCTGGTATAGACATTGTTAAGAGTTCCCACATCGAATATGGAATGGAAACATGAACTTCTTATATGAACTTGGACAATCATCACCCTACAAGCTAGCTTTTAGGGTTGAGTTAGGCTCAAGATCCATTCTTTACATGGTATCAAGAGCCAAAACTTCCTCCATACCATAATCCTTGTAATCGGTAGCCCTTCCTACCCTTTTCCGGTGTCAAAACAGGTTGTATACCACCGGTATATGCTATTATATCACTAATATACATCCTCTTCAACCTCCCTATTTCTCCAACAGGTTGTATACCACTGGTATACGTTGTTATACCCCTAATATACATCCTCCTCAACCTCCTCGAACCCCAAAAAAAAATTTCCGGCAGCCCTCATGGCTGAGAACAACCACACTGCTTTTTCTGACTGCGGCAAGAACACAAAGGGGGACTGGGCTTTCAGCAAATACCCAGAACATACGTGGCCCAGCAGCATGGGAGCACCACCGATGGGCCACAATCACCAGGCCCAAGCTCCTGCAGCCCAGCAATAACCCATCAGTCTGGGATCAACACCAACGGGCCACAGCCATCAGGCCCAATGTCCTGGAGCCCAACAATCCGCTCCAGGCCTTTTCCAACTCAATTTGGGTCAGGCTTTCGGCACATTGACTCCTCGGGAGCCCGATAATGCGTGGTATATGGATACGGGAGCCACGTCTCACCTCACCAACAATTCTGGTAATCTTCCTAAAATGCAAAATTTAAATACTCTACAATCTATTCTGGTCGGAAACGGTCATCACATTCCAATTCAAGATTTTGGCCACACACTAACCCCTCCACTGCATCCCCACTACGCCCTAAATAAGGTCCTCTATGCCCCAAATATTATCAAGAACCTAATCTCCGTTAGAAAATTTGCCACGGATAACTCTGTATCAATTAATTTTGACTCGTTTGGATTTTCTATAATGGACCTACGTACCGGGAAACTCCTTACACGATGCAATAGTGAGGGGGACCTCTATCCTTTCCTATCCACGTTCGTTGTCAGTGTCACCCCTCCTACAACTCTAACTGCCCAAGTCTCTCCTTCTACCGCTTTAACAACAATCTCTCCGTCAAACAGTCACAATAGACTTGGACACCCAAGAGCTTCTATTTTTTATTTTCTTCGAAACAATAATTTCATTCGCTGTCCTAGTGGGAAACCTTCACAACAATGTTTTTCTTGCCCTTTAGGCAAACATGTTTGCCTTCCTTTTCAGTCTTCTTTAAGTGTTACATTTTCTCCGTTTGATATTGTTCATGCAGATTTATGGACATCTCCCATTATCAGTTCACTGTGTCATAAATTTTATCTTGTGTTATTAGATGACTTTTCTCACTTTATTCGAATTTACCCTCTAAAATTCAAGTCTGACGTTTTTACCAAGTTTCTTGAGTTTCGTAACTTTATCAAAACATAATTTGAAAAATTCATCAAAACGTTCCAATGTGATAACGGTCGTGAGTTTAATAATTCTGTATTTTATAATATTTGCACCAATAATGGCATGGTCTTCCGTTTCTCCTGTCCCCATACCTCACCCTAAAACGGAAAAGCCGAATGAATCATCCGTACTATCAATAACATGGTTTGTACTAATCTTTTCCATACCGCTCTCTCTCCATCCTTTTGTGTTATGCAGTCAAAATGGTAGAATACATCCTTAATATTTTACCTACTAGTACTCTTCACAACAAAACCCCCACCGAAATCCTCTACCGTCGGATCCCTTCTTATGATCACCTTAGAATTTTTGGTTGCCTGTGCTACCCAATTCTTGCCTCCACCACCCCTCATAAATTAGCACCCCGAACCACTCTGTGTGTCTTCGTAGGTTTTCCGTCTAATCATAGTGGCTATTTTTACTATGACTTATCCACTCGTCAAATTCACGTCTCTCATCACGTTACTTTTGACGAGACGATTTTTCCTTTTGCAAATATTCAAAAATTTATAAACACGGACTACACCTTTCTAGACGAGTCTGATATCTCCTCTGTCATATTTCGCGAACTGCATCAGTCCACCACCACCACCACCACCACTGCTCAGTCACCGCATCCCATCACTGCCACCACCAGAAATCGATCGGACCTCTCGTCGCTGATTGTCGGCACCACCACCAACTCTCTGCCGATATTCTCCTCGGTCATTGTTACCCCTATCAACCGACAAAATCAAATACTAGTCACTATGTCACCCACCGCCACTCCTCCAGTCGACCACATCGACTCCATCACATCCCCACCCAGACTCCATCACCACACCGTCACCTCGACCACCCATCACAGTCTCATCCCCATCCCAACCATTGTAACCTGTGACCTGACCACCACACAGACCCCATCAACGCCACCCCTTACGTACCATCCGACCCATTCACTATAACTTGTACTACCATCGGGCCACCCACACCAAATTGATCTCACCACCCACCCAAACTGACGACGTCTCCCTAAGCCACCAACCCAATACTCAGTCCCATCAACCAAACCCCACCTGACACCATAACTGACCCTAGTAACCCGGTTCAGCCTACCCACCAAAACACCTAACCTATCCTTGCCCACACACATCATATAGAAACTCGTGCCCAATACAAGATTTTCAAACCCAAAGTCCATTTTAACCTATCAACACAAACCATATCTCCAATTCCCAAAAATCCAAAATTAGCCAAACTAGACCCTAATTGGAATGCGGCCATGCGTGAGGAATTTAATGCTTTAACAAAACAACACACTTGGGATTTGGTTCCTAGACTGGATGGGGTGAATGTGATCCGATGCATGTGGTTATTTCCTCACAAATTCAGAGACAGTGGTGACTTAGAGCGATATAAGGCAAAACTTATGGCTAATGGTACTAATCATCAGGAGTGTATTGATTGTGCTGAGACATTTAGTCCGGTTGTTAAACCGACTACCATTCGCATAGTCCTGAGCATTGCTATGGGTAAGCATTGGCCGATTCATCAGCTTGATGTGAAAAATGTATTTTTACATAGGGACTTGAAAGAAGCTGTTTACATGCACCAGCCGCCTGGTTTTGTTCATCCTCATGCCCCTAATTATGTGTGACGTCTCCCTAAGTCACTATATGGTTTGAAACATGCCACAGAGCATGGTATGAACGCTTTGCAAATTACATATTACAGATTGGGTTTGTATGCAGTTAGTGTGATAATTATCTCTTCATTTTTCATCAAGGTAGTAATATTGCTTATTTGTTGTTATATGTGGACGATATTGTTCTTACTGCCTCCTCTGATGTGTTGAAAAATGAGATCATTGCACTGCTCAAAACTGAATTTGCTATGACTGACTTGGAGAAGTTGAGTTACTTTTTGGGGATATCAGTGACTAGATATGCAGATACTATGTCCTTGTGTCAGCGTAAGTATGCAGAGGAGATTGTGTACATGGCTAAAATAGCGAATTGCAAGATCATCCCCACTCCGGTTGACTCTAAGTCAAAGCTCAGTGTTGTTGTCGATGATCCAGTGTCTGATCCTACTCTGTATAGGAGCCTTGCAGGTGCACTTCAGTATCTTACGTTCACCAGACTTGACATTGCTTATGTTGTTCAGCAGGTGTGCTTGTTTATGTATGCCCTCAAGGAGCCTCATTTTACTGCTCTTAAACGTATCATTCGATACGTTAAGAGTACACTTGATTATGGATTACATATATACCTCTATGCACCGAACATGTTGTCATATACGAATGCACATTGGGCAGGTTGTCCGGACACGCGACGCTCCACCTCTGGCTATTGTATGTTCTTAGGGGATAATCTCATTTCATGGTCTGCCAAGAGGCAAGCCACCTTATCTCGTTCGAGTGCATAAGTAGAGTACAGAGGCGTTGCTAATGTTGTTGTTGAGATCTACTGGCTCCGAAACCTTCTTTTGGAGCTCCAGTGTCCCTTGCGTAAAACGTCTATGGTGTACTGTGATAACATATTCGCTATCTATATATCTCATAATCCAGTTCAGCATCAACGAACCAAGCACATTGAGATGTATATCCACTTTGTTCGTGAGAAGGTTGCTATCAGTCATGTTAAGGTGTTACATGTGCCTTCTTCATATCAGTATGCGGATATCTTCACCAAAGGACTTCCTAGACAGTTGTTCCTCGACTTCAGATCCAGTCTAAGCGTCCGATCTCATCCCACTCCGACTGAGGGGGTGTATTAGTCAATAATTATAAATATTCTCCATATATTTTGTAATTATTAGTGTTGTATAATTATGGTAGATATAAGATTCTACTTGTATTAGGATTCCACATTGTACACAATATATATATTTGTATTAATGAAAGAGGCTCCCCAAGGGGAGATTAATACAATTCTACATGTAAAAAATGGATCTTGGGCCTAACTCAACCTCAAAAGCTAGCTTGTAGGGTGAGGATTGTGCAAGTCCATATAAGGAGTCCATATTCTCATTCCATATCCGATGTGGAAACTCTTAACACTCCCCGCACGCCCAAACCTTGTTAATTGGAGCGTGAATAATATAATTTGGGGGCCCAACAATCGGTGAACAAAGAATTGGAATGAGCATGACTCTGATACCATGTAGAATTGTATTAATCTCCCATTGGGAAGCCTCTTTCATTAATACAAATATATATAGTGTGTACAATGTGAAATCCTAATACAAATAGAATCATATATCAATCATAATTATACAATACTAATAATTACAAAATATATGAAGAATATTTTATAATTATTCACTAATAGACATTCTCTTTTAACACATTATTATTCAACCTTTCATTAGTGAAACTATTAGAATATACCAACTAATGCATATATGCCAATTGAGAAACTAATAACGTGCGTGTGGTCCAATAAAAATACAAGACATCTTAGTCATAATTAAGTTATCAATCTAACAACTTTGACTTTAGTTTTATTGACACATATAATTACATGTTTATGCAAGCAGAGCCTTCCTTATATGGTCACTTGCGTAGAAATATCAGAATCTATTCACACTTTGTCATGATAAAAGGACGACCACAATAATAATTGGGAAGGGATAATGATAATGTCGATGTTGATGTGATGTTTGATGCTAATTAAATAGCAATTTAGTGACTGAGTTAAAAAGTTTAAATAAGAAAATCAAAATATAAAAAAATAAATACATCAGTTTTAGAAAATTCAACATATAATAAAGATATAGATTGATTTTCATACCTATTTATATAATATTAGTTTTCAACGAAGGAATGCCATTGGACAAGTGTAGGTCCGCCACACGTTAGCATATTCCATGCAATAATAAGGAATAATAATCAGCTAAAACTTGAGTGATAGTATAATTCCAGACTTTATTGGTCTAGTTATTTGTTTTGTCTAGTGTGTGGAAAATTACAACATATGAAGGGGGGGGAAATGGCATGCCCTACGTACTATAGGATTCTTATGTCTATGATTTGGATTACATTCATGATTACCACCATATTCTTTCAATAATATTGGACAAGTTTAAAATGAAGAAAGGAACTTCAATATCTTATACGTCATTCAAGGTTAAGGGTGGATATTGTTGGTATTTCTATGGTACTTTATAGAGCAGTATGTGAAGTAATAACTATTACAAATGTTCGAAAGGATAAATAAATGGCCAGTCTTCAAAACTGCCGCATGTGTGTTGTGTCTTGAATCTTGATCACCTTGCAAAGCCAATGTTGAGAACTGCCACAAGTTTGTTGTGTCTTGAATGTTGATATCCTGAAATCAAGAAACAACTAAATCTGGATGGTTACAACGTTGTGTGTTGAGTCGAGGATAGCCCTCTATCCTTAAGACAAGATTGCCCCGTATATATGCTTTTACGTTAGCGGGCAATAGTCTCCCAAGATAAAACAACACTTTAATCTCAACACTACAAAGCCAATAGGTTGAGCACATCGAAGAAAACAAATATGACTCGACTTGTCAAGATATGGAATAGGAAGGAAGAGTTTCTCTACTCTTTTCGCTTGTCTCTGTGTATATAGTGTGTCTCAGTAGTGTATATGTAGTGTATACGTGAGGGTTTGGTCACCGCTTTTCAGTCGAAAATTGCACCGATTTTTGCTGAATTTCACTCGTTGTTTTGTGCTATTTTGTGGCTGTTTTCTGGCTGTTTTTGTCGCTCTTTTGCCTTATTTCAGCCGGCCACTATTTTCCGCCTGCTTTGCATCGTATTTTCGTCTATGTTTCTGCCATTTCTTGCTTCGCTTTGAGCCAAATGAAGCTCAATATATAGCAAGGAGAAGGGGCTGTCCAATCGCCAAAACATGGCTGTTAATGGCCATTAGGATGGCATTAAAGCAGCAAGTAATGGTTGTTAATGGCCATTGAAAGGTCGCCTAATCGCCAAGTAATGGTCATTAATGGAGGAGTTAATCAGCCAAGTAATGGCTGATTAATGCCTCAAAAACAGTCCCAACGGTAGGCAGAAAAAGTCTCCAGAAATTCTGGGGACCAAACTGTAAATATTGAAACTTCAGGGACCAAAAAGATAATATTAGACACTCGTGAACTCGGAACCGGACGGGGCGGGCGGCGGCGGCGCGCGTGTGGGCTTAGCCTTGAACCCAAGCACATCTAGGTCTTCCCTCCTTTAAACACATGGGATACCCCTTGGGGTCCCAAACCCTTTACCAATTAGAGACTTATATAGAGAGCAATTCTTCATATTCCCACCGATGTGGTAGATTTGTCCCACACCACATTTCCATGTCTCAAACACCTTACTTCGTGGACCAATATCTCTTTCATTTCTTAACGAAATTAGACGATTCTTGGCCCTACGGTCATCTACTCACTTCGTAGATCATGCATGTGTAAAGAGATGAGGTCTCCAACATACGGAACACTAGTGTTTAATTCATCAAAGATGGGTGGACGCATCTCCCCGCCAAAGGCTAATTTCCAACAGATATAAGATGGAATTCATCTATGTTCTCATTATTATCAATGCTAATCAGCCAACTATTATTAGAAGAATAAAAATTGTAAAAGAAGTTGAAGTAGAATAAAATGCTACTGCTAAATAGGAGTAGTAGAAGTTCTATAACACGGTCTGCAATTGAGACTTACTCAAGCTCATCTAATTTTCTCGAAAGGAAGATCGTAGAGATCGCGTGATTTCTGTTGTTTGTTTGTATTTTTTAGATGAAGACACTAAGGGTGTGTTTGGTAAGACAAAAAAAGCTTTCATGTTCTCCTAGAAAACGTTTTCTTAAAAAATAAGTTGATTTCCTACTTATTTTTTATTGTTTGGTTAGTAAGAAAAAAATTACCAGAAGAGTATTTATATTATATAATTTAGCAAAATACTATGGGGTGAGAGGTGGCGGTGGTAGGGGGTTGAGAGCGTTTGTAGGTGCGAAGAAGACTGAACTTGAAATGTTACTTGTAGAACTTGTTTTACATACTTTAATTAGGAAAGTCATTTTCCTGGTTTTTCTAAATAAAATATTTCCCCAAAACATAAAACCAACCAAACATGAAAAGATTAAAAAATATTTTCCTCCATACCAAAAACACCCTAAGACGATAGTTAACAATCCAGCTATGGTTACCTACTTAACTTTCACAGACAATTAAAAGACAAAAAAAAAAAAAGTAAGCAAGAGGCATTAATGTAGTGTAGGTATCTAGTAAGTTTGTTAGCTACATGAATTTTCATGAGGTTTCGAATCCCGTTGTAATCCTCTTCCCCATTTCTCCTATACTATGTAATTTATTTATTTATTTTAAAAGAAAGCAAGTGGCATTAATTTCATTTATAATAGTAGCTAACAAAGACTAATACAAACAAGTTGTAACTATTATAAGCAGGCATTACACGTCACACTACAGTGTCAGTGGCTGATGCAATTTTTAGGCTACGAATTTATTCGAACCCAATATTTTCGATACAATACATAAATATATACATGAAACTCAAAGTTCACTATAATTTTAATAATTGTTATATTTATATGAACCTATAATTTCAAAAGTACAATAAATTTAATATTTTAAATTTTAAAAATCAAACCTATCCGGCTTAAATCTTGAATCGGCCGCCTCTAACTACAATAATTGTACATAAAATTCCGAATCCTCATTAAACTTTAAAAATCAAATAAGCTTAAATCTTGAATTGGCCACCTCTAACTACAGTAGTTGTACATAATTTTTTTTATTGATTTCTTCAATTGAAATTCGGTGAAATTGCACGCACCACAGATATTTGCTTGTTTAAAAACGCAAGTGGTGCACACAATTTTCTCGAGGTATCTATCCACCACGACGCAGATTTATAAAAATCCAAAAAAGGATAAACAATTAAACAAATGGATAACTTAAAAGTGGAGTTGGTATATCAGCCTCTTAAATGGAAATTCTGAAGTTAAAGTCGTCTCTAATGGTGGACCTTAATATCATGAAGTTGTCATCATCTTCAGTAGTAGTATGAGTTAGGTATAGATCGCGTTCAAGTTGAAATAGTTAGCCGATTTGCATGAATTTGAATCGAACCATTATTTGGCCAATTATGATAAAGTCAACGTTCACCTTAGTTGAGGTTTCCCAATTGAAGAGTAGTGATTGTTACACTAGCTATAAACAACCAATGGAGGAACTAGGGGAGGAAAGGGGGTTCAATCAAACTGAATCTTTTGCTGAAATATTACACTTAAAAAAAAAAACAGCTCGGTGCATTAAGCTTCCGCTATGCGCGGGGTCCGGGGAAGGATCAGATCACAAGAGTCTATAATGTGCAGTCTTACCCTGCATTTCTGCAAGAGACTGTTTTCACGGTTTGAACCCGTGACCTCCTGGTCACATGACAACAACTTTACCAATTACTCCAAGACACCCTTCAGGATTATTATAATATCTCCCAAAATATTTGTAATCTTTTACTTTTTGAAATTTAAATTATATAAATTTTGATTAACATTTTAAAATTTCTTGTTCATCATATTGATTTTAATATATGTAATAACACTGCAACTTATAGTTTATGTTTTTCGTATAGTTTTCAAATATTTAAATTTAAATTTTAAAATTTAAATTAATCTGATCTTATTTGGCTTCGAAGATTAGTTAAATTAACTCTCAAAAACGAAAATAACAAGTAAAAATGAGTTTTTTTCTTAAATAATAATAATAATTTACGTCATATCTCAAATTGGTACGTGTTAGTCAATTGTACATATATACAGTATTGTCTTTTAACAATTAAATACTATTTTGCAACTCAGCCTTCCTTTTGTTTAACCTTTCGAATACACTTTACACCAGTTTTTACCAATAAATTTAAGACAAAATTTTTCTGAGTGTTCGAAAGATGTCTGTCAACAGTTGTATTTCTAGTTCTGGTTCTAATTTTGGTTTTCGCTCTGTTTCTGCCAACTGTTCTGTTGACAGTTCTGTTAACAATTCCGTTGATATTTCTGGTTCTACTCTTGTGAACAATTTTTTTTCTAGTTTTGCTGTTGTTCGAGGCACTGATGCTATTTAAGGCACTGCCTCTGGCGCTGCTCAAGGAAATGTTGTTGACCATGCTCCTGACAGTTTCCAAAGAAAATACCAGGTAAGGTTCTGGATAACAATTACAACAAGAAAATGAGACTAAATATTTTGTTCTATCTTATTGCGTTGAGCCTGTCACAATCGAAGGCAGAAGATCCTCCTTCTGGTGGGGATGCAATGGACACTCAGTCTAACAGAACGACTGAAGTGGTCCAAAATATCCAGGTCACAAATGACCTGAAGGCCAAGAACAAACGCAAGGCAGAGGCTAACGTTGTACAAGACGAGGGTAATCCTCTGGATCTTGACAACAAGATTGTGGATTTCTCGGCAGTGGTGCTGAAGGCAAATCTGGTGGAGAACCCAAGGCGATGGTGGATAGACAAGGGTGCAACCCGTCACATCTGCTCTGACAAGAATGCATTCTCCTCATACACCCCAGTCACGGGCAAGAAGTTGTTCATGGGCAACGACGCTACCTCTAAAGTGCAAGGGGTTGGAAAGGTTATCCTCAAAATGACTTCAGGCAAAGAGATCACTCTAAAGGAAGTGATACACGTCCCTGACATCCGCAACAACTTGGTTTCAGGGCCACTGTTGGTCAAGCCTGGTTTTAGACTAGTTTTTTTAGCCAAACACGTTTGTAATAACTAAGAATGATAATTTTGTAGGAAGGGGCTTCACATGTGACTGCCTCTTCAAAATGAATGGTATGTCTGTAATTCGTTCATCTAATGAAATAAAGCATTCTACCTACTTGCTTGAGTCCTCTAATTTATGGCATCATAGATTAGGACACGTTAACTACAAATCTATTCAAAAGTAAGTAAAGTTGAAATTGTTGCCTTCCTTCGACATAAACTCTCAACATAAATGTGAGGTGTGCGTAGAGGCAAAATTAACCAAATCATATTTCCATTCAGTTGAAAGAAACACCGCTCCTCTAGAACTTTTTCACACAGACATAAGTGATTTAAAGTTTGTGCTAACTAGAGGGGGGAACATGCACTTTGTGACTTTCATTGATGACAATACAAGGTATTGTTATGTTTACTTGTTGAAAAGTAAAGATGAAGCATTTGAAGCATTTAAACATTATAAAGTAGAAGTTGAAAATTAACTAAACCTACGGATTAAGGCAATTTAAAGTGATAGAAGGGGAGAATACGTAGCACTGTTTGAAGAATACTGTGCTCAATTCGGCATTGTTCATCAAACGATCGCTCCTTACTCGCCTCAGTTTAACGGTGTTGCCAAACGCAAAAATCGTACGTTAAAGGAAATCATGAATGTTTTACTTATCAATTCCGATTTAGCCCGAAACATGTGGGGCGAAACGATTCTTACCGCTAATATAATTCTCAATAGAGTTCCGCATAAGGGTAAGGATAAAACTCCATGTGAATCATGGAAAGAAAAGAAACCCACTTACAAATATTTGAAAGTGTGGGGATGTTTGGCAAAGGTCGAAGTACCTAAACCAAAATAGGTCAAAATTGGACCTAAGACTGTAGATTGTATATTCATCGGATATGCAAATAACAGTAGTGCTTATCACTTCTTAGTGTATAAGTTAGAGATACCTGATATCCACGAGGGTACAATCATGGAATCAAGGAATGCTGAATTCTTTGAACAGATCTTTCCTAGAAAGGAAAAAAAATTAATTTCGTGCAAACGAAGTTATGAACAAAATGCTCAAAACGAGCAAGACCCAGGAGTCTCTGATTATCCGAAACTATACGTTCCAGATCTACAGGACTCAGAAGTTAATGACTATCTGAAACTTAATATTCCAGACCTACAGAACTTAGAGGTTCCAAAGGTGGAACCAAGACGGAGCAAAAGGGCCAAAAAGGTCAAAACCTTTGGTCCATACTTTCTAACCTATATGGTTGAAAATGAACCAAGGACAATTAAAGAAGCACTGTCAACTCCAGAAGCACCGCTTTGAAAAGAAGCTATAGAAAGCGAAATAGATTCCATCATGCAAAACCATGCTTGGAAAATGGTTGACCTTCCTCCGGGAAGCAAACCTTTGGGTTGTAAATGGATACTCAAAAGAAAGTACAAAGTAGATGGAACTAACGACAAGTATAAGTTCAGATTAGTAGTCAAAGGCTACAGACAAAAGGAAGGCCTCGACTACTTCGACACATACTCATATGTGTCTAGATTAACGTTCATAAGGGTATGCATAGCCATTGCAGTTTTGCATGACCTTGAGATACATCAAATGGATGTTAAGACAACCTTCATAAACGGAGAGTTCGAAGTAGAAATCTACATGGGACAACCCGAGGAGTATGTAATTGCAGGACAAGAAAATAAAGTATATCGTCTTGTTAAGTCTCTGTACGAAATCAAACAAGCCCCAAAACAATGGCATGAAAACTTTGACAATACTTTATTATCAAAAAGTTTCTCCATAAATGAATGTGATAAATATATCTATATCAAAGGGAACTCTGACTCATTCGTCATGATATGCCTTTAGTAGATGACATGCCCATCACCGGAAGTAGTATAAACTTGATCCTGGAAACCAAGAATATGTTGAAACAATGTTTTGACATGAAAGATATGGGTATGACAAATGTAATCTTAGGAATTAAGATTTTTAAGATATCTGACGAGCTGGTCTTATCTCAATCTCATTACATTGAAGATATTTTGAGGAAATTTGATATATTTGACAGTCCCCCTATGAAGTCACCAATGGATATGAATCATAGAATTAATAAGAATCGTGGTGCACCCTATCCCAAGAGCGATGTGCGCAGGTCATTGGTAGTTTAATGTACATTACAAACTGCACCCGACCCGATATCGCTTATCCAGTCAATAAGTTGACTAGGTTTACTCGTAATCCTGGAAATGATCACTGGAAGCTGCTAAATCAGATACTACAATATCTGAAACATTCGATGACTTACGGATTACATTATTCAAGTTATCCAGCCGTTCTGAAAGGATACAATGATGCAAACTGGATATCGGACATAAAGAAGATCAAATCCACCAGTTGGTATGTTTTTACAATTGGTGGTGGGGTTGTCTTGGAAATCCTCTAAACAAACATGCATCGCCCGATCCACGATGGAATCGGAGTTTATCGCTTTGGACAAAGCATGGGAAGAAGCAGAGTGGCTTCATTACTTCTTAGAGGATATCCCTTGTTGGGATAAACCCGTACCTTTGGTGATGATTCACTGTAACAACCAATCTGTTTTAGGAAGGGCACAGAGTAATATGTACAACGACAAGTCTAGACATATTTGTCAGAAGCATAAGACCGTTAGACAGTTGATCACTACGGGTGTCATTTTCATTGATTACGTCAAATCAAAGGATAACTTAGCGGATCCATTAACTAAAGGCTTACCCAAAGATCAAATATTCTGCATGTCTAGGGGAATGAGCTTAAAACTCAAACAATAAGAATCTTTATGGTGGTAACCCAACCTTACTGACTAGAGATCCTAGGAATTTGGTTCAATGGGAAAACTAAACTATAGAGGTTCAGTTTAGCGCTTCACTTGAAGTAAGAGCATTTCAGATTATCATTCTTTAAAGAAATATAACTCCAAAGTCATTCATGCGATAGACATTGAGTGCTACCTGCATAATGGGTAAATGATAAGTTTCTGAAACTTTTAATGATTCCTAACACTTATGAGTGGGGTAGAGCAAGATACCTCATAGGAGATCGTCTATTTAAGTGTGAAGACAGGCCGCTTCAGATGTACGCACTTAAGAATCCAAACGTTGTCCATGGCCACAACGGACAAAACAATAAGAAGAAATGAATAAGGATAGTTATTGTGTTGATATCATTGTCTTGGTTTACACTAAACACTGACGGTTTAAGACATCGCGTTCACCGCGTAGTAAGTAAATCCGATGGTAATCGACTAAGAAAGGTTCAAAGCCGAAAACTACATTTCCCGATGCAATATCTTTCCGCTGAAAAATTGCTAAACTTTGGCACCATGTGTGCACCAATTCTCTTTCAAGAGGGGATTGTTGGAAATTTACTAAATGTGGGTTTGAGTTTATCCCGTCTTTAATGACTTAAACATGTGGGCCCTACATGTCAGAAATATAATTTCTTCGCACATGCGTAATCTACTAAGTGAGTAGATGATGTTAGTGCCAAGTATCATCAAATTTCGTTAAGAAATTAAAGAGATATTGGTACACAAAGTAAGGTGTTTGAGACATGAAAAGATGGAGGGTCTTTGGCCAAAAATGACAAATCTCCCTCATTGGTAGAAGATGGAGAGTTTATGCAATATATAAACTCTAAGTATGAGTAAGGATTTGGGATCCAAGGGGTAACCCGTGTGTTTAGAAGGGAGAGGGCGTACGTGAGCTTGGGTTCAGGGCTAAGCCCCACACGCGCGTCGCCGCCTACCCTTCCTGTCCGAGTTCGGGTCGTGGGCTGTTGCTTTCTTCCGGAACTTTTTTTTTGGTCCCTGAAGTTTTCAGAACGTTACAACGGTTCTAAAAGACACCAACAGACATGACTGTTCAACAGAACAAAACGTTGCATCTCTTTCTGCTCTTAGAAATTGAACATTTCTGTTCAAATTACAGAAACAGAACACACAACACAAAATATTCTCTTCTCTTCACTTCTGTTCAGAATATACAAAGAATCAGTCTTCTATTTTGTTCGACATAAACAGAAATAGAGAATCAGAAACTCAAACAAGCAATCTGCTCTTATTTATTTTCTTCGCTAGAATCAATTGTATTTGCTTTGTACATTTGATTAGTTGTTGTTTTATCTTGAGAGACTATTGCTCAATACCATAAAAGCATTTATACGGGACAATTTTGTCTTAAAGACAGAGCCATCTCTCAACTCAACCTTCCTTTTGTTTAACCTTTCGAATACACTTTACACCAATTTTTTACCAACAGTTTCTAGGTGACCATTGGCTAAAATATGGTACTAGTTAAGATAACTAAGGCAATTCATAATATTATGTAAATTATGCATTTTTTCTTAGCATATTCTAAGATTATCTACGATTAGTGAAAGATCACTACTTGAGAAATTAATTTGCATTCTAATTAATAGATACACACACACACACACACACACACACACACACACACACACACACACACACACACACACACACACACACACACACACACACACACACACACACACACACACACACACACATATATATATATACATATATATATATATATATATATATATATATATATATATATATATATATATATATATATATATATATATATAATGTTATAGTCTAATATATTTGAAAAATATTAAAGGTACTTACCGAAAAAATAAATTTGTCCAGCATTTTATGTGTGTATATCTAATTATATTAATAAAGACATATATGGTATAATAAAGATATACACGTTATAATATATCAAATTGAAAATGAGAATCATTAGCCGTAAACTAATTCCTTAGCAGAGAAAATGATGATGATGTAAGAGAAAGGGATATGTATTAGTTAGGATCATTAGCCATAAAGTAATTCCTTAAATAGTGGAGAAAATAATGATGAAAGACACATTACACAGGTATGTTGTTGTTTTTGTTATATTATATCATATATATGAATTGTATATATACGTTATAATACATGTAAATAAATAAAATATATCGTACATTTTATTTATAAAAGTGCATTACACTTGATATATACGAATAATATATGTTTTGTCACATATACAATTGAAATAGAAAATATATAAATATCACCAACCAAAGTTGTAATATGTTAAAACAATATATAAATATCCAAAGTTAAATTCCAAAGAAGTAAACGAAAAGAAGAATGTTGCATGTTCAAACGAATTGAAGGGTTGTACTATCAGATATGGAAAATAAATATTACTATGTCCGAAATATAAGAACGGTTTCGGTTGAGATTAATTGTCGTTCAGCTGAATTATAATGATTTTTATTTGGAAGGTGTTATGATATGTTAACATTATATCATAACATTTAGTTTCTATGAAATGATAGCTAATTAATGCTATTACAATTGTGCAATTATTTTTAAATATTAGTTATTCCCCCCCCCCCCCTTATATTTTGGGATACGTAATTCATAAATCATACCATCCTTATTAGTAAATCATCTCATATTTAGATTTGTCATTAAGGAAACTCCAATGTGAAATGGGCGGAGTGCACTGTATCAAAGTACCTCAAATACAGAGACAAAGCTTATTTGTTAAGTAATTAATCATTTTCTTATTAAATGGGTACAAAGGATATGAGTTAAATGAATTTTATCTTAAAGAATAAATTCTATCTTTAAGAAAAAGGTTTTAAATCTGACATGAGATGTTACATAAGTTTTTATTTTTATTTTTTGAGTCAAATAATAATAGTTGGGTGACTTCGTTATCCTAAAAGGAAAAAAGGTGACTCTGATAGGTAATTTTCATAAGTTGAATGGCCATATAATAAATTAACTCCGAATTATATAGAGTGAATGGACGTTGCAATAAAAATAGTCGTTGAAGAGAGAGTAGAAGAACTAGCCGTTGCAAAAAAAAGTGTAAAAAGCTAAAGAATGTGGAGGGATATTTTTGTAAACATTCAATTTATTTTAGAAAGCGGTGCATGTTATTTTCAATACACAAACCATACAACGAATAAGAAATAATTCCACCATAACTAATCTCAATGTTACTAATACCAGCATTACTAGTACACCCTATTCAACATTCTTATACACTTTACCAAACGACCCCTTACATAACATATAATGCCCGCAGGGGGATTTAGCACCTGAAAGTTATATTTCAGGAGTGCAACATAAACTAGGTATAGTTCAAGTGTGAAACTACTAAAAAATTGGTAATTTAGGGAGATTTGGCACCTGAAAGTGATAGTTCAGGGGTAACATAAACTAGACATAGTTTAAATATGAAAATAATAAAAACATAATAATTCAGGCGGATTTTAATCGATTATCTCTTTTATCAATAAGAGACAAACTTTTTTCTCTCAATTACTCGCATAAAAAAATAATCGATCTTAGAACATAATTCAAGTATGAATCTAATAAAAATGTGATAGTTTAGGGGGATTTACCACTTGTAAATTATAATTCAGGGAATAATATAAACTAGGTATAGTTTAAATATGAAAAATAATAAAAATGTGATATTTAGGAGGGTTTTGATCCCTTATCTCTTTTATCAACAAGAGAAACTATTTTCTTTCAATTACATACTCGTATAAGACATTAACTAATCTAACACACTCAACTCCAATATGTTTATTTTATGTCCTATACTTTTTGGGTGTTCCTTAGATAGTTTATATATATATACATTTTAAATTTCACTTTATTTTGTATAACAACAAAAAATTATAACAGTGAAAGACGTGTCTGAATCAGAAAATACAGAGGAAAAACCCAAGGCTGTGACGAGGAAGAAAACATAGGGTGGTGGGGAATGAATTTCTGAATTTCAGTGCAAAACCAAAGGTTGGTATATGAATTTCTAAAATTCCAATTGAATATAGATACGCCGTCAAACTGATTCGCAAATGCAGTTACCGATCAATTTAAACATTATTATGACTAAAAAAGTGTAACTTGTTTTGAAAGAAAAAAAAATAGTAAAAAAATAGTTTAAACTTAAGGAAAAAATGATTTTTTTTAAACAAATAAAACCGAATCATGTATTTTACTAAATACTTAACAGTTTATATTATTTTCACTTTTGTGAAACAATTCGACGTTAAAATATTCAAGAGGAAATGACCAAATGGCCCCAAATGTATGACCAAATTATCAATTACACACCTTTTCTATACTGAGATCCTATTAGCCATTACTACGTAGGTTACGGGTCGGGATGGGCCAACCCACTTAGTAAATAAAGTATTTTTTTATAAAATTTTTAAATTTGAATTCTACTTCAATTTTTTTTTTTTACATGGTGTAGCTAACTACATGATGTATTTATGTATAACAACTACACTTTAAATCCCCTTCAGTCGTTACAAAAAACTTTTAGCAATAGCAGTACATGCATCAATCATTAGTGGCGACTTTTTAATATTTTGGAGCAACTTTAACCACCACAAAAGAGCCTGATATCTTGTAGTGATTGGCGGCTGTGCTAAAGCTTGTCAATTACTTCGGCCGAAAGGCCAATTCGCACCATTAAGCCAAACATAAGTCATTCTGCTGGCCTTTTCTTCGATAACTCCACCAACACTTTCGTCAAAAGGTTTTTGGCCTGTGATTAATGAGTTTTTGGTTTTCTCTCGTGATGTCTCCTAGTGTATTCAAAATGCCTAGTAGTTTAATCAGCGTGGCCTCTTCGGGACTGCTGATTTTCATTCTGTAAATTATTACAGTACTTTATGATCACTCACTTTGTCTTAATCTACACCTGTTACTTATTTTAAAACATATTCTGGTCCCGTTCTCAGCCCTAAGACTATGTTAGAAAGCATGACTAAATCTATTTGATTTGTTTTGGTATATTAATTTGAAATTTTCAAAGCATGTATTGTTGTCCTGAATCCAAAAGCCATGTTTTTGGATTTCTTTCTAAAGGTTTCAAACCGTGTTTTTGTGCGGCTCATCTTTGTGTCGAAAAGATTGAAGTCAATCAATTTCCAAAGGTGCTTCTTTGTGAAAAGTAATACTAATGATAATTTCATAGGAAAAAACTTAGTAATTTTATTCTCATAAATAGATACGAACTTGTTCAATATGTGACTGCAAAAACACCAAGTCTGCGTTGTTCTTGACTATAGTGGTGATGCTTGACATCAACGTATGGTTGGAGTATGTCTAGTTTTATTAAAATGCTGTTGCTTCTACAAGGTAAAAAAAATAGTAATTGATATTGGCTCATTGTGTACTGATGAGTCTTTAAGATCTTTCTGAATTTAACATCCATGATCAGAGTTGTGAAGAATAAAACATATTTGTCCTAAACATAAACATCCAGTTGTGTGCCTGAAGTTGAATCATTAATGTTGGAACTAGGAATCTCATTGACATTCGGAAACAGAATTGACATTCGAGTTTATTTCATTTTGTTTTTATTGTTTCATAGCCCCTTCAGTTCCAAATAGAACTTTTTTGCCGGAATAGACAAAGTAAGGTTCAGGAAGCCAGGAATAGCTGGAGATACTGTGGTAATGAGAATGACACTGATCAAGCTGCAAAAATGGTTTGGTATAGCAAAGATGGAAAGTAAGGCATATATAGGAGGGGATGTGGTCTGCGAGGGTGAATTCTTGATGGCTTCTGGCACCTAGATCAGTTTTTCTCCCTCCATCTGCCCCCATTAATGTTAAACTAGGAATCTCATAAATTTCTTTCATCTGAAGAGTTGCAAACTATGAGCTTTTGGTTTCTTTCCTTTGCCAAAGCTAAACCAAATGGTATGTTACATTCAGGATGAATGCAAATTTTCTGTATCTGTGACAAAGGTCCCTTTGTCCTTGCATGCATTGATATGACAATCCTGATTCTGATTGTATGACCTTTTTTATCTTATAGACCAGGAGGCAGCAAGTCACTGACGATTCTGCCATCCTGGTTGAATTATTTAGTTGGTGATGGTTTGTGCAGCATTTTAATCAAATTTACATTTGTGACTGCAAATTATACTCATTCTTGAACTAGGTTCTTCAGTTTAAGTCCTGATTCTTGAATCATTTAATTGGAACTTCCACTACCATATTTTTGCTTCTGCATCGCTACAATTTATATACTGTCCCACTAGGGCCAGAGCATACAGAATTTGTAAGATCATAAACTGTCTCAAGGGAAGAATTTAGATATTCTCAAGGGGGAAAAGTTTGAAGTGACAAATCCAAGCATTGGTTACTTCTTTCTACATCCAATGACTCTTTACAGTGAGATGTTTAATATGAAATCCCTTACAAACCAAGAGCTCCAAGGGGTGTTTTCCCTTGCCCAGCCTCAAAATAGAAAATTAACATGGCTAACATTGCAAGTCTAGCATGCTTGATCTCAGCAACCTTTAATCTCTCAAGCTTCTCTGTGTCAGGGATGTATACACCATTGTTAAGTGTACCAGCTAATGCCAAAGGATCAAAGAATTTACCGCCAGGGTAACCCTGTTCACCAGTGAAGTTGGCAAAGTTCTCAGCAGTCTTGGACCATGGAGTGGCCCATTCTACAGACTGAGAGTCTTGGTCGAAGAAGTCGACCCACCTTTTGCTCTCAACCCAACCCATGAGGAGAAGCTGAGTGCCGAGAAGTGAGCCAAAAGAGAAAGGTGCAATAGCACCAGGGTCAGCACCAGCCTGAAACCATGGAATGCCACTCCATGCTTGACCAACAAAGATACCCAATACTGCAGCCATTGCCCATCTGCCATGAATGAGCTCAGCTTCTCTGTACCATTTCAAGAATGCAGGGTCCTTCCCAAGACCAAGTGGGTCAAAACCATAGTCACCAGGGAGCCTGCAGGTACAAATACGAGGTTAAGCCAGCAAAAAAATGAAACAGGAAAGGGAGAGGGGTGAGGAGCAGAGACGGATCTAGAGCGGACTCCACAAGTTTAGTTGAAAGTAGTGTTTTTCACTTGAATCATATACACATTCTTAACTCAAAACTCTAAATCCGTTTCTTGGGAGGGCGGGGTGGGGGATATTGAGGTTAGGAGATACTCCTTCGTTTCAATTTGTTTGTTTTAGTTTGAGTGGACATGGAGTTTAGTAAAGTAAAGAACTTTTGAATCTTGTGTTCTTGAACTAAACATATGTATAATATACCAAAATGTCATTTAATCTTGTGCTCTTAATATTAAAGAGTTGTCAAATTAGGAAAGAAGTACTTTCTGAAACAGACTAAACAGTAAAATAAGAAATAAATTGAAATAGAGAGAGTATAAAAGTAAACTTACGAGCCATCGAGCCACTCGGGGTCAACCAAATTGCCACCACCTTTAACAGCAGGAATCCAAGATTTCTTGGGAGCAGCAGCAGCTGCCACAATGGACCTCTTGGGAGTGGCAGCAGCACCAACTCTGGCCGCAACGGGAGCACCTAACAAGGCCTGACTTTTCTTGCCACCAGTCAAGAAAGAGGAGTTCAAGCCATTGAGCACTGCAGCAGATGTGGTGGTCATGTTTACTTTGTATGTGTAAGCTGCAATGCAAAGTTGTAGATGGTTTCTTGTGTCTCTATTTTGAATGTAGAAGTGAAATTCCTGGTTATATGGTCACGAGATCAAAAGGACAGATGGTAAGGAGCCAAGTAAGATAAATGAAATCTGCAGATGAAATCTATGATCTCTAGTGGATAGATTTCGGACCAATAAGATGTTGAGCTCCATCTCTATCTCCCTTATTTGTAACCATCCACGTGGACACTTAGTAATTGCCTCTACATGGTGTCTGTAAAGCCCCACTCACCAACCTCTCAAATGCTTGATATGAATTTTGATAAGAATATATTGGGTGTATTTGGTATGATATGAATCTGTTTTCTGATTTTCTCATTTTCAATTTGTCCAAATATTTTGTAAAAATATTGTTCACTTAAGTTAAAAGTTAAGAAAATGACTTTTTAAATAAAAATAGATAAAATAAGTTTTATAATATAACCTCTAGTACTTGAAATTTGTGAACAACAACTATAGTTTTCATTCGGGTTTATGACATATCGGATAAAATACATTTAACTTACGTCATACTAGATTTATTGTCACTTTTATTAGATTATCCAATTAATGTATGATTAAAGCTTATAATTGACTCAGATAAATATTACACCATCTAACACACAAGTTTGATAAGTATTTTACCGGAGATTAAAAGTGTTAAACTTTAACAAATTTAAAGAACCAAAACTGATAAATTCATACTCAGGGGACCATTTTGAATTCACTTTCAAACATAAGGGACCATTTTTGTAAACTTATGACAAACTTAAAGCAACAAAACTATTAAGTTCATACTTAAAAAACTATTTTGAACATACCTCAAACATAACATAAGGAATTTGTCATTTTCTCTGAAAATTACATTGTTCGATTTCTTCGGTTCTTCCTGTGTCAGCAACGATGTTTGTTCCGCCTCTACTCCATTCGTGTCTTCAAATCTCAACTCTCAGTTCGAACATTAACCTTAAACCCTAAAACCCACATTCTTTTTGTCGAACCCTAATACCCTTTCTTACTTTTACCTGTCACAAATCTCTTATACACCTTCACCAATGGCTTCTATGTCATAGTTGCTGTGTCCACATATCTTTCGTTTTTCGACCCATTTCAAGAATTGCTTCTTACTCACAAGCACAAACCCACATATGAATTTATTAGAAAAATCTTTATTCTCAACCCTAAAATCCATAGTCACCCAAAACCTTGCCTCCCATTATCACAATCTTCAGCAACATAGAAGCATAGTAAAAGTGCGTTTGAAATGGGTGAAAAACAGATGTTTAGACCATATTATCGATGTCCAAACGGATCGTAAAGCAGCTTGTTTACTTAAAGACGCTATTTTGCGTTCACCAGTTGAGTATCTTACTGCTAAATCACTTGCTGACTCCCAAAAACTACTTGGACTTACAGTTCCTACACTTAGGTTTATTCGAAGATACCCAACTTTTTTTGAGGAGTTTCCTCTCCCAAAGTACGCTTCTTTGCCTTGTTTTAAGCTTACCTATATTGCTAAGATTCTTCATGATCAAGAATTGAAGGTGTTTGAAGATAATCAGACTGATTTGGTTGAAAGGCTTTCGAAAGTTCTTATGATGACAACCAACAGAATGGTAAGTACACTTTGTTTGGATGGTTGTTACATATTGCTTCATAATGTATCGTATTATATTGTATTGTATTATTTTGATGAATACAATGTTTGGATAGACTGTATCTTTTGCCGTCGTTACATAATGCCACACACCACCAATTTGAAATAGGGGTATGGGGTAGAGCTATTAGAAAAAAGTACTAGAAAGGATAAAATAGGATTATTAGATAATAAGCAAAGCCAAAATGAGAAAAAAATAAGGTAACGATGCGATCACACTAAATCAGTCGTTACATAAAATGAGACTTTTCGTGGTTACATAATAAAATTTAAGTAAAATCAAAACAAACATTGTATTTGAACTAACAACACAGTACAATACAATACAATAGGTAACAACCATCCAAACAAGCTGGCAAAAAGTACGGGTTTGTGTCCAACTTAGAACTTGGGGTTGAATGTCGATAGCATATCCTACTGCTAGCTTTTCTTGAGGATCTTTTTTTTCATCTAAAAAAGGTAATTATTATATTAAAACAGCAGTAAGACTGCTTTTGTTGGGATTATTGCCATTGAATGAAATTATACTTCTGTCACTGCATTTTACCTATCATGTATCCAATGTGGAGATTGCTATTAATTCAAAAATGCTCTATCTGCAAATCACAGTTTTGGTATATGATAGTTGTTAGTGGACCAATTTGGCTTAGTTGTAAAGACGTGCTGATGTAGCTTTTAAGTATCAAGCTAAAATGCCATTTTGTGAATTTGAAAATACAGTACCAGCGCTGCTCTTTTTCTCTGTGGAGCTGTTTTTGTCAAATTTGACTTTAATATTTGCAGGTGGCGCTGCAATCATTAACATCCTTTGAAATGGGATTTAGGATTGCCTGATGATTTTGATAAGAAATTAATTAAGAAATTTCCAGATGATTTTAGGATAGTTAAGGGAACAAATGGGTTGCCGTGCTTAAAGCTTGTTCAGTGGCCAGATATGCTGTGTCTGAGTTGCAAAAGATGAATGATGATAGAAGCAGCAGCACTCCGGCAGTGGGGTATATATAATTTAAAAGGGGGAAAGCTGCATTAGAATTTCCCAAGGGGATATGGGGCACAGAAGAAGGTCAAGGCGTGGATGGATTGAGTTTCAGAAGCTGCCTTACATCTCACCTTATGAGGATTCAAGGGGAATCGACCCCAATAGTGATCTTATGGAAAAGAGAGTAGTTGGGGTTTTACATGAGTTCTTGAGCTTGACACTATACAAGAAAACAAAGAGAAATTACTTGAGGAACCTGAGAGAGGAATTATATCTTCCACATAGATTTACTCGAATATTTATTAGGTATCCAGGAATATTTTACCTCTCACTCAAGTGCAAGACAACGACTGTGGCATTGAGAGAGGGGTACCGTCGTGGGAGACTTGTAAAACCACATCCTCTGACACGCCACAGGGATAAGTTTCATCATGTTATGAGGACTGGGTTAATTTACCGAAGCAAAGGAGTGGACAATTTGCCGCAGCTGGACAATGTGCTTGATGAAGAATTGACTGATGAAGAAGAGATTGAATTGGCTGATGTAGAAGAGATTGATGAATGTGATGGAACTTCTGATGCAGAGACAGGTAGTGATGAAGACTAGCATCCCTCAACATAGGGAATTTCAAGCTCTTGAGGTACCTTGACTTCTGATATTCTCTCTCTTGAGTTGTTATATTGAACTGGATATTATATGTATATAAATGTCTATCTTGTGGTCCGGCCCTTCCCCGGACCCCGTGCATAGTGGAGCTTAGTGCACCGGGCTGCCCTATAAATGTCTATCTGTTATGTGAAAATGGATCTCTACTTTAACATCTCCTGATGGATCAATATTGAAAATTGGCAACTCTTTTGGGTTCACTGAATAATCGTAGTCGCTAGTTGTTATATTTAACTGGATATTATATGTATATAAATGTCTATCTGTTATGTGAAAATGGAATCTCTACTTTAACATCTCCTGATGGATCAATATTGAAAAATGGCAACTCTTTTGGGTTCACTGAATAATCGTCGTCATTAGAAAGGAATTTACTTCTACATATAACGTCTATCTAGAGGGTACAATTATATTGCAGTTCATAAAATGTGAGTTCCTCCATCCATTTTAATTTAGAAAGCAAGAAGATGGATGTGAAAAGCAATATGATTAATTGTGGACATGTTGAGATGGAAATTTTTTAGAATACGTACATCAAAGGATGGATATTTCAATTACATAACATTGACATTTGTAAACATATCATACAACAAAACAACAGATTTATAGCAAATATCGCTTTTTAAATTTGTATGGTTTGTGTGCTTTTTGGTGATGTATCTCTCAGGTATAAGGTATTTCTTTTAACTTGATCCTGTATTCCAAGGTTGTCAGAAAACATAGTTCTTACGGCTGTTTAAGGAGGAACATATATCCGTTCGAATGTTGGATACTGTTTGTTTTTTTGTCTCTCTCTCTCTCCCTCCTCCTCCCCCCTCCCCCCTCCCCCCTCTCGCTCCCTCTCTCTCTCTCCTTATTCTTTGGGATAAAGTCTTATTTGGGTTTCTTCTAAATTACAGGAGCAAGCATTTTATGTGACGCTTGGTACCCTAATAAGTGTATTAGGATGCAAAGATACATTTCCAGAACAAGAAGTGGAACTGTTGACTATAAGTGATACTCCCTCTGGGAAAAATTATAAGATACCTACATCTTGTACGTTGTGGCATACTAAGATTAAAAAATTCTTTTCTTTTCTGAAGTGGTAATGCAAAGATACATTTCCAGAACAAGAAGTGGAACTGTTGACTATAAGTGATACTCCCTCTGGGAAAAATTATAAGATACCTACATCTTGTACGTTGTGGCATACTAAGATTAAAAAATTCTTTTCTTTTCTGAAGTGGTAACACATGCAAAGATCAAATTCTCATGATTAAACTATATTATTGAATTTAGAATAATTCTCCAACTACCCTTTCTTTTTACAAGTGCTTTACCTGTCACAAATCTCTCTTACACCTTCACCAATGGCTTCTATGTCACAGTTGCTGTCTCCAGATATCATTCGCTGTCGACCCATGTCAAGAAGATCCCGAAAAGTTTCATCACCAAAGTTGCTTCTCCAGAAAATGATGCCCAAAACTGAAACCCCAATTGAATTGAATATGCATTAGTGAAATTACTCCCTTCACTTTTTATACTCTTTGCTTTAGCTCCTTCAAATGTCTGGAATCTTGATTTGTTTCTAGCGCACCCTGAATTTCCTATTGTGATGGATATCAATCAGATTCGCGGGATTTTGGCATCGGTACACATTTCTTATCTCTTTGTAAAAATATGTGTTTTATTTGTTTCATTAAAGACTTAAAATGACAAATTATTTCGTATTGGAATGAAATGGACCCGAAGAGGATGGAATGGATATGTAGGACTTATATACACACCCCAACTAGTTTGGGATTGATGCATAGTTGATTGATGCATTTGTTTCAGTAATTTGATGGGATTAGTGAGGAGGGCTGCATTTGTTTCAGCTATGACTATCAAAGATGACTTCTTTCTTGGGCATTTCCTTTAGAGGCCAATCATGCATGGTGTTCTAATGGTTGAGATATGTATATGACTTGTTTCTTGTTCCTTGACTGATACTGAACGTTCATTTGTGTTGGGTCAATGGTCTTTCCTTATTGACTCTGGCAAATATTAGAGTTCCTCTTTCTGAAATCTAAGTAATTGGATAAATTTGGTGTCTAATTACCACCTTCAGATTTTAACGCCAATGCTAATTTAACTGATGATTGTTTTGAACTTTTCCATGTAGCATGTTGGTTCATGTCATTACCGAACAGATAGGTCAGGTCCTTAATTTTCAAGAGTTCCTCTTAGGTTATGCTTGTAGCCTGAAGTGGGAGGCTCCAGAGAGAACTATTTTTTTCTGGAATAGAAAAAGGTTCGGGAAGCCAGTGGTGGCTGGAGATACTTTGGCAATGAGAATGACACTGATTAAGCTGCAACAACGGTTTGGAGTAGCAAAGATAAGAGGAATGGCATATATAGCAGGGGATGTGGTCTGTGAGGGAGAGTTTTTGATGGGTACAGGTAGTGGGTAACGCTGTGCAGCTATTAGTCTATTACTAGGCAACTTTTTGGCACCTTGATCAGTTTTCTCCCTCCATCTGCCCCCAGTAATGTTAAGCTAGGGAATTTCAAGAAGAAAAAAGGATCATCTGAAGAGTACTACTGTGAGCTTTTGGTTTCTTTCCTTGCCAACGCTAAACGAAATGGTTTGTTATATTCAGGATTAATGCAAATTTCCTATATCTGTGCGCAAGGATCCCTCTGTCCTTCCGTGCATTGGTATGATCTTTATTCTGATTGTATGAGTTTTTGGTCTTATAACCCAGACGGCCAGACGGCAGATGTTGCCTTCGTGGTTGAGTTATGTTGTGAATGTGTCTGCCACATTTTGATCAAATTTTCGTTTGTGACTGCAAATCATGCTCATTATTGAACTACGTTCTTCAGATGTTAAGTCATGATTCTTTAATGATTTGATTGGAAATTTTACCACCATATCTCGGTTCTGCGCTGTTACAATTGTTATACAGTTATACTGTCCTACTTGGGCCAGAGCAATCTTAAATGTTTTCTTGAAAAATATATATTATGTTCAATGATAAACTGTCTCAATGGAAAATTTTGATTTTTTTCAAGGGGACAAATCCAAGCTTTGGTTTCTTCTTTCTACATCCAGTGACTCTTTACAATGAAATGTTTAATATGTGGCCCTTACAAACCAAGAGCACCAAGGGGTGTCTTCCCTTGCCCAGCCTCAAAATAGAAAATTAACATGGCTAACATAGCAAGTCTAGCATGCTTGATCTCAGCAACCTTTAATCTCTCGAGCTTCTCTGTGTCAGGGATGTAAACACCATCCTGAAGTGTACCAGCTAATGCCAAAGGATCGAAGAATTTGCCACCAGGGTAACCCTGTTCCCCAGTGAAATTGGCGAAGTTTTTGGCTGTCTTGGACCATGGAGTGGTCCATTCTACAGATTGAGATTCAGGGTTGAAGAAATCGACCCACCTTTTGCTCTCAACCCAACCCATGAGGAGAAGCTGAGTGCCAAGAAGTGAGCCAAAAGAGAAAGGTGCAATAGCACCAGGGTCGGCACCAGCCTCAAACCATGGAATACCACTCCATGCTTGACCAACAAAGATGCCCAATACTGCAGCCATTGCCCATCTGCCATGAATGAGCTCAGCTTCTCTTTACCATTTCAAGAATGCAGGGCCCTTCCCAAGACCAAGTGGGTCAAAACCATAGTCACCAGGGAGCCTGCAGGTGCAAATATGGTTAAGCCTTTGCAAGATAATGAACAGGAGGAGGGGAGGGGGAAGGAGCAGCGACGAATCTAGAGCAAGTTCAAGGTTCAAGCTTTCTGCTCGAACCATATACATGTTTTGAATACACTAATTCTGAATCCTAGATTCATCTATAGGGGATGGGGGCTGATGGTCGGAGATCAAATTGAACTTACGAGCCATCGAGCCACTCGGGGTCAACCAAATTGCCACCACCTTTAACAGCAGGAATCCAAGATTTCTTGGGAGCAGCAGCCACCACAATGAACCTCTTGGAAGCGGCAACACCGCCGACTCTGGCGGCAGGTGGGGCAGCCAAAAATGCCTGACATTTCTTGCCACCAGTCAAGAAAGAGGAGCTCAAGCCATTGAGCACTGCAGCAGATGTTGTAGCCATGTTTACTTTGTATATCTGTAGAGTAGAATGATGGTGCTAAGCTGCAATGCAAAGTTGTGGATGGTTCTGTTTTTGTATTGAAGAAGTGAGATTCCTGGTTATAAGGGTATGAGATCAAAAGGGGACCTTGGAATGAGCCAAGTACGATAAATGAAATTTGAGATCTCTGGTGGATAGATTTCGGACCAATAAGGTCTTGAGTTACATCTCTATGTCCCTTATTTGTACCATCCACGTGTACACTTCCTTCTCCGTTAGTTTTGATTCTCTGTCTTGATTGTTATTCCTGTAGTGTGTGCCTCTACATGATCTGTAACCCCACCCCACAACCTCTCAAAAAAGATTATCCTATTCTTTTGTGGCGCCAAATGTCGTTGAAAGGCTGTGTTGATTATAATATATTGACCATCTCAGCTTCTTCCAAGTTCTTTGAAGCGTTATACTGTTGCTTATGGTTATTAGTATTAGTACTTGAAATCAAAATTAGTATCTCTACAGTCTACATTTAATAACATTACTCATGACGGCACCACTTGCAAAATGCAATCCATGAACTTTTAGGACCTAGAAAGTCTTGGGGAATAGAGCTTAACCATAGTGTATCAGGATCATTCAAAAGATATTTGCGGATTACCCTTCATAAAATGTGAGATTTATAAATATTCTCAAAGTAGTGTATGACATCAAATGTGGATCGCCCAAAAGATATATCCAATTGACTCTCCTTAAAAAGTGGGATTTATAATTTTGAAACTAAGGTAGGTTGTTAATTACAACAAGTAAAATGATCGAATACTATAAAACTGCTCTAGTAAATAATTCTAGTATGAAGATGATTGTGCCAATAATGGAAGAAAAGAAAGAGATACAGAAAGCAATAGCAAAGATCTCATTTGGGTCTGCGGCGCATATAGCAATTGGTGACAGTTTCAAGGAAGCTTAAGGGCCTTTCCCAGGTAAAACCAAACAGAAAATAATGATCATCATCAGTCCCAAGAAAAGAAAACACATCAACCTCTATCCACAAAAAAATAACTAATATTCAACTAAATATTCTTTAATTGTTAGAGCATTTTTTGTTGTCCTAGTTATGGCTGATCCCTTGTGCAAGTTCTTTGACGCTCGCTCTATAACTGGTTCTCAATTCTTTGCCACCTATTTTTCTGCCCATAAGCCCTTCCTCTTACTCCCACTTGTTTCCCTTCACAATCCAACTCATATTAGAAGAAGAGGAAGAAGAAAATCACTTCACATTGCTTTCTGCTCCACACCCACTTCTTCAAATCTTGATGTCATCTCCACCCATGGTACGTTTATTTCCCTTTTATTCTTACACATTTTTTTGATAAAGATAAGTTCTTTGAATTCTTTTGTGACGTTTCATTTTTGAGGTTTATTACTTTTTAAAATTAGTGGGGTTTTGATGTTTTGCTATATGGCAGAAAATTCTGACGGCAGTCTATTATTTCGGTTTGGGAACCCAAGCGAGGTAGCGAAAGAGGATGAATTGGAGGAACCCCTTTTGGGGGTTGAAGAGGTGGAAAGGGATAATGAGGAGGAATTTAGTGTGGTGAAAGTTATGGATGGTGATAATGAGAGAGAAGTCATTGTCAAGAAACTAGAGAGGGAAGCCAACAAGAGTAATGGTTTTGTGGAAAGAGAGACTGGATTGAATGAAACTTTTCTGGAAGATTTCAAGGATGATATTGCTTCAATTTCATCTCTAGGAATTCAAGATCAATCTGATGCCGAGGTCAATGTTGAGATTTTAGAAAAGAAAGATGATAGTGAAGCTTCAGTTCCACCAGCAGAGAATTCTATTCCTTCTTTGGAAGTTGAGGAAGAAATGAAGGGTCAAGCAAGTGATGAATCATTTGAAGAATTGGTTGATGACAACTCACCTCTTTTAGGTTCACCTGAAGCAATGCTTGAATATTCTGACTCGGTAAACGCTAAGGAAATGGAAGAATCTGAGGGAGAAGGTTTAAGTCAATTGAGAGAGAGTGATGGTGACAAGGATTTCCATGAGGATTCAACTCGTTCGATGGAAAATGGTGAGGTTTCAACTGAAATTGAGGCAGCAGTCGATGATATTGAGATTGCCCAACGGACAGAACAAACATCTGAACATGTTGATATAATGGAAGAGCCCGTAGAGAGTGCTCAAGAGGGAATTAATCTGGGGAATACAGAAACTGTTTTTGATGAAATTAGTCCAGAGAATGCTCCCGAGGGAATTAATCTGGGGAATACTAGAACTGTTGCGGACGAAATTAGTTTAGAGATTGATCCCGAGGCAATTAATCCGGGGAATACTGAAACTATTGTGGACGAAATTGGTCCAGAGAATGATCCCGAGGCAATTAATCCGGGGAATACTGAAACTGTTGTGGGAAAAATTAGTCCAGAGAATGCTCCCGAGGAAATTAATCCGGGGAATACTGAAACTGTTCTGGACGAAATTAGTCCAGAGAATGATCCCGAGGAAATTAACCCGGGGAAAACTGAAACTATTGTGGACGAAATTAGTCCAGAGAATGATCCCAAGGCAATTAATCCGGGGAATACTGAAACTGTTGTGCACGGAATTAGTCCAGAGAATGTTCCCGAGGGAATTAATCTGGGGAACACTGAAACTGTTGTTGACGAAATTAGTCCAGAGAATACTGATATTAGGCGTTTGTCTATGGATGCTGAAGTCCAGAGTACTGAAGTCCTTGATTCCGAAAATGATGATCAAACCGAGTTGATCAATGTGTCTGCAGATACGGAGGATCAGGCTTCCCAAAATGATACCTTCAAGGATAGTGGTGAGACTAATGTGATTGAAGCAATTCATCCGTCTCCTAAGCTGGAGGCTGAACCAATTCTTGATGAGGAAGTTGATCACAACCTAATATCTGAGTCTAATGAATACGAAAGTCCATTACCGGTGAGTTCTATCCACCTATCAATAAGGATTGACGTGGTAACTATAGTACTCTTCTTGGTATATGGTAATACTATTGTGGATCAGATGAAATCACCTAAACTGATTTAATTAGGGTCTCATGGTTAATAATTTGTGTATCAAATGTTTCTTGGCTGATGTTGTGATTGTCTAATAGAGAATAAGCATTTATTGTAGAATGGTGTATATTGTGCAATATCGGGCTATTCCCAGATTTAGAGCAGCATATATTGTGCAATATCGGGCTATTCCCAGATTTAGAGCAGCATATATTGTTAAGAGTCCCACATCGGATATGGAATGGGAACATGGACTCCTTATATGGACTTGGACAATCCTCACCCTACAAGCTAGCTTGGGTTTGAGTTAGACCCAAGATCCATTCTTTACATAGTATCAGAGCCAAGCCCATTCCAATTCTTTGTTCACCGATGTTTGGCCCCCAAATTATATTATCCACGCTCCAGTTAACAAGGTCTGGGCGTGCGGGGAGTGTTAAGAGTCTCATATCGGATAAACATGGACTCTTTATATGGACTTGGACAATCCTCACCCTACAAGCTAGCTTTTGGGTTTGAGTTAGGCCTAAGATCCATTCTTTACATATACGTTAGATTCTTATTTATTCTAGTTATGGATGTAATATGTGCCTTTGCATGATTCCTCTTTGAGTTTAGCTGCCATAAGACTGATCTTCAAGCTCAATTAGATATGGTAAACTTGTATTTAAATGCTACAATAGGTTTGTTGGCGGCGTGCAGCATTTAGTGAACTGGCTCTTGAGAACTTTATTATTTCCGCCAGTGCAGTGATGATCTAAGAATCACAAATTATAATACCTTTTAGTCGGGAGTTCTTGTACTAATTAGCATAACACCTAGTTTTTTTTTTTAACCTCAACAGAATATTTTACAAGATGGAATGTATATTGAAACTGTGAAATCACGTTAATATATGAAATCATAGCAATATATGTACTAAGCTGTGATGGATATGTGTCATCAGAGAAGCTGCTATTGCTGAAACTCTATAGCGTTGCTAAACAAGAAAAGGGTCATAGCTTTCCCTTCTTTATCTGGTTTCCAACACAGTAGTCTGTTTTCTTTTCTGTTGCTAGTAGTATGCGAGTTGGGTGATTGTTACACTCTGGTTGGCCGAAACCTGGTTGTAGAAAGCTTTTACTTCAGTTATAAATTTAACTTTGATTGTGCTTTAAAAGTTAATTCTTCATCAACTTAGTGAATCTTTTAAATCAGCGATTACCTGGTTAATAGTTCTCATATTTGATTCTATCTTATTGACCGAGTAGTTAGCCATCTTACACTACTTCAACATTGATCATTGTCCTAAAACTTTGATTAGCACATATTTTCTATTTGAAAGATCCCATGTACACCTCTTCATGTAGTTACATTCTTGAAAACGATTGGAAGAAAAATGAACTGGTTCTTCTAGCATACTGCAGCTATAATTTATTATCTTCTATACTTTTCTCAGCCAGATGAAAAATCGCCTAGCTTATCCTTAGAAGAGAAAAGAAAAGAAGATATAGGAAACAGTGAGATCATGGAAGTGTCTGGTCATGAAGTGGTTGAGGATACATCTTCAGAAGTCTTAGACAGCAGGTATCTTGCTAATATCTTGGACCTTCCCGATTTTAGAATTACTACAATTTTTTTATTTTTCTTGGATATAAAATGTATTCATATTCTAAATTCTCTAGCCGCATATATTACTAAACTCATTGAAGATTGGTGATGTTAGAGTTATTTTGTTTAGATTTTATCACTGCCACTTTAGTACTATATCATTGTGCTCTTCTAGAGCAGCACACATGTAAATCCCTTGACAAATAGGAGTAGTTTATTTTGGCCATATTGCTGCCCCCCCCCCCCCTCTCTCTCTTTTGAATACAATTATCCTACTCTTGATACATCTGATATAATGCATCTAATGTCCAATGATCTCTCATTTTCAACAGCAAGGAAGCTACACCAGCTGAATTAATTCTTTCTTCTGGTGCTACTTTGCTGCAATATACATCCAAGGTATCTCAGATATATTCCTTTCTTATAATTTTCAGTTTTTGAAGTTAAAACTGACCACTTAGTCATGAGGTTGAATTGAGTGTAATGGTTTTTTTACTATTAAGATGCATAAAAAGTAGTTCAACTTTTAATATATAAAAAAAAATTGAATTTCAAAATGAAGTAAATATTTATTCAATAAAATTGAATTTGGAATATATTGGTTATCAGCATAAAAAAGTAGTTCAGCTTTTAATACAATAAAAAATATTGAATTTCAAAATGAAGTAAATATTTATTTAATAAAATTGAATTTGGAATTTATGTTAGAAGATATTGGTTCTCATTTTCTTGTAGCCAATAAAACATCATGATTTATGAGTAAGTAATTCGAAAAATATTAAATAAACCAGGCATTGGCAGGTGGACATGAAGCTTATTTTGTTGCTCGTGGGAAGTGGCTAGGGGTAGCTGATGGAGTTGGTTCCTGGTCATTGGAAGGTAATTTCTCTCTGACTCTGTTTTCTATCATGCATGGCACCTGTATTGCGTTGAGTTTCAGTCTGGAATCCATGAATTAACTTCTATGGAATTTTAAGAGTTTAGAGGCACCTACTGTATATTTTCCAACTCGATGATGATCAAGTCCCAAAGCATTTTAGTATATGTCGATTTTAAGAGAATGTGCCTTTGATTACTCAGGGAGTGATCTAGGAGTTTATGCCCAGGAACTCATGGAAAATAGTGAGTTCATTGTTTCTCAGTGCTACGAGGATTTAATAAATGACCCCAAGCAAGTTCTTAAGCTGAGCGTCTCAGCAACAGATTCTCCTGGATCTTCAACAGTCTTGATTGCTCATTTTGATGGAAAGGTATTTTCACTACCAAATTAATATATCTATGTTGTACTGCATTATATACTGCAGTAAGAATCAGCATTATTTTAACTTTGATATCTCCTTTTCTTTTAATTCAAGAACTTGCTAATTGTTTTCATCTAAAAGATATCATTAGCATGTGCAAGATAAGACTATTGGGAGAAGTTATTAGTGCTATACAGTGAGAAACCTTTGCTAAGGATATTGATTGCTGACATGTTATTGGAATAGTTTTCTAGTCCGTAAATGTGCTTATGCACCAGAAAAATTCACGATAAGTATTTACGAGTTACACTTATGAACTTGTTTTGAAATGAAATTTATTGTTAACAGGCTCTTCATGTGGCTAATATTGGTGACTCTGGATTTATCGTAATAACGAATGGCAGCGTTTATAGGAAGTCATCACCCATGATTCATGAATTCAATTTTCCCATACAAATTGAAAAAGGTGATGATCCATCTCAACTTCTGGAGGTATGTATGCACATGTTTAATGAGGCAATCCGTCTGTGAGATGTGTCCAAGCTTGTATTCAGAAATTACTCCATTTCTTTTGTGTTGCACCTTATGCTTCAGGAATACAAGATAGAGTTAGATGAGGGGGATATCATTGTCACAGCAACAGATGCACTTTTTGACAACTTATATGATCAAGAAATAGTGTCAATCGTCTCAAGGTCACTGGAAGCTGACAAAAGTCCTCAGGTGCCAATGCTATTTTTGTTTACATTTTCTTGTCTTACCTTCTATGAAGTGGTATTGGTGTTCTCTTATATTTTTGGGTGTTAGATGAAGGGGACAACTTGTTCTTAGAGCAATAATGGATGCAGTTCCAGAATTGCTGAAGAGTCGAGTTGGTTAGTAGCCTCTATTGACATAGCGAAGAAAGGCAAAGGCCCTAGCTTGAATGTATGACTTATGTCTCATTTTCTTTTTATAAGAAGATGAATCTACGCTCCTCGGCCAATAGTAAGTAAATGAGAGGGTATATTTCTGCTTTCAGTGCCAGAGGACTGGTAGTTTTAGAGTTTGAGATATCTGAGCTTGAGCTTAGGGTTCTGCTTCTCTATTTTTTTAATAAAGCAACCCAAATCTTGTGTCTACTTATGCTGGCTAGATGGCCGAGAAGTTCATAGTTAGATCTTGGTTGGAACTTTAGAGTTAAGACTAAGCTCTAGATTCCGGGGTTTCCACTATAGCCGAACACATGGGAAATCTCATTCTCTTTTACCAGAAAAGATCGTTTTAGTTCCTATTAAATTGTATAACAACTATCAAGTGCTTCAGGTTTGGATATTTCTGTCTCAACATGGACAAGCACAAACTCATCTTGGTTATGCAAATATCCAAGCTCCTTTCCGACCTGCAGACTTTCATATTCATTTTAGGATCACTCCTCTGTAATTTAATCAGATTTCTAGGAAAGTTGTTGTCATGTGACCAGGAGGTCATGGGTCCAAGCTGTGGAAACAGCCTCTGGCAGAAATGCAAGGTAAGGCTGTGTACAACAGACCCTTGTGATCCGGCCCTTCCCCGGACTCGCGCATAGCGGGAGCTTAGTGCACCGGGCTACCTTTTTTTTAGTATGTAATCACAATGGTCTTTATTTGGTCTCTTTTTTCTTCTTTAGGAAATTGCGGAGATTTTGGCAACAAGGGTGCAAGAAGTGGGCAGTTCTGCTTCAGGGAGAAGTCCATTTGCTGATGCAGCTCAAGCAGCTGGATACGTTGGGTATACTGGTGGCAAGCGCGACGACGTGGTTGTCATTGTATCAGTAGTTCAAAAGGTAAACATTTCAAATGACAACTAGTATTGCAATCTAGTCCACGTAAATACTTTTAACATTTCCCTTCCACTTTGTAAGCAGTTTTGATGTCTTTTTTAGTGACTGTAACATCTATGTTGATGGGGTTCACTTGCTTCTTTGAAATGTAAATTTATGGCATCTGATTGCTATGCCTACACCATCCACTGCTGCTCTCAATTGATTCTAGTCATCTATGTGAAATACCTTCACATTCTTTTAAAAAATTAATGTGGTGTTAAAATCAGTTTGCTCGCACCTAGACTATTCCACCAAGTACATGCTACCTCCCACGAGAACATGTATCGGACACCGAATAACCCTGACCGCCAAAGTTCAGGTAGATGGGAAGAAATCACCTAGTATATTTGTCTATTTGGATTTAAAGTTGCAATTTTGGAAAAAGTATGTGGAAATTCTTAGTCATCACTCGATTATTCCCAAACATGTGTGGACCAAATCATTTTTGGGATTGAAAATTATTTCGTAAAGCTTGTGCAAGTTTGTACAAACAATGCTCTGCTGCTTTATATCATGTGAAGCCTTTCAGCTGGAACTGCAAGTCCGCCCTACAAAAAAGAATTCTTGTCTATTCTACACTCATAATTCCAAACCCCAAAAATATACTCCTATTTAAAAGACACTTCTCGGTGGAAAAGAAATGTATGAAATTAAGGTTGGTTCGAGGCCAAAAGTCATAATACTGTAACTCTTGAAAGGTGTTCTATTTGCTTAGAATATTGATATCAATAAACAAATTTGAAGTTGGTGTGAACCATATAAAAAAGTCAATCTAAGTGCACAGAGCATTCTGCATTTGCAAGGGTAGGAAAGGGTAACACCTCAAGGGATGTGATGTAAACAGTTTATCTTAATGCAAACATTAGTGATTAATTCCATAGCTCGAGCCCTCAAATTTACTGTTGCTTCAACCCATTACCTATAGGTTGGTATGAACTATGAAGCATATAAGCTTGTTATTTGGACCAGTTCGAGAATGATGGCTAAAAACAAAAACAAAGAAGTGAACTTTAATGTTTGGAGGTGGAGGGGAGGGGAGGGGACCTATGAAGGCATCACCAATCACGGGAGTAGCAATACAAAAGAATTATGTCCATCATACATTCGATGCCAATAACTACCCCACTTCATTTTTTTTGTCACAAAGTCTATCATAGTAATAGCAATGAGCCAATGGCCACCGTCTTGTTCTCACTTCATTTTCTTCTCAATTTAAGTGGTGGTATTTCAGAGTTAATAGTGGCTGACCAAATTTGAAAATGGAATTCAAACTTTGCGCCGCATAATATCTGACAGCGTAAAAGTGTTAGTATTAGAAATCATTTTGAGGGACACCATCAATTCCAATCCATGTTTTCAAATTACAAATTCTGTAGAAAAAGGGAAAAAAGTGGTTGTTATGCGTCAATTTAGGCCTAAAGTGTCCCACTCTATCATTTTCACTATACTAATTTATATTTATGATATAAATGCTATCTTTTTTTAAAAAAAAATTGAGCTTGCATCATCATAGTAGGATTTGCATGCCTAAGAATTTTGGTTGGTCTTTTTGAGGAGACAATTATCAATGAAGAAGCCATCTTTTGGTAACGTCTGAAGCATTATGTAGAAGGAGAAAAGAAAAGGCAAACATTAGAAAATTTTAAACAATGATTAATGAGGTTTGGCCAAATAGTTACCAAATACTAAGGGCTTGTTTGGAAAGTGATCCTGTAATTGGATTTAAGTGTAATTACACAGTTTTGATATGTTTGTTTGATAAAATAATTACGTGTTCATCGTGTAATTGAGTGTAATTGAGGGAGTGTAATTACACTCTTCAATTCTCAAAGGAGCTGAGAATTGTTGGTAATTACATGGTGTAATTACAAGGTTATATGTTTAATCTATTTTCTTTTCTTTTTAATTTATTTTTATCTCAATTCTTTTTTCTTTTTAATTTGTTTTTTATTTTAACTTTTTAAATTCTTTTTTTAAAATATTATTCTTTTTACATTTTTTTAAAATATTTTATGTTTCATTTCTCAACCTTTACTTCACATGCTTCTACATAATTTCTCATATTTTACTTCTTATTCATTTTTCTATATTTTTTTTCATTTCACTTGCTATGTTATCTTTCTTATTATTTGTTTTTCTTTATTTTTTTCATTTCACTTAGCTATGTTATTATTCCTTTAAATAATTACACTTCTCAATCTTAAAAAGAATAAATCATCCACAAACTTCACTTATAATGAGTGATACTGAGTGATGTTAGAATTAATAGATTACTTTTTAATATTAAATATATTATGAAAATATGGTTGTAAATATATATTTTTTTGGTCCATGTTGTTATTGCAAAATGTGTGTATATTTAGAAGTTCTTATTAATTGGTTCAATTAAAGTATTATTTATTTTGTACATATCAAGTTTTTTCACAATATTAGTTATAAATTTATAACTATTGAGTTGTATATTTTTGAAATAATATGTATCTTGAATACATAGCTATAGATAAAATTAAGTAATATTTCTTATATAAATATATATTTGTCAAATATTAACGTTTAGTTGTTCATAATTAACTTTTATTTTTAAAATTTAAAATATCTAACTGTGTAATTACACTTGTGCAACAAAAAATACGCTTATAATTACATTGTAATTACGTTATGACAAACAAATAGGTCATTGTAATTACTATATTGTATAATAATAACTCTAGTAATTACGCCAAATCCAATTACCAAGTGACTTTCCAAACATACCTTTCTTATATAAACATATATTTGTCAAATATTAACGTTTAGTTGTTCATAATTAACTTTTATTTTTAAAATTTAAAATATCTAACTGTGTAATTACACTTGTGCAACAACAAAAAATACGCTTATAATTATACTGTAATTACGTTATGACAAACAAACATGTCATTGTAATTACTATATTGTATAATTATTACCCTAGTAATTACACCAAGTCCAATTATCATGTGGCTTTCCAAACAGACACTAAAGATCAATCTGCTGAATACAAAACAAAACAGAGTTTTTTGGCTGTTCAGGCGAAATTTAAGGGGTATAGGCGTTTCCTTTTCATTTTTAGCCGCTGGGGAAGTCCGGTGGAGTTCTTCCACCTTTTAATCAATTTTGTCCCCAAAATAAGGGCTTAATAATAAAGTTCTTATGGGTCCGAATATCCTCATAAAATATATCATAGTCATGGTAGAATATTTTCTCCCTTTAAAATTTGTTCCATAGAAATAATTTAATTGATCTATGAGATAGTTCACTGTCACATTGCGGATGTAAATCAAACAATTTACATGGAAAATGTGATTATGTTTCTCCTTTGTGAGTTCCATGCTCATTAAGTAAAACATCAATACGTGGAGTAACTTCCGATATAATAGTAAAAGCAAGACGTGTAGGTGAATCGACTCATCAAGTTTCCATTGAAATAGGATCCACACAAGGAAAAGCACTTGTCGTTCGTTGATTATTAGTGGCATCCCGAAAACGTCCGGGTCAAAATATGGCTTTCAAATTAAGTTCTGAATTAATGGATGCTGCAAAAGGGAGTGGCGATGTCATACGCAAAAAGGTAGAGACTCATAGAATGGCAGAGTCAAATAGAGCTTTTACACATTTTCGTTAATCCATGAACATGATCTATACATCTCACTAGACGAGTCACGAATAGGATTTTGAAAGAAATAATCCCTTGATTATTTTCATTAATGAATGAGTATATATACAATTTACAATTTCCATAATATGAAAAATCATATTCCTATTCTACTCCCAAAATCCTATTCTATTTGTACAAGAATTCTCAATTATGGTAAGTGTACAATGCTAATTACATACAAAAACATAGTACCAAATATAGAGATATACACGGCTGTGTATACCGTGTATATCACGGTCTTTCACTTTTCATGGGTTTCCGTGATAAACACGGTATACACAAAGCTCCAATTCTGTGTATATCGTGTATACTTTCACACCCCCGCAGTCATAGCGGGCGGTTGTCGTATGCTAAGATTGTCCCTAAAATCTTCAAATAGAACCGAGGGAAGACCCTTAGTAAAGATGTCTGCGATTTGGTACCTAGAAGGGACATGTAAGACACATACTTGTCCATGAGCTACCTTTTCTCGAACAAAATGGATATACATCTCAATGTGTTTAGTGCGCTGATGTTGAACCAGATTACCAGAAAGATAGACTGCACTAATGTTATCAAAGTACACCAGAATGGGACAATGAAGTTCTAAGAGAAGATCGTGTAACCAATGATTCAGATACCACATTGGCTACCCCTCGATACTTGGACTCTGCACTGGAGCGTGATAATGTAGACTGGCGCTTTGCAGACCATGAGACCAAGTTATCTCCAAGAAACATACAATAACCAGACGTGGACCGTCTGGTATCTGGACATCCACCCAATCAGTATTTGTATACGAAACAAGTGTAAAAGTCGTCGATGAATATAGATGCAAGTCATAGTCGAGTGTTCCCTTGATGTATCGGATAATGCGTTTGAGCGCATTCATGTGCTCAACCCTAGGATCATGCATAAACAAACACCACTGATGTACGACATTCGTAATATTCAGTCTCGTGAAAGTAAGATACTGAAAAGCTCTAGCAAAACTGCAATAGTGGGTGGCATCCTCGTAAAGTGAGCCAGTCGTAGTACCCAGCTTGGGTTTAGTAACAACTGGAGTGGAAGTAGACTTACACGAGGACATACCAGCTCGCTCAATTATCTCAGTGGCATACTTCCTTTGGGATAAGAATAACACACTTGCATGGCGAGTGACAACAATCCCCAAGAAGTAACTCAAGGGCCCCAAGTCTTTCATAGCAAACTCAAAACTGAGTAGTGTCATGATAGACTTGCGTAAATCATCAGAAGAAGCTGTCAAGATAATATCATCCACATATAATAGAATATATGCCAAAGAAGTACCACGACGATATATGAATAGAGAATTATCAGACCTGATGTGAGAAAACCTAATAGTAGATACATAGTCTGCAAATCGATTATATCAAGCTCGTGGGGCCTAATTAAGCCCATACAAGGACTTCTTCAACAAACAGACATGATGAGAATATGTAGGGTCTCGAAAACCCAAGGGTTGATGCATATAAACTATCTCCTTAAGATCATCGTGTAAGAAAATATTCTTCACATCTAGCTGATGAATGGGCCACACTTTCGAAAAAGTCAAACTGAGAACAGTGCGAATGGTAACCAGTTTGACCACCGGACTAAATATTTCACCACAATCCACGCCAACCTGTAGAATTTTACCATCACCTACAAGTCGAACCTTATGTCTCGCAAAAGAACCATCAGAATTATCTTTATGAATAAAAATCCACATCGACCGAATAATATTAATAACATAAGGACGGGGGTACTAATTCCCACGCCTGATTGTCAATAAGAGCATTATATTCGTCGTTCATAGCCAATTTTCAATCTGGGTCATTTAAGGCAGACACTAGGTTACGGGGGAGTGGAGATTTAAGAACATTAGAATTTAGATTAAAATGTTTTTTTGGTTTAAAAATACTCTGTTGACTACAAGTGACATGTCTGTGACTCGAGGGAGAATTGGGTGGATTTTGGAAAAAAATTGGATTGATGATGGACTGGCCAGTAGGCAGTGGGCCTGCTGGCCCAATAATGGAAACTGGACACGATAGGGAAGCAGAAACTGGGGCAGAAGCAGTCTCGATAGTGGGCTGGACACTCGGCCCAATAGCTGGACCCGGGACGGGATGGGCAATGGACATTTGCGGGCTAGCAGGCAGTGGGCCGGTTGGCGCTTCGGGGTCACTAGATCGGCCCATTAAGTGGTGCATAATGTACGGTGAGACTTCGTCATCTAAAAAATTATACGAACTAGGCACGGGACTACTCACTTTAGCAAACGGAAATTGGGTTTCATAAAAAATAACATGACGACTAATTATGACTTTATTAGATGATAAATCAAAATATTTGTAACCACGATTATTAGATAGATAACCCAAAAACACACAAGCGGTCGAACGGGCTTAAAGTTTGTTAATTGTAGTTGACGGAAATAGTAGATAGCATAAACACCCAAAGACCCTAAGATATGAATACGAATGATTCTTATTATAGAGGATTTTAAGAGGAGATGAATGTGCCAACTCTTTGGTAGGAAGTATGTTAAGGAGATAACTAGCCATTTGTAGAGCATGATGCCAAAAAGAAGGGGGTACGGAAGCATGGACCAATAAAGTTCGGATAATATTATTAATGGTACGAATTTTTCGTTCGGCTTTCTCATTTTGTGAGGACGTATGAGGACAAGAGAAACGGAAAATTATGTCATTAGTATCACAAAATTTCCGAAATAACCCATTATCATATTCTTTGCCATTATCACATTGAATATTTTTTATTTTCCGTTCGAATTGGGTATGGATGAATGCTCTAAATTTTAAGAAGGTGGAAAAAACTTGAGATTTTTTCGCTAACGGAAAGAGGTTCATAAAAATTTAGAATAATCATCCAAAAATAGAACGTAATAACGATGGCCCAAAGAACTTAAAACAGGAGATGTCCATAAATCGCTATGAATAATGTCAAAAGACATCAAAGTATGAGAAGTAGAGGCGACAAATGGTAATCTAACATGTTTCCCTAACGGACAGGAATGACAAATTGGAGTACTACGCGTACCCTTACAAGAAATAAAATTATTTTTATGCAAGGAAGAAATAATGGACAACCTAGGATGATCCAAACGTGCATGCCACAAGGAAAGAGAAAGAGCTGCAAATGTCGATGGCATGGCTTGACTCGAGAAACTGGTGGCAGGCGTGATTGGATAAAAGTCTCCCCTACTATTGTATCTCATGAGAGGTATCCCCATTTTGAAATCCTTTACAGAAAACCCAAATGGATCAAAATTAACAGAAATCCAATTATCAGTGGTGAATTTTCGAACAGACGTCAAATTTTTAATTAAGTTAGGGGCGTGAAGGGTATTTTGCAATCAGACAAGAGGTGGATGGGGGGAGGGGGAGACAGTCGTATGACCGTAACCAGGAATTGAAATTGAGTTGTCATTACCAACAATAATGCCACGATTTTTGCTCAAATTGAAATAAGACAGGAGAGTAACTTGGTCGGACATTATGTGAGATGTGGCACCAGTGTCCATGTACCAATTTGGGTCGGGAGGATTAAATCCAAGTGTATGCATGACGGCTTTAATATCGGTGGGTGTCGGGAGCGGATTAGGGCCCGCAACAGTGAAGGCATGCGGGGCGAGGCCTAAGCGCACTTCGCGTCGACCGACCAGTTGATGATTATTGTTGCCGTAATGACCTGGAAAATCGGGTCGGAGGGTCCACTTCTGAAATAACCGGCGCATAATAGTCGGACTAGTCACCGTCCAGGCCCATCGCCAGGCCCAGGGCTGAGACTAGACGGGTTGTGGCCCAGTACCCCGAGGCCCACTACCGGCGGTGCTATTGTTTCGTCCGCCGTTGTTGTTGCCGCTTTAATTTTTGCCATTATTTTTACGATTTTGTCCCTTCTTGCCGCCACCGTTGTTGCGGTTTTGGCCCAAATTGTCAACAAATCCTTGAGAGTTATCGGATGAAGTCATCATCACCACTGAACTTGTGCTGGTAGCCGCCTTTATTTCCAAGTCGGCTTCCTCTAACGTGAGCATCGAACGAGCTTGATAAAAAGGTGGAAGCGGATTACTTGACGGAGGAGAGTCCCAACGCCATTATAGGTCTCAGATAGGCCTGCAACCATTTGTAGAACAAGCCGATTATTGGTAACAAACGCTCCAACGTTACGGAGTTGTTCCGTCAATTCCTTGAGTCGTTTACAATAAGCTGAAACATTCTGAAAATCTTCCATGTTGACTTGGAAAAATTCTTGCTCAAGGGTGAAAACTAGGGAATGTTGGTTATCCTAGAATATATCACGCAATCTATTCCAGGTAGCCATAGCCATAGTGTATGGTTCAATGATCGTCTGTAAAAGGTCTGTAGAAATAGTGGAGTAAATCCACTGAAGGACGGTAGCATTAAGAGTGATCCATAACTGAGGATCCTCCGCGGGTGTAGGGACAGCGGGAGGAATTATGTGATGGAGGACTTGATGTGAGATTGCGTGAATTTTGAACAATTCTGACCACGTCGCATATTGGACGTTTTCCATCTCAAGAACAACATGGATGTGGTTCTTGTTGTTGGAAATAATAAGAGCAGGATGAAACAAGTTCTTTGACGTAGACATAACGAAAGAACAATAGGTGAATGAGGGATTGGAAGAAAATTTGGGAAGAGATGAGGTAAGGGTGCACAGATTCCGAGAATGGACACAGAAACCGAGGCAGCGGAAGAGAGAAAAATCGGTAGAAGCAATACATAGACTTCTGATACCATGAAAGAAATAATCCTTGATTATTTTCATTAATGAATGAGTATATATAGAATTTACAATTTTCATAATATAGAAAATCTTATTCCTATTCTACTCCCAAAACCCTATTCTATTTGTACAAGAATTCTATAATTATGGTAAATGTACAATGTTAATTACATACAAAACATATTATCAAATATAAAGATATACACGGCTGTGTATACCGTATATATCACGATCTCTCACTTGTTATGAGTTTCCGTGATATACACGTATACACAAGGCTCCAATTCCGCATATATCGTGTATACTTTCAGATTTTATTTGGAGAGCATTAGACTTTTAGACTGACATGAGCGTATTTAAAGGCTAACGTAACTACAAAGAATTCAGTGACATTATTACGTGATTGAGTCTTTGCTATTTTGGTTTTACTTAATAACAGAAGTAAAAAAGAAAAAGAGAATCTCACGAGAACAAATAGTCGAACCAACACACATTAAAATGTAGTGTAATTAGTTCACTCAAATCTTAACGTATCGTGACCGTTACTGTCTAATTGATCTATCTCTATCTCTATTAGTTACGTGCCAAAATAGTGTATCGAAAAACTAAATCGGATAGGCAAACGAAATATTTGTGAAAAGTACTCACGTAATTTAGCAAGTTATTTACACTCAAAACGTCATATAAACAGAGACCTATCTAGTGTATAATTCATAAATTATACTTCCTCCGTCTCAATTTCTATCTACTTTTCATTTTATTCTATTTTAAAAAGACTGTTAATTTTATGCTTGGTGATTTATACCAACATCCTACCATATTTAAGATCATAAAATTCACACGTCATTTTAATACATTACCTATATCTTTTATTTAAAAATATAAATTCATTTTTATCTTATATTCTGTATCAAATAGAAAAAATGAAAAGCAAGACAAAAGAAGGGGAGAAATAGAAGACATTTAATACCTATCCGTCTCAATTAATTTGTGGATGGACCAGTTTTGGGGGTCAATAGTTTTTTTTTACTTAATTTAAATATAAATTATTCGAGTATTTTATAATAAAATTTACACATTTGAAAATTACTTAAAAAATATTATAAGTCTTCATAATTAATAATTCTCAATATATGAAAAAAGTGAAAGAAAATTGTAGTTAAAGAATGAATTATTTGACTTCTCAAATTGATCAACCTTTAAACAAATTGGAACGGAGTGAGTATGAGTTTTGCAAAAGAGGATATATTAGTTTAGTGTTCTCCACCACGTGGCCTTCCATGTTTACATAATAACCCGACCCGGACCATACCCGACTCATTATCTTTTTTACTCAATTTATACCCTCACTCATTCCAACCTTTCCTCTTCATTGTGCAAACCCAAAAATACAAAACTCCCCAAAGCTTTCTCTCCATTACTTCACCACCCACACCTTTTTTCCCCCAAAATATGTCTTCCAAAATGAACACATTTGCTCTATTTTGCCTTATTTCAATATGTATTTTTTCTTCTACGAGTGTAGAATCAGCATCTCACTCGGCCCCTGCTCCGGCAGTGGACTGCAACAACTTAGTACTAAACTTGGCCGACTGTTTGTCTTTTGTTACTAATGGAAGTACAGAGAAGAAACCAGAAGGTACTTGCTGTTCTGGTTTGAAAATGGTGTTGAAAAATGATGCAGAGTGTCTTTGTGAGGGTTTTAAGAATAGTGCTCAGTTGGGTGTTGTTCTTAATGTTACTAAAGCTATGGCTCTTCCTGCTGCTTGTCATGTCTCTGCTCCTTCTGTTAGTAACTGTGGATGTGAGTTCTCCTTATTAACATTATCATATTTTCGTTCCTTGGATACACATGCGGTTGTTTATGGTTCCTCATAATTTGTTTTTGCTTCCGGCGAATAAAAAAATTAAAGAGTAATAGTACTATTATGTAATTTTTGTTGAGATTTTCATTGGTATGTAATTTGATTTTTTTGTTTTGAATTTGTACAGTGAGTACTGACACTGGAGCGGCTCCTGGTACGTATAGATCTGGTGTTTATTTGGATTAAATGTTCATTGTTATGTAGCACTCCACTTCTTTTGAAATTGGTTTAAATGTCATATACATTCTTAAATATTTGTAGATTCTGATGAGTATGTAGGTGTATAATTCCTAGGTCTGGACCTCTAGTATATATTCCTTCTTGCATATTACTTTTATTTATTGTATTTGTATATATTCTACTTCACGTGATGTGGCTGTTGTGTTGATGAGGACCAATCTTTTAAAAACTACAAGAATTGAAGTTAGGGCAAGATTGTCTTCTGATTTTATATCTATCACGGGAGTGCAAAATTTTGGATTTTGCCTGTTCGGTTTGGTTTTCAGTTGGGATAATATGAAAAATTGAATTTATTTGAATTGAAGAAATCCAACTGGAGGAGGAGAAATGAAATAAGCTGAATTAATTTCATCAATAATTGATTTTGCTTGTTTGAACGCGAAAAACGAAATACACTGAAATTAACAATAACAGAACTGACGTAATGCGATCATCTAGATTAATTTGATTATTATGCTTAACTAAGATAGTTTGAATTAAATCCACATTTGACGTTGGTAAAAAAGAACTCCACATTTGGTTGGTAGGTATGCATGATCTTTGAGGAATTTACTATAGTCTTTTGGGATGATAAATACTTAATTTTTCAGAATTCGAAGGGAATTTGTTTTGGTTCTTGCTACAAATGATTCTTTACAACTTGTTTTACGTTTCTTTAACTTTTTTTTGCTAAAAACCTAAGCCGTGAAAAGAAGGTACATTTCTGCATATTGCGATCTCACTTGTCCCAGAAGCTATTTCCTCTACCAGTTTTTTTTGGATGTCTTGTATTCCTCGTTTGTTGTTGTTGTATTCCTCTTTTGTTATGTGGATCTTGAATGACACGATTTGTCATTGGATCCTTCTAAATATTTATCGACTTAGAAACTAGTGAACTTTAGTTCCCTTGTCAAAAGTGTCTACTGTTTGTTTTTTAATTTTCTTCTTGGAAAATCAATTTTTGCTCTATAATCGGCATTGGATTAATTCTTCTATCTGCTGGTGCAGCTCTTTCTCCAATTGCTGGATCACCAACCATGTCGGCAGTTGCTCCAACCACCGCTGAGGGTGTGAATGAGGTTGCTCCAGTGCCAGCTCCAGGAACCTCCGATTCTACTACACTTGCTTTATCCGCTGGCCAATTGGTTCTGACCGCAGTCTTTGCAGTTTTCTGTTCGTTCTAAGCACATTTTAGCATCATTTTTTATCTGTTGGTTCTAAGCACATTGTAGGATCACGTTTTGCAGGAGAGCAAACACACATTTGTTCTGATGTTTTGTCATTAAACTTTGCTAGTTGGGTGTACTCTAATTCTATAGTAGAGGTGGGTTATTTTGTGAGACCAGCGTAAATAGGGATGACACTACAGTGTCACTTATTTTATTGTGACTTGTGAGGTTCTCATTTGGATGATATTTCTTTCAATTTTACTTGCCCCATTTAAATTGGTTCTTGAGTATTAGTGCCCCAGAAAAACTAGCTTTTGCAAATATCCAAAGTAAATTGAACATGTGGCAATATAGGTTATTGTAGTTGTTTTTTTTTACTGCTGCTAACTGATATTTCAAAGTGAGGGATCATCAGTTATTTTCTTGATTTTGTTATACTCAAATCTGTTCCAATTTATATGACACTTTTCTTTTTAGTTAGTCCCCAATAAAATTATACATTTTCTTATTTGGCAACTAATTACCTTTAAATTTTATATTTTATGCATAACGAGGCGATTTATAATTATATAAATATCTTTGACTTATTTTAGATTACAAGATTCAAAAGTATTCTTTTATTTTTAAAATTGTGCCCGGTCAAACAACATCTTGGGACGGAGGAGGGTACTTTATTTCCCCCTCTTCTTTTTCACTTGTCTTTTATTTAGCAACGTGTATTGTGAAAATTTTATGTTACTTTTTCTTTCTTGTGTGGGGTTTCAGTTTTCACAAGCTCATGTTTGCCACGAATCTTGGTACTCCTTTAGCTGGCTTTTTCATGTATCAGTAAAAGTTTACTGTTCCTTTTCTTTTCTTGTGGAGATTTACAACATTTTAGGGTCTGTTCACTCACTGTATGTTTCACTGAAGTCTGATACTTTTTCATGTTTGGGCCTAGGGAGTTTTACACTGGACAAAGGTCAAACAGAGTCTGTATTTGTTTGCAGGACTACCATTCTACCTGGGATAAAGTAGCTCTGTGTTTTGGATTCTGGCGTGTTGAACATTTAAATATCTAGAGAATGGAAAACACTAATATTGGGATTATATGATGATTAGATTATTCAGTGAGTACTATTTTTATTGATAGATGTTTCGTTTATTGCACTAAAATGGTACTCCGTTATATGTGATGTATAACAAATGTGTTTTGTTTGGATAAATTTTTAATTTCAACTTTGATAAAAAAAAATTGGGAGAGCATTCCATAAAGAGGAAATGTACCATTTTGTTGTTTTATCCTAGATCAAAATAATTTTGGAATTGTTATTCCACATAGTGTATATATAAAACTTATACCACAATTGCAGTGTAAAATTCCAGGACTACTGTTTTCAGAATTAAAAATTCTATCAAATATGGGACAATATGATCTTAGATCTATCCCGGTTATAATCTCTTATTGAATCTTGATAAATATTTAAAGATAGAAACAAGGAATTGCTTACCGGTCAAGGAACGAAGGAAGAATATGGAGTTTACAAGGTTTTGAGTCTCAATATGGATCTGAATTAAGTGTGTAGGGAGGGGCAGGGAGTTGTTTTTTCCATAAGCAGGATGCGTGTTTCAATTAATATGTTGGATGGTTAATCAAAATGCTCCTGGCTGGGAGTAATACAAACTCTATAAGCATAAGCACTGGTTAAAATTGACATGTATTGTGCATTTAGAAGTGAGCGTGAAAGCATTTGTCACAAGCCTACAAAATTACACAAGCGATTTCAGTTTTGGTTAAGATATGAATCATTGGACAGTAAGAGTGGTAGTACTTCTAGCTAGAGGTTGAAAACTTAACTCGTGAAATCATAACTCGCTCAATCCGTTCAAGTCCATTTATTTGAGCTCTGCCCATTTCATCCTATTAAAATCTGGGTTGATATCTAGTCAAAATTGATCCATGAGAATTCTTGTCAAAATATGTTCAAAACGAAATTTTCTTATTTGATATGTTATATATAGTCATAATTAAGAAAAATAATAATTTATATTAGGTACTAAAAATTATAAAAAAACAAATAAGATAATTAAAGCTTAGTAAGAATCGAACGGGTTAGGTTTTGACCCGCTTTTTAGCCCATTTTGACCCAATCTATTTCAACCCTAGTAACATTTGGGCGGATCAATAACCCGCCAATTTATTAACTCAACCCATTTTGACCCGTCCAAATTTGCGACCCCTACTTCTAGCAAAGCCCATAAAGTCTAGAAATCAGCCCAACTTTGCAGGGACGAAATGGATTAGTGGTCTGTGTTAACGCTAGTTAGTAAAAGTTCGATTACTCATTGGTGATCAGTGAAGTGAATAAGGGGTGTGTTATTGACTTATTGATGGTTAAGTAATATAGTCACGTGACACTAATCTAAGATAGTGCTAAAAAGTTATGAAAATTGCGCGTGGAATCTTTTTCATAATGAGCATGATAACTCTCAGTCTCTCTTTAAGGGGAAAGAAAATAACTCAAGGTATTAGTGTTATGGCATAAACAAATTAATGTTAGAGATACCCAGAGTTCGCAAATGAATGAGATATATTACGAAGACTCGAAAGTCAGGCCAAAAATAGACTGACTGGTTGATGTATATTAATAGATATGGGTATCATAGGGAGGTCGGAGATTAGGGTAAAATTTTAGTAAGTAGTCTAGCATATCTAATTTCTCTTATCAGTATAATTATTACTATTATTACTTTTCTATTATCATATTATGAGACTTCTATTACTACATGTTGTATTCTTTGCGTCCATTATCAAATTATTTGTTGTTATTGCTATTTCTTTTCTCTATTATTTTCAACATGATTTTCTAACTGTTGTCTTTCCTTTTCAAGCATGCTTTGAACAATGATTTAAAAGGCAGTTTTGGGACTCGCCCCGGGGCGGAGCACTGGCAAAATGCCTCGAGGCTTACGTGTGGGGCTTAGTTCTGTGAGGCTTACGCCCTAAGCGCTCCATTGTATGCCTTAAAAACGCTCAACGCCAGGGGCTCGCCTACCAGTTCTTACACAAATTATGTGTCAATTTTCTAAGTTAACACCGTTGGCCCTCATAATTATTTAACAAATAAATGATGCTTAATAGTTTTTTCATCTATGCAAATAAGAAGATTGAGAGCAACTCAAATAATAAGTCGTAGTATTACATATTTACTATTTGAGAACACCGTGAGGGTGAATATCACTTAAACATTTCTTTACAAAATATATAGCGAATTTAACATCTTCACTATTATAATTAAAACATCAAATCTTAAAAACTAAAAATAAAATAATCAGTATTATAATTAAAATATCAAATCTTAAATAACATTAATAAAATTACTTTCAAATAGAGTAAGATAAAATTTATTGATTATTTTTTTTAGAGATGTCAATTGTATATATTTTACTATATTTATAAATTAAAAAAATAAAGATTCATGAGGCTTACGCCCCATGCCTCGAGGCTTACGTCTCGCCCCGTACTAAGTAAAATGCCTTGTCTCATACCTCCGCCTTTTAAAACACTGGCTTCGAATTTTTCTACTTGAGCCGTGAGTCTTTCGGAAACAACCTTTTTGCCTTCACAAGTGATAATTAATGAGTATATACCCGTGATATACACTTCCATAATTGGTGTATATCACGGGTGTGTGTGGCACGATTTAGTGTAGTATATTAGGTAGGATTTGTATTAAATTAGAATTGTACACTTACCATAATTGTATAATTATTGTACAAGTAGAATAAGGTTTTGGGAGTAAAATAGGAATAAGATTTTTCTATTATGGAAATTGTAAATACACTCTTTCATTAATGAAAATAATCAAGGGATTATTTCTTTTATGGTATCAGAAGTCTAGATTGAAAATTTTTCGTCAATTTCGAGCTCCTCCCCTCGGTTTCCGTGCAATTTCCGATCCTCACTTCTCTCTTCTAAACCCCTCAATCAGCTATTGTTCTTTCGTTATGTCGACGTCAAAGAACACGTTTCACTCTGCCCTTGTTGTTTCTAACATAAAGAATCACATCTCTCTTATTCTTGAAATAGAAAACGTCCAATACGCTACGTGGGCCGAACTATTCAAAATTCACACTCGCTCGCATCAAGCCATCCATCACATAATCTCCGCGGCTCCTGAGGTGCCTAAACGTGAGGATGATCCTAATTTATGGACAACTCTTGATGCAACCATCCTTCAGTGGATTTACTCCACTATCAACCTGTTGTAAACGATTATTGAGCTAGACGCTACGGCGATGGCTGCATGGAATAGGCTGCGTGACATATTCCAAGATAATGGAAATTCCAGAGTTGTTACCCTTGAGCAGGAATTCTCCCACATCAACATGGAAGACTTCCCGAACATTTCAGCTTACTGCAAAAGGTTGAAGGAATTGGCGGACCAACTCCACAACGTTGGTGCGCCCGTTAGCAAAGATCGTCTTGTTCTCCAGATGGTTGCTGGCCTATCCGAGGACTATAGCGGCGTTGGAACACTCTTTCGTCAAAGTAATCCTCTCCCGAAGTTCTATCAGGCCCGATCCATGCTTACTTTGGAAGAAGCCGACTTGGCCAAAATGGCGGCTACGAGTGCAAGTCCCGTGGTCATGATGACGTCCTCCCCTAATTCTCAGAATTTTGGTGATAATTCGGGCCAAAACCGTTCTCAAGGGGCGGCAAAAACAATCGGAAAATAATGACAAAAATCGCGGGGGGAAATGCAATGGTTCCGGCAGTGGTGGCGGTAATAGTAATGGGCCACAGTCCCATTGGTCCCAGCCATGGGCCCCGTGGAAGTGGGCCTGGGCTAATGGACAGTGGCCCAACAACCCCTATCCACCTATGTTTTCAGCGCCTGGGAAGTGGCCCACTGTTGTCGGGACGGGGCCCACTACTATTACCGCCACCACTGCCGGAACCATTGCGTTTGCCTCTGCGATTTTTGCCATTATATTTTTGATTATTTTTGCCGCCCCCTTGAGAACGGTTTTGGCCCGAATTATCACCAAAATTCTGAGAATTAAGGGAGGACGTCATCATGATCACGGGACTTGCACTCGTAGCCGCCGTTTTGGCCAAGCCGGCTTCTTCCAAAGTAAGCATGGATCGGACCTGATAGAACTTCGGGAGAGAATTACTTTGACGAAGGAGTGTTACAACGCCGGTATAGTCCTCGGATAGGCCAGCAACCATCTGGAGAACAAGACGATCTTCGCTAACGGGCGCACCAACTTTCCTTCAACCTTTTGCAGTAAGCTGAAACATTCGGGAAGTCTTTCATGTTGACGTGGGAGAATTCCCGCTCAAGGGTAACAGCTCTGGACTTTCTATTATCTTGGAATATGTCACGCAACCTATTCCACGCAGCTATCGATGTATCGTCTGACTCAATAATCGTTTGCAACAAGTCGGTAGAAATAGTGGAGTAAATTCACTGGATATATTATTGTTGTTGTTGGTGGTTAATGTACCTTAATCAAAAGATATTATTTTTGTCAAACATGTCTCAACAATTTCCTTTCCACTGTCATTAAAACATCGAATGTTAACATCAACCCACTAATCAAGCACCATCAGAATTGAACAGTTTATTTTTTGGTATTTCATTGGACATACAATTTGTAATTGTTTTACAGAGTGAGATAAGGCACTGGAGAAGTAGTTTTTTGGAGATAATTCATGTACCAAACACCAATTAGTAAATTACTACTCATATATTCATAGAAATAAGTATATATGGAATTCAATACATCCAAATTTTAGAAAAGTTATGTTTAATCTAGGGCTGATAAAATGGTTATAAAAAAAATAAGAAACCGTCCAATCCGACCCATCAAATATGGATTGGACAACTGACCGTTTAAAAGTGGATCAAATATGGAAATTATCCATTAAAAATGGATATCCAGATGAAAAATATGGATATCAATATTATCAATACTCATTTTTCTGCTTATTATTTTTCATGAGTTCTTGCTTTTAGGTAGTCTCATATTTTAACTTTTAGCTTGTGTTCTCACATGACCATGGATATTCATATTATCCGTCAATTAACTCATTTTCTATTAGTGTTAAATTATGGGCGTCATATATTTTATCCGTATTTTTAATCTGTTTTTGACCCGCAGTTTGCCACTGCTAGTTTAATTTATTAAAATGCTTTTTTTCCTTGAGAAGAATAGGAACAATAAGACATAAAAATAAATACTATAAAAATAGAAAGCTCAAGCTATATATGGTGAAAGAGATATCAGTATCAGTACTGGCATTGTTCACATGATGAGAGTTAACAATTTTGTACAGCATCAAGAATCAGTGAGGAGACCATAGGATTTAAAACAAACCACTACCTAAATAGAAAGCAAATGCCAAATACACTTTGAAGGTTTCTGTTTGGTTACTTCTTTAATAAGTCCCTCTCTCTTTCCTGTTCATGCAAATGATCAAATCAAAAACAATATTGTTTGGTCACTTTTAGGTATGCACTTCTCTTCTTCAACAACTATTCAGGGCCAAAATTCAGCTCTTTTCACTTTCGATATGCTTTCCAACACTCCTACTGCTGACACGTGTCCCATCACTGTTACCCTTTTGCTATCCAAGTCTATGCTAAAAGATGTCACCCCTGCTTATTCAATTTTTTTTTTTTTAAGGTTTAAGCAAATCACTTTTGAATGTAAGGAAAAAGTTATAATCATGAAACTTTAATCCTTTGACGGATTAAGATTTAATATGATCATTATTGGACATGTAACTCATACTACTTTGAGAGAAGAATAAATACAAAATTACAATTATTGTATTTCAGTCGTAGAAATATTGGACTCGGTTATATGGATCCTTAATGCGAGGCTCTATTTAAGATCATGATCAGTCTTATATTATATTGAAAAAAATAGTTATTCCAATTAAAAGAAGATTTTTGAAATAGCAAGGCATGCAAATTTGTGCAACTTTTTCCACAATGTATCATGGAAAACAGTAAGTCTTGAGCATCAAGTTGAAGCCATTTAAGAACACTCATTTGGCTCATGATCTTTCTATGTGACATCGTTAATAATTGTCTCCATTTTCTAGCTGTAATTTATGAGTTTCCTCCAAATCCAAAAAAAAAATGATAAAGAAAAACAACAATTTGACAGAGTTTCTCTTTCTTTGCAAAGAATAATGGAGTATCTTTTTTACTAATGTTTTCTAAATCTCTCTACACGATACTACATTGCTATATTGTCTTGACTGTTTTTTTCTATTTTCTAGTTTTCTGCATTAATCCAATTGTCAAGTAGGGGAGAAAAAAAACATAGGAAAAAGAAGAAGAAATTAAACAGAGGTAGCAAAAATAGCTAGTAGAAATATGTAATGTACCTTCCATCTTGGAGAGATGTTTCTTCACTTTACCAGCACAGCCTTGACAATGAAGTGATACTCTCATCACAACTACCTGCATAAATAAATATATGCCACCACCATAAACACTAATTTTTTTTCAATGAGCTAATATAAAATGCTTTTAAGACGATTAAGAAGAAATGTAACCTGGAAAGAGTTGTCTGATGAGGGTAATGAAAGAACAATTTGGGAACCCTTTTCTTGAGCTCTCTTAGAAATAGTCAAAACAGGAACAGAGGAACTAACAGCAACAGCATTTCTTGATCTCCTGCTTATAGTAGTAGCAGTAGTAATAGTCATTGAACCAAGTGTAGTACATTTGTTAAGTAATTTTGCATGTTCTTCCATCGACATTCTACGCCGCACTGCAGGCACGACAACCGACCTTGAATCACAGCTCATGCACACTGCAGTTGACATTTCAGGCTGGCACATAAATCCTCTCATCTTCCTGCACCCTCCTAATTTCTTGTAGTTCATATCCTTAGCTTTCTTTCTCTATGAATATGTTTTTTTGTAGGGACAAAGTTTTTGAGGTTGTTGTGATAGATATATGGTACTATGTAAAAGATGGACAAAATGAAGTGAGGAGAGTGGATGTATTTAGGAGAATGAATGCTTCTCTTTATGACTTAGCAACCAGTGGGGCTCTAGTACTTGCTAGTGGCAGAGTTGCATACTCCACAGTATATCTATAATGAAATTTAAGTTATATGGAGTAACTAATAGTGTAAAGAGCTTTTATGATGTTATGGTAATTTAACATATTATATCAGGTTAGTTACTATATCTACTAGGGTACCAACAAATGTTTACTATAGGATTTACCTCAATAACCTTAGAAGTGGCCTGATCATGTTAACATTTTTTACACTGTAAGTGCAGAATACTTAAATTGTTTATACAGTTACATTTTTAAGCCATGTTTGGATATGAGGAAAAATAATAAGGTGTCTCAAACATTAATTGGTCTGCCAACTTATTACAGCCCTGAAAGAGACTCATGAAAGATAGTGTCTACTCTTCTCTGTGAAGCACTTCAGTATTTATTTAAAACAACTTCCTGACTTTTAGTATTATGATGATTAGTAGGAAGACCTTTATTACACATAAAAAAAGTAGGAGGAATATATAATAAGATTTGAATACGGATGGTCAAATGAATCAGAGATGATAACAGAAGAGTATAAGATTTGAATACGGATGGTCAAATGAATCAGAGATGATAACAGAAGAGTATCAGTTTTGAGTAGCAGTACAAAAAAGGATCTGTAAGGTAAAGATTTTGAGAAATACAGTACAAGTGTACAACTGATACAGTGGCTTCAGAATTGGAACTTTTTCTTGTTGCTGTCCACAAGGAGCTAGAGTTTTCAAAGTCAAAGATTGTAATTGTGTTGGGATTCCTGTGAATGGAGCCCAAGATACAGTACCAAGTGCCATCTCAAATCAGCTCAAGCTTTGATTCTTTTGACTATATCTGTGTGCAGAAATTTGGTTAAAAAACAGCCGAGTCCTTAAGGAGTCATTAACTTGACCTAATGAAATTTTAATATTTTTAGTTTGGACAGTATGTAGCTTTTAAATTGTCTTAGTTGGATATATAGAAGATGTGATATGTGATAAATCCATCTATACAGTATACACTAATAAATGTAGACAACTTCTTATGCAGCTGATAGTTATAGGCAGCTCTGTACATAATAAGTGAAATTATTAACATGAAAAAACAAAACAGATAATCTGCTACAACATGTAACGTGAATATAAAGTGAAGTACGTCTATAATCACACCATACTCTTAGCTGCATCAATTTATCATCTTTTTTTATATTAATCTCACCCGATGGCTGGTCCATGTTCAAAATGCCCAAACAGGGAAGAAGAAGTGGTATCTGTTGATAAAATGTCATTGCATGGATCTCTATTTTTTCAATATTCAATATTTATATTGACAACAATGTATAGAACAAATAGAATTCATTGTGATGAATGAAGTGGAGGTCAGATTAATCTAGATTCATGTAGGAAAGTTAGCGCTCCCTATCAAAGGTGACTCCAGTCACGCGACTCGAACCCGAGACCGGTAATTAAGAAAGCGGAGTACTTACCACTCTATTACAATCGTGGCTAAGACTCAGATAGACTTTTTTTCTCCTTATGAAGGTTGATAACTGCAAGGTTATTCCGAAGGAGTGTCTGACAACCCGACATAAGCTTTTGGTGATGGATTTGGAGATCAAGATAGAGAAGAAGAGGAGGGTTGTGGATGACAGGCAAAGAATCAAATGGGGAGTTTGACCTTGGCTAGTGCACATGAGATGGGGGAGAGGTTGATAGCCAGGGGGCTTGGGGGAATAGTGGGGATGTTACCGATATGTGGGATACGACGGCCAGTTGCATTCAGGAGGTAGCTAGAGAAGTGCTAGGGGTCTCGCGGGGTAGCTGTGGTGGGCATCGAGAGGACTGGTGGTGGAATGGTAAAGTTCAAGAGAAGATGGAAGCAAAGAAAGTACAACAACATACCCAGTGAAATTCCACACCATGGGGTCTGGGGAGGGTAGAGTGTACACAGACCTTACCTCCACCTTGGTAGGTAAAGCGGTTATTTTGGGAGACCCTCGGCTCAAGAGAAAGCATAATCACAGGCAAAGCAAGAGAGACGGTCAGACTCAGACGATAAATTAAAGCATTATGAACATGCAGATAATAAAATCGAATACGCCATGGTAGCGCATTCTATCAACCGGAAGCAGTAGCTAACACGGCTAAATAGGATAAACAAAGTATACTAAAGAACATATAGCAGCAGAAATCAAACTACATGGAACTATGAATCAATAATACGTCTATAAATGTGATAGGCTAATCGAGACTACAGTAATAACACTACACTATCATTTTGTAAGCGTAAGTAGAACTACGCTCGACTACCTACTACCCTTCTACTCTAATCTGTGTCCTCCACACCCCTATCTAAGGTATGTGAAATTGGTAGAAAGCAAGAATGAGGTGGAGAAATGGACGAATATGAAATTATATAAGATGGCGAGGACGGAGGCAAAGCTAGCGGTTACGGCGACGAAGACGACGACTTTTGAACGCATGTATGTGAAATTAGAGGAAAAAGGCGGGATAAAAAGTTGTACAGACTAGCCAAGGCAAGGGAGAGGAGGACCCGTGACTTGGATCATGTGAGGTGCATCAAGGACGAGCACGACAGAGAATTGGTGGAGGACGCGCTTATTAGACGGATGTGGCAGTCTTACTTACATAAACTCTTGAACGAAGAAGGAGATAAAGATATTGTGCTAGGAGACCTGAAGCAATCCGAAAGGTATCAGGATTTTGGATATTGTAGATGTATTAAGGTTGAGGAGGTTAAGGTATTGTTCGCAAGATGCGCAGGGGACGAGCGACCGGGCCTGATGAGATTCCAGTTGAATTTTGGAAGAGCGCAAGCAGGGCAGGTTTGGAGTCGCTGACTAAGTTGTTTAATGTCATTTTTAAAACGGTCAGAATGCCTGGAAAATGGAGGTGGAGTACGATGATTCCTTTGTACAAGAACAAAGGTGACATCCAAAGTTGCAACAACTATAGGGGTTTCAAGCTGCTAAGCCACACTATGAAAGTTTGGGAAAGGGTCGTGGAGATGAGGGTGAGAAGAGACGTGTCTATTTCTGAGAACCAGTTTGGATTCATGTCGGGGCGTTCAACTACATAAGTCATTCATCTTATTAGGAGGTTGGTGCAGCAGTATAGGGAGAGGAAGAGGGACCAACATATGACTTTCATCGACTTTGAGAAGGCATACGATAAAGTCCCTAGGGAGGTTCTATGGAGATGTTTGGAGTTTAGAGGTGTACATGTGGCGTGCACTAGGGCGATCAAGGATATGTGATGGAGCCAAGACCAAGGTACGAACAGTAGAAGGAGAATCGGAGCATTTTCCAGTGATGATGGAGTTGCACCAGAGATTAGCTCTAATCTCATTCCTATTTGCTTTGGTGATGGATGGAATAACGTGACAAATTCAAGGGGAGGTGTCATGGTGTGTGTTATTCGTAGATGACATAGTCCTGATTGATGAGACCGCATCGTAGTGAACGCTAAGCTGGAGGTTTGGAGACAAACTCTAGAGTCTAAAGGGTTCATGCTAAGGGTGTCCAACAGAGCGGGTTCGGGGCAGGGCGGGTCCCGGCGGGACTGTGGGAGGGGAGGTCGGGACCGGTCCTCCGGTGGGACCGGCGGGCCGGGAATGGCGGGATAGGCCAATGTCCCGTCCCGTCCCTTATCCCGTTGAAAAAGGGAACCGATCTTGGCGGAGCGAAGCGGGGCGGGGTCGAGTCGGGATCATGATTTTTTTTGGCACTTAATTTTAAAAAATATTATATATAAACACTTCAATAATGGAACAAGATAGTGTAATAAAAATATCTCAAGTCTATTTTTGTGCCTCTTATATTATTTAATAGAAATATAATTTTCTTGTAATACAATTTCAAAATTACAACTTTGTGGTGTTGAAAGTTGCAAATCACATAGTAAAATTGCAATTAAAAAATTACATATTTATAAACACCTTTTCTAATTTCTTCACAATGTCTTGTGGTTCTTCGGTTGGAATTGAAATTTGTTGGTCTAATTGGTCGACGTCGCTTCCAGTTCCATCGGACAAGATTTCGTTGTAGTTTTCGTCATCTTCTTCGTTGATCTTCGGTTGACCGCACCTTCTACGCTCCGCTCGTATCCAATCTCTGAATAAAACTGCAATCTCCAAGCTGTCTCCCGCTAATGAGTGTCTGTGCTCTCCTATTTGAAATCTTTCGGTAGAAAAAACGCTTTCAGACGTTGTTGATGACGCTTGAATGTTCAACACATCTCGGGTCATCTTTGCTAATGTCGAAAATGTCTTTTCATTTTCCCTCCAGCATTTAAGCAAGTCTTCACGTCCTTCTTCATTGAGAACTTCTTGGTACGGTACAACACCCTGCAAAACAAAAACATCAAACTCGCTAACTTGATTAGTAGTGGAACCACTAAACATTCTATTTCTAAGGCTTTCAATACTAGCCGCAAAAATAACATGTCTTTTATAAGGTTGTATTGAAGAAGAAGAAGATGGTATAGAAGTCGGTTGGTTGCTAGCACTTTCTTGTTGGTAATGCGTATATTTTTTTTTGCATTCATCGTGTATGCTAAACCAAACTTCTTCTTTAGTTGGTTCCTTAGGTGGTTGTTCATTTGGATTTTTTGGAGTTGGAGGTGGAAGTACTGCTATACAATCATAAATAATTTCAATAAGTGTTTTGCAACCGTCTATTTTAATAGTCGGATTTAATACAACACCAATAATATAAATAGTGGTAATAGAAAGAGAAATTAATTTGATAAACATTTTTTAATAGGTGCCTTATAAGATGGTTTTTCCATATATTCATTAAGTAACAAAAATATTAGAGCTATATAAAATAACATAGTTGAAATTGTAGGATAATATATACGAAAAAATTCTTTAGTTATTTGAAAAAATTTCTCTAAAAATCCAATAAGTTTTGAAATTTTTTCCCAATCATTATCTATAAGCATATCAGTTGGATTTCGATTATGGGCGTTAAACAATAAAATTATAGGTCTTCTATAATCGTAAGCAACAAGTAGTTGTTCATTTAGAGAATTTCACCCAGTCGTTACTTCTTCAGGAATTTTTCTAAAAGGTAATCCACAATCATAACAAGTGTTTTTATATTCTTTTTTCTTTGTATTCTATTACTTCTAAAAATAAAGTTTGTAGCAAATTGTATTTTATTAAGAATGTCTTCAAAATGTGATAGATCATCATTTACAACTAAGTTATAAACATGGCACGCACATTGTATATGAAAATGATTAGAAAAAGATGGAGTTAATAGATTTTTTAAAAGTCTCACAGCATAATTATTAGAAAAAGCATTATCTAACGTAACAGTCATTATTTTGTTAGTTATACTATAATAATCGCAAACTTGATGAATATTTTTTGCAATAAAATTTCCAGTGTGCCTATCATCAATATATCTATATGCTAAAATACGTTTTTGCATAGACCAATTATGATCTATCCAATAACATGTTACAGTTAAATAATCATGGTCGTTAGTACTACGGCCTATATCAGAAGTGATAGATAGTTTGCCAGGAAAATAATATAATGCATAACGTAAATATTGTTGATATTCATGTACAAATTTAAAAACGTCTCTCCTAACAATTGATCTAGTAAAAAATGGTTAAAAGTAGGATTATACATATCTCTTATGTAATGAATAAAATCAGGAGAGGAAGAAAATAAAAAAGGTAAACCCTCCACCGCAACTAATTTTACTATTGTTTCCCTATCTCTATGTTTATCGTATTTAGGACCTACAATTCCCCCCGTCGTCGAGTTAATTTGACCTTGTACTTGGTTCGGGACACTATGTGAACCTTGTCCCGACTGAGAGCGCATTGGCGCACCCAACTTTGTAGCCTCGTAGTCATCCCACCTAGCTTTGTGAAAGCTTTGTACATGTCTCAATAAACCTCCCATCCCACACCGACCTTTTCCCATTTTAAATTTATAAATATTTTTACAAAATTTGCATCTAACTACTTGATTCTCTTGGTCCCTATAAAAAAAATCACATGCAGCTGATTTTAATTTTCGTTGTGTGGGACCTCGTCTCATAGTAGAGGGAATATGAGGCGTTTCAGTTTCAGTTTGAGGTGCACTAGTGTGTGTGTCATCTAGATTAGTGGGTGTATCTAGATTATCTTCTAAATTAAAGTCTGGTTTAGTTGCAGAATATATCTCATCATCTAATGGTATATCATTAAAAAATTCAGTTTCATATATATGAATGTAATCAATCAAATTATCATGTCTAGGAATATGATGACTAGAAGAAGTACATCTACCCTTGTTACACCTACTAGAAGAAGCACCCTTACCCTTACTCTTATCCTTAAACATACTTCTTAATCATTCCATTTTAATTATGCAAATAAATAATTAAAGATAATGAAATTAAGTGCGATAATTAAAATAAAGTAACAACAATAATTTAAAGAAGGAACAAAGGTACCAAACATCGACGTACCGTCGACTTGTAATCGATGTTGAAAATTGAAACTTTGCTCGATGGATGATCCTCAAGCTAGTTGCCAACTTCAGTCCCAATTTTTGAAATTTGATACAATTATACAAATGATCAAATAAAATAAAATATTTAGTAGGCAATGTATTTGTAGACTTGTAGAGAGAGATATTGAGAGATTGTAGGAAGATTTGTGAGATAAAATGAAGAGAAAATGAGGTATTTATAGTTGCGAAATTGAGTTAAAGTGTAAATATAGTAACTTAGGGGTTAAAAATAAATATTAAGGGGGTAGTGGAGTTTATGGGGTGGGGGGCCAAAAATGGTCGTTGCACAACGGCCAAAATATAAATTGGCCGTTGTGCAATGATTATTTTTGCAAAAAGGGGGTCTGGGGCGGGACGAGCCCAGGTCTCATCCTGGTTTCGAGTCTCGACACTTTTTTTAAGGGGGATTGGGGCAAGGGCGGGGGCGGGGTCGAGTCGGGACAGGGCCAACCCGGCCCACTAGCCAGCCTTAGTTCAGGTTGAGTAGGACCAAGACAGAATACTTTGAGTACAAGTTCAGTACCGAGAGCGACCTTGAGACAAGCGTGGAGGTGAGGCTTGGTACTCAGGTCATTCCAAAGAAAGGAAGTTTCAAGTATCTCAGGTCCATTATCCAAGGGAATTGAGAGATTGATGGTGATGTCACATATCGTCTTTGTGCAGGGTGGATGAAATGGAGGCTGCCTTATGGAATATTGTGCGATAAAAAGATTCCACTAAAACTTAAAGGCAAGTTCTATAGGGTGGTGGTTAGACCGACTATGTTGTATGGGACGGAGTGTTGGCCAATTAAGACTTCGCACATCCAAAAGATGAAAGTTGCGGAGATGGGGATGTTGAGATGGATATGTGGGCATACAAGGAGGGATAGGATTAGAAATGATGATATCCGGGACAGAGTGGGAGTGGCCTCGGTGGAGGATAAGATGCGAGAAGCGAGGTTGAGATGGTTCGGGCATGTGCAGAGGAGAGACACAAATGCCCCAGTGCGGAGGTGTGAGAGATTGGCTATGGACGGGTTCATGAGAGGTAGAGGTAGGCCGAAGAAGTATTGGAGAGAGGTGATTTGACGAGATATGACGCAGGTGCAACTTACTGAGGACATGACCTTAGATAGAGGATTGTGGGGACACGTATTAGGGTGGAAGGGTATTAGGTAGTTGAACGTAGTCCTACTTACGCTTACATATTGGTAGTTGTAGTGATATTATTGTAGACTTGCTTAGCCTATCGTACTAGTAGGCGCAATATTGCTTTATAGTCCCCTGTCGTTTGATTCCTGATGCTGTGTTCTTTCGTGTACTTTGTTTATCTTATCTATCTGCGTTAGTTATTGCTTTTTTTTCTTTTTCAGAATGTTTTATCTTGGCTTATCCGCTTTTGTTACCATCATTGTCATACTGCTTTAAATTTCTTGTTCGGGTCTGACCGTTTCTCTTTTTTGCTTGTGTTTATGTTGTGTCTTGAGCCGAGGGTCTTTCGAAAACAACTGTTTTACCTACCAAGGTAGAGGTAAGGTCTGCGTATACTCTACCCTCCCCAGACTCCACGTTTTGGAATTTCATTGGGTATGTTGTTATTGTATGCAATGCCATGTGAAGCTCTGGTCGACCCTCTTAATTCATTGCAATACCTTGGTAGTTTAGCACACTCTCTCATCTCAAGTAATAAACCTTCCCCCTTCCTCTAACAGCAACAAATGCTTAACTATTGCACTTAGCTATCACATTAAATTGTATAACCACCTACCTACATATTCTTCTTTTTCTTCATTAATGTTTGGAATATTTTCCTAGTAATACCTCTTCGATCTACTTTATTTTGTCCTAAACTACGGAAAGAAAAACACCTTAGTTGAAGTGCTTTTAATTACATAGTATGAAGTTTCTCCTCATTATGAAATGCTAAAGACAAAACGAGCTCATGGTAGCTCTTTAGTAAAGGCTGCTGCATAGTAACACTTTTGAGCACCAAATACGTCTATGTATTTATTAAGAGATACCTAACATTATTGCAACTTGTTTCAACCAAAATTAACACATCACTTTCCTTCTTTACTGAGGGGTTATTGGCAAGCATCCCAAAGTCAGATGAAGATGAAGTCAGAAAACGAGATCCTTTGGGTGGTCCTAAAGATAGATGAAAATTATATGACCCATGCCTAAAAATTCATGGATATTTATTGGTTGTTTTAAGATTAACACATGTATCGCTTTCCTTTCAGATATTTGCAAACGCACAAATAAGACACCTTACTTGGTGGAAAAATTCACTCTCAAACTGATCTGTGATATACATTTGTACATAGAAGAATCAACTTTTTGCCAAAAACACAACAACAACATATCCAGTGTATTCCCACAAGTGGGATCTGGGGAGGGTAGAGTGTACACAAACCTTACTCCTACCTCATGGAGATAGAGACCGTGGAGATAGAGAGGCTTTTTTCCGGAAGGCCCTCGGCTCGAGTAACACATAACAAGGCAATATGGAAAAGACGATACAGAAGTAAAAACGGCATAGCAAATAAGATTTTAGGTCCAGAATCTCTTGCTCTCGGCCCACTCTTTCCAACTTCCAGCTAGTTGAAAAGGAATCCACAGTTGTGCTTGCAAAAAAATGTTTCGAGTTTGGTAAGAATTTGGAGAAGAATAATTCTATGTATTCACTTACAATATATCATTAAAATTTGGAGCCAACCATTTTGTGTTTCTTTTTTTCCACTAAAAAGCAAATCTGCAGTTTTGTCTTCATCAATCATCAAATTTCAATGCCAAAATTCTCTAGTTTCATCTATTCATTAATCAACTCAGCAATTTGCAATTGGCGATATACAGTGCTAATCCATCGTATCATGATGTCTTTAAAGAGCAGGAGTCAAATAGAGATCACTAGTATTCATATGTACACACTCTACCGTGTTTTAAAATTTTTGGTCGTACATACTCTTCTATTGACAGACTTAGATGGATAACGAGATACAAGGAAGTACAACGAACATTGTTAGATTCCGGTTAGAGTTCAAACGTGCTGAGGTCCGAGAATGCAATGTCACCAAAATAAGCAGTTATGCTCTTCAACCTTCCGTGAAGCATATTCTCTTCAATCTGCATAAGGAAGCTCTAGTAAAACTGCGTATCATCCCATGCTAGTACAACAAAGGAAAGAAGATTACCTCGACTTTCAAAGGCGGAGAAGACAACCAAGAAAGCTCTTCAACTTGCAGTAAGTCCACGTTACGAGGCAAGTACATAATGACATTTGGCGCTATACGTTGAGCAACTTGGAACAATGAATAACTGCACAATAAGTAACTTAAAAAGTCTCATCAACAAAACACATGCTGATCCTTTAGAGAGAAATAAGGTGCATCTGAACTATATAGAGAGAATTACACGAGCAGAACATAAGGAACGAAAACTCAGATTACTGATGGGACCAGAGATAAAAGAGTTGGTTTAATAAATCACGGACAGAAATTGAAGTTTGGATTAATTATGTACTCCATCTCTATCCTCCTTTTCCCCACCTAGACCCACTTCTCAACCGCACGCTGGACCTGGGAAATTTTATATAAATCAAAGCATGACAATCAAGCTTTAGAGAGCTTAATGATTCCCACCTTTTAACTGTACCAGCCTTTTTGGTTATATTTATCTCTACAGATAAGTTCTTGAGGTAATTTAAGACTAAAACTAAGGGGGAAAATGAGAAGAAAAAAATAGAAAAATAGGGAGTTAACGTACCAAGCATACAGTTGATATTCAGTTACACCAAAAGGCAACAATAGGAAATTTTTTCTTAACATAGTGAAAAGAGAGTAGACATAAAAGTTACTGAATAGTCCAACTGATGATGAAAGGTTTAAAACGCAACACAAGAAAGTAATTACCATATAGCAAAAACCAGAGTGACAGTGAAACAACTAGATAGCCAGATGCAGAACATACCCATTTTTTGGCTTCAGTAAATCAAGAGTAAAAGTTTCCTTTTCCCTATATGATGGACCGCCCCATGGCGGTGAAAGAAATACTACATTCCCCTAGTAAAGAGAAGATGGAAACATTTAGCCTAAATGATTTAGGAAGAGAAACTGCAAAGGGAAATAGAGAGAATTACAGGGATTGAGTGTGAATCCCTCAACAGGGCATTATATTTCTGTTTTCCTGAATTTTGTGGACATGCAATACTGAAAAAACCTTGAAACAACCTCATGTTTTGATCCTCGAAAAATCTAAAATCCCTTACTTTGCTGAGAACATATCCATTGGTGAAGGTACACATACAGATAATCAACGATCCAATGTGCAGCTATCAAACCCATCAAGATAGAACATGCTTTTGTTTCATTCTTACTCAACATAAGTGGAACAACATATCAAGAAGTAGAATCTATCATCAGGTAGTTTAAAATCCTCTCACAGTTTAAAACTTTAAAGAGATGAACTGATTCTCCTAAATAAAGGTCAGAATTCTGCATTTAGAAAATATGGAGTTATGGCAGCTACTTATGAAATGGATTACTATTTATCCTCAAAGTGTACGTGAATAAGGAAATTACTATATACACCCAATGTCGTTATTTTATGTAGCTTAAGATTGCTTTCAGCAACAAATAAGCAGAGGATGTCGATATTTCATTGAACTTTTGGCTCCTTCAAGTGACAGAGAAGTCTCATGCTGCTATCAGCTAAATCTTGAAAGTCATACTCTTCCTTTTCTAAAATCTTAATAGCCTAGAAGGACAATATTGAGGCAGCAAGAACCTCGTACAAAATGTAAAAATCATTAACATGTTAAAACTGCTAGGAATAGAAGGTTAATATAACAAAAAAATGCATGATCCACTTATATAAGCCAACTAGCATCCAGGTTATCGCTTCTATTGACTTCATCTAGTTAGAGAAATTATAGCTATTGACAGAGAGGATATACCCATTACTCAGTATCGATCAATCGAGAGAGAGAGACAGACACAGACACAGAGACAGAGAGACAGAGACAGAGAGAGACAGAGAGACAGAGACAGACAGAGACAGAGACAGAGACAGAGACAGAGACAGAGACAGAGACAGAGAGAGAGAGAGAGAGAGAGAGAGATGATATACCTTCAAGGACGGAGCCAGTTGGAGAAAGTCTCCAACGATGAAATCAATATGATCTTCAACACCGTATATCTTTGCATTTTCAAAAGCCAGTGCGACTTTTCTAGGGTCAATATCAATTGCAATGACATGATGACACCTATGTATGAGATCATGGACATTAGTCTACTGCTACTAATATAGATATTGAAACATCAGGAAAAAAAACAAGTTCTTGATTGACCCACAGCAGCAAAGTCCACATTAAGTTTATTTCTACAAGTTTTGCATACAAATAGTCATTGCTCTCTCTTCCATCTGAGATGTAAAAATCAGGTTTCTTTGTACCAAAGACAATCTAAAAGCTTCTAACATGCAAGGCAAAAAATCAAAGGCCAAATCCAACTGTGGTGATACATAAGGGAGATAAGTTGTGGCGATCACTTTTGCTGGCTTTTGCGACATGCTCCTACATGAAGTTTGGACACTGAGCTGCGAAAGACAGTCTTGGCGGAGCCATAAAAGGGTGAGTGGATTGGCCTTCAATGTGATAAGGGGAGTAGGAAGGATAATAGCAGAATTCCTTTGGGATTCAAGACATCAATCCTAGATAATCATATCTACTATTGGAATTCTTAAAACGAGGAACATATCTTAGGTTATGCAATTGCTTTACAATTTTCGGACACATTTTTTGCACACTGCAATGTCCCATCCCTAAGTAAATGGAGTAAGGGAATATCCTTTTTCCTCTTAAACAATAAGACAATATGTATAGAACTTAGAAAGTTTAAAGATAATAAAATGCATTCAAAACTCAAAAGTAGGCCTAAAACTGCATTACATATTTTATGAGACTAAGAACCATAAAAATCACTAGACTACCATTCAGGGCCATCAAGCACCATACACTTATCAATAACTTTAAGATGATGTTTTGAGTCGAAATTTTAGCAAATGAACTCTATCTGAAAATAATAAGCAAACAGTAAGAAAGAACGCAATATCATCTTTAACAACCTCTCTACCGTAAGCTTGTTTGTTTAGTGTTTTTTCCCGGTTTTACTAGTTCTTTGAGACTGTAAACATAATCAATTTGACTAACACGACCTTCCTGTGATCTCACCGAAATTCACCTGTCTACAAGATTTACTCTATTTCTTCACAGAGCTTTAGTAAAAGCCTTTTACAAAGATTAGTAACTTAATCAAATATAAGCTCTCATTACTAATAGTTCTCATTTTTCTGTATACTACAGGAGAATTTCAACAGAATGACGCACAGAGAAATGAACACAAAGGAACTCGGCAAGAAAGACTACATACATTGTTGCAAATTGGATAGCATTGCCACCAACTCCAGTGAAACCATCAATGACGACACCACCGCCACAGCGGACCGCATGCCTGACGGCAATCTGCTCCGGCGTAACGGAAAACCAGCCTTCTTCATCCATTTTAATGCCTTGGTCATATCTTAGAAAAAGATCATATCTTTGGACCCAATACTTCTTCACCAGTGGACTAACCCCTTGTTCTTTCTCTTCTTTAGCAACTAATGCATTTTTAATTCTCAATTTTGCTCTGAATTTAACTGAGGAATCAACAAAGATTCTCAAGAAAATTACACAATGGTTTAAGAAAAATTAACCAAATTTTCGAGATTGTAGCATAAAGATTAGGGCTATGATTGTTAATTATACTCGCTCAGTCCCAATTTATATCATGTAATTTGACTGGTTACTAAGTTTAAGAAATAGAGAAAGACTATAAACTAAAGATATTTATGTGGTTATAAATGATAAGGTAAAGTTTAAAGTGAATTTATTGTCAAATAAATAAATGTATCCTTTCTTTTTTAATTGACTAAAAATAAAAGTGTATCGACTTGTTAAATGGGTTACCTCTTCTCTTGAAAGACTTGGGTTTTCGTTTTCCAGGAGAGTAACGGCGTTTGTGTGGCGGTGCAGCTTCATCGCTCTGCATTATTTGGTGTTTCTCCTAATACCAACACATACAGAGAGAGACGCTGCAAATATTAATTCAATCAGAAATATAGGAATCAAAGCTTTCGAAACGAGATTACGCGGGGATGGGAAACCCAAAATTGGATTTATTATAAGTAGGGAAAAGGGTCATATTTATCATCTAACTTTCAGAAACTCAAATATGTCTTTTCGTTAGCAAAGTTGTTATATTTGTCCGTGGACGGAAATACCATGTGCACGCCACGTTGGATCACGTGGATGCCACGTTGGATCTACATGGACGGTGGGACCCACCTTCGTCTTCAACAGTCACCGCCACCACCGCCGCTTGCACCTCCACCGCCACACCAGCCACACCTCTTCTCCGATGCCAACAGTGCACTAAGCTCAAAGACGAAAGGTAAACACCTTCAAACCACCATAATCACCACCTATTCCACCATTATACTACATAAACAACTTCCAGAAAAGAAAAATAAGAACAGAGCTTCATTCTAAATCTGGACATATGTATTCTCCAGCAAAGGAACTGTTGTCTCCCAAACCGATTTAAAAATGCTGAAACTACACTAGGTTTTCTTAATTTCTCATTGGCACGGAAGGGTTCAGATTTTCTTTTTCTTTGCCGCCAATGGTGGCGGTGGTCTTGTTAGCGGCAGGGAATAGAGGAACGAAGCTATAAAAGTACAGCTTCTATAAAAAAAAAAAACAGGGGAGACGGTTAGAAATTTACTAATGTGAAATTAAGTATATATTATTATTTATGACTCAAATAATTGGGGCTCCATACGTCAGAAATGTCATTTTCACACACGTGCATATACTGTGCCAAGTATCGCAAATTTCATTAGTGAAAGAGATATTTGTACGTATGTAATACGTTTGAGACATAGAATGATGGATGATTATTGGCCAAATGATAAAGTATTATTCGTTGGTAAACGAAGTAAGTAGTATGCGAAATGTAAGATGAAACGAGTCGGAAGTCGCCGCGGAGCCGAGGCGCCGGAGCGCCTCCCAGGGAGCGCCTCGACGCTAATTCGGTCTTCAGCCACCGGAGCTGCGGCGCTTCGGAGGCAGAATGCTGCGACGGAAAGTTGGAAAGTTTTGACCTTTAGGTTAGTTTTGGAGCATTGAATCTCCATTACTTGGCACATGAATTCAGTTATTATTTGGCTGAATATAACTCCTCCATCAAGTGCCCTTATATGACTATTGAAGGTCATTAGTTGGCTAATTGAAGGGTCATCTCATTACACTATAAATTGACTCATTTGACTCAATTGTTCACAACACTTAGAAAATACTATAGAATTTCTGAAATTCATCTTCTTCCTCTCTAGCAAGTTTATTATACTCAAAGTTCTTCAAGAGTAACACTTGAATTTCCTTTGCTCAATTGTTAAGTTGATATTGTATCTTGGGAGACTATTGCCCAACAACGTAAAAAGAGATATACGGGTCAATCTTGTCTTAAAGACAGAGTGTCATCACTCGACTCAGCAAATCACACAAGGAGTTTGTTCCATTCTTGATTTCCAGTTTTATTGTAATCTTTACTTCATTCTTTCTAGCAATTGTAATATTTACTTACTTCTCGTTCCCTGCAATTGTTATATCCCACAGAGACGGCGATGGAGATAAGTGGTGCAACGGTGAAAGAGGATGAAGTTGAAGTCGTCGGTTTCCGGCGACACACCACTGGCTGAGAAATTAGACCACCGTAAAATGAGTAGGGACCTCGTGTAGTTTAATTAGCGTTCAGTGTTACTAAGATTTTGTTATTGTATCAATTTTTGTGCTGATACTAAGATTAGGGGTGGAGGGAGTTAATCGGACAGTGAAGAAGCTGTTGAGGACGGAGAAATTATACTACGAAGTGGTTGTGGATGGTGGCTATTGTGGAGGCGGCGGTGGCTGTTGTGGCATTGTGGTGGTGGTGGTCGACGTTGTGGTGGTGGTGGTTGGCAGATTTGGTGTTTGCTGGTGGTTGCGAAGCAGTGGTGGTTGTGGGGAGTTGTGATGTTGTGGCAGATCTGGTGTTCGCCGGAATGTTTGGTTGGACCTGCAGCTCGTCGACGATGGCGATGGAGCGGCGGCGGCGATTGTTTGGTGTGGGTCCCACTTGCCATGTGTGAACAGTGTCCCACCGTCCATGTGGATCCAACGTGGCGTCCACATGGGATTTCCGTCCACCAGATGTCAAATATAAAAACTTTGCTAACGGAAAGGACATATTTGATCGCATATTTTAACTGCGGACAAATATGACCTTTTTCGAAAGTTGAATGACAAATATGACCATTTTCGTATAACAACTACTCCTTCTACCCAATTTATGTGATATTTTTTATTGATTAGACAAACCATTGGTCAGCTCACCCAAGGGGAAAGAAAGGGCAGGACTTGCTTCGCCCAAAGGTGGGATTGACAAACATATTATTAAATTTAATTCCTATCCTTGTTAAGTAGAAATGAACCTTCACTTAGCTCGTATAACATTGAGGAATCAAGACTAGTCTAATAAGTTACTAGTTAATGTCACTCCTCCACAAAAAGCGATATGAAGCGGATGTAAAAATACATAAGATCGGAAATTCCATTCTATTTTTTACCATTTAAAATTAAAAAAAAAAGAAGGGCGAGATAAATAAATAAATAAATAAATAAAGAGCTAACTTTTATTTGAGACAAGGAGAAGAGGCGAAAGAGAGATTTTCGAACCTGTTGCAAGCAATATATTTTCTTTTTTGATCTGTCCTGAATCATACATTCTCGCAAATATATTTGACTTATTTTAGACTACAAAATTGAAAAACTTTCTTTATTTTTTAAACTTCGTACTGAATCAAATTACATCACATAAATTGAGACGGAAAATATAATAAAAATAAAATATTTCGTACGATAAAGGAGTATTTTTAAAAGAATTCTTAAGCTTTATAGTTGTCAACCTGTCACCCAAGATAACAGTGGACAAATAATAATATTTTTTGTATATTGTAGTATATAATATACATATTTTATAAATAATAATATATATCTTTATGTATTTACTAGCAGAGTAATTATTTTTAGCTGACAAAACAAATGTGTGAAAACCCTATTTTAACCTCGATTCCCTTAACAAAATTGCAAATGTTAAGCCTTCTATTTCTCTCCTTTTTTTTTGTTGCCTCTACATAGGTGATCTAGGAAGTCACTGAAATAATTTATGGTTTTATGCTAGTTACAAATGATTTGTAAGAAATGAACGATAGCTTACCGAACTATTAATACCTTGCTTTTAAAAGTGCAAAAGCCATTTTTACAACTCTTTTTTATGCCTTTTCCTTACCGAAATTTCTCATGATTTGCTCATTTAGTATGCAGGATGAGATAACAATCTCATGTAATAAAATAAGAGATTTTTTATTTCGTATTTGATTGGCGGAATAAGGATAATGATCTCATAAAATATATTAAATGATGAAATTAGTTATCCTATATAACAACAACATCCTATATAGAAGTGAGATAATTAATCTCATGGGATATCCCACCAACCTATGGGTTTAAAAGAGAACTTTGAGAAGAAAACGCACATTGGATTAGGTAATATCTGGAGGGCTAAAGTTGTCTGCCCACATAACACGTTGAACATTAGTCATATACATCGTTCTAGTGATTATTTTTTTTGATATCTACCTTCCCGTTTTACGTCAGACTATTCCTTGAGATAGTAATCCCGATCTCTCAGCACTACTACTAATAAATCGCGGGATGTACCTGAATGACCAGGTTTGAGAACAGAGTAACTGATATCACCCACAAAGTCCTACCTCAGAAGAGAGCAAATTGCTCCCACCAGTGTTCAAACTCACGTTGCAGGCCTCCAGTTGGATTTTAAGTTCTCCTTCTTTGTCATCGAGCTATGCTCGGGGGACTGGTTCTCATGATTTTTAATGTCATAAAAGGAATAATAAAGTGTTAGTATTTTTGAGTATTTTAATATTATAAATTAATATATTAAAGTGCTGCTTTTAAAGTGTCTAATTATGGCATTCTATTCCCATGTTCAGAAGGCATATTGTGGCCTTAAATTTTTCTTTCAGTTAAATAGTTAATGGTAAGAATATGACCACTATCTTTCTATTGTAAATCTCGTAAATTCTTTTAATTAATCTCCCATATTCTCACCAATTTAATACCCCACTAATTAACTCTTCTCATCCAATTCAATTCAAGAATGAATTTTTCAACTGTAAATAATTTGTCATTCTTACTTCATGGAGGGTAGAAAAATACATTTGGAGAGTTCTGGAAAAATTGAGGAAAATAAGAGAGAGTTTATTTAGTTGAAGGAAGGTGTTTTTTTTTGTGAAACTTTAGACTCAATATCTTGTTCAGAATTTGTTGAGTTGTACGACGTGGTCGGCCTGTTGTATCCTGAAGGGGACAAGTCATGAAGGTTATTGTTGGACCGATAAAGATTTGCTGCAGCGAACTTGAATCTCCTTAAAGAGAGCGAAATATCCATGTCTCATTCTGAATATATTATTTTCTTCATTTTTTTATTTTTCAATTGTAATTGTATTTTTAATTGTAATTTCACCAATAATTTTTAAGGAGATTCAATGACAACAATTGAAAAATTCGCGGATATCAAAGTGGGAGATCTTAACAAGTCATTTCGATTCAACGGTACTCATTTTAAGAGATGGAATGGTAAAGTATTTTTCTACTTAAGTCTTCTCAATGTTTCCTATGTGTTAATTGATAAGAATCCAATCAAAGTGGACAACTCTTCCATGAATGATGAAGAACTTATTTCTCTTCAAGAAAAAATTGAAAAGTACGATAAAGATTCATACAAGTGTCGGTATTATTTACTTAATTATCTATCTAATAAATTTTATGATTATTATGATAGAACTTACTCTAGTGCAAAGAAAATTTGAAAAGTATTGCAGAGTAAATACAATATCGAAGAGGCTTGAGCGAAAAAATATATTGCTAGTAGATTTTTTCGTTTTCAAATGGTGGACAACAAATCAGTGATAGACCAAGCTCAAGACTTTATAATGATCGCTGGAGAGCTCAGGTCCGATGAGATCAAAATTGGAGATAACCTTATTGTTTGTGGCATAATAGATAAACTTTCACCTTCTTGGAAGGAATTGCAAAAAACTATGCGCCACAAACAAAAGAAAACCTTGCTTGTATGCGAATCCGCATGGAAGAAGAGGCAAAGGGCCAAGATGCACTTTTACAACCGGAAGAGCGCCTTACATCCCAACACTAATAAGATCAATTTAATTACTTCAGATAATGTTGCTCCTAATTTTCACAAAAAAAAACTTCTATGAAGCCTAAAAAGAAAATATTCAAAAAAAATAATGGTAGACCTCCCAAGAAAAATAATGATGTCAATAATCAAGCATAAAATCAACAAGTTCAAAATGGAGGAGTGTGCTTTGTTTGTGGCAAGAGTGGGCATATTACTCGATTTTTTAAGTTTAAAAAATATGGTCCTACACCTCAGGCGAACGTTACCGAAGAGTCACTTGTGCGGTGAACAGACATAAATATGATTGAAAATGTTGATGGATCGTGGGCTGATTCTGGTGCAAACCGTCATGTCTGCTATGACAAAAATTGATTCAAAGTGTATACTCCTTATGAGGAGCCCAAAACCATCATGCTTGGTGATTCTCATATCACTCAAGTGCTTGAAAAAGGAGATGTCGAGTTGAACTTCACTTCTGAAAGGGTTTTAACATTAAAAGATGTACTCTTTACTCCTTCCATGAGAAAAAATTTGATGTCTAATTTTTTTCTTAATAAAGCAGGTTTCAAAAAAATTATTGAGTCTGGTCAATATATAATAATGAAAGGGGTATTTTTGTGGAAAAAGGGTATGCTTGTGATGGGATGTTCAAGTTGAATGTTGAAATAAATAAAGTTGCTAATTTTGTTTACATGTTTTCTTCTACTAATTTTTTGCATGCTCGTTTGTGTCATATTAATAATCGTTATGTGAGAATCATGAGTAGTTTAGGATTAATACAATGATTAAAAGGATTTTGAAAGTGTGAGGCTAGTAGTAAAGCCAAAATCACTAAAAGACCTCATTTTCAAGTTGAAAGAAAAATCGAATTCTTAGAGTTAATTCACACTATATTTGTGAATTTGAAGGAATTTTAACTCGTGGAGTAAATAGATATTTTATCACTTTTATTGATGATTTCTCAAAGTAAAATACATTTTCTTGAAGAAAAATAAAAGTGATAGCTTTTAAAAAATTTAATTTTTTTCCATGAAGTTGAAAATCAATTTGGTAGAAAATAAAAAGAATTAGAAGTGACAGAGGCCGTGAATATAAGTCTAACGAGTTTAATTTTTTTGTTAGATAATTTGGAATAATTCATAAAACTACTCCACGTTATTCTCCTGCATCTAACGGTGTAGCAGAAAGAAAAATAGAACTTTAGTCGTGTTGACCAATATCATGCTTATTGAGTCAAGTGAACCTTTAAATTTTTTGGATGAAGTTATTTTAACTGTTTGTTATGTGTTGAATCGTGTGTCTCCTAAAAAGATAAAATTAACACCATTTGAGTTGTGGAAAGATCACAAGTCAAATTTGAGATATCTAAGAGTTTGGGGTTGTTTAGCTATGTGAGGTTAATGAATCCCAAAAATTTTAAATTGGGTAAAAAAATTACTACTTGTGTTTTTTTTTGTTATACTTCAAATAATCTAATAGATTTTTTAGTCTTGAAGATAATATAATAATAGAATCAGGTGATACAATTTTTTATGGAAATAAATTTTCATTTGATTCTAAAAATAGTGGGGGTCATAGAGCTATTTTGTCACTACCTAGTTCTTCTACTTCTGTTTTGAAAAATGAAAAAATGTGATTTTGAGTTGAGAAGACGTAAAAGAGCTAGAGTAGAAAAAGATTTTGATCCTAATTTTTATATTTTTAATGTTGGAGATGACCCTCTCAATTTACAAGAAGTTTTATCTTTACATGATGTTATTTTTTGAAAAAGGGCTGTAAATAATGAAATGAAATTACTAATTTCTAATAAAATTTGAAAGTTAGTTGATCAAATGGGTCTTGAGCAGGGGCGGTTCCACCTTGTAGGGTGGGGGACACGTGCCCCCGATAACTTCGAAAAAATTCCTATATATTTATATATCTTGAGAAACTATCATATATTTTAAAAAAGACCCTCAAACAAAATTGTCAAAATAGTTCAGTTGGTTGGTGTGCCCGAGCCGGTGTAATGACCTGAGTTTGAATCTCAACTCCTACAAAAATTTATTTTATTTTGTAGAGTATAAATCTGCCGCTTTACAAATTAGTCACATAATTTTTACTTATTTTTTTTACCTTTTTTATTATTTAGCCCCCGCCCACTTTACCTTTTTATTAAATCCCTCCCCAAAATGCGTTTTGCCCCAAATTCTAAAAGAGCTTTCCGATTTTTTTTTTTTTTGATAATCCAGGTCTTCAGGTTTGCGCCTGACTACGTCCTGGAGGTAATAGCACCGGTCCTTCAACATTATTACCAGGTAAATCACGGGATGTGCTCCGGTGGCCAGTTTTCTAGGAGCGTACAACTGATCAATGAGACAAGGTCAAACTCCCCAACATGCAGAGTTTCTTCGTGCTTGCGGGGAATCGAACTCACGCTGTCACATGCCAGAGCGTCTTATAGCGCCCAGGCTTTGCCACTGGACTATGCCCCGGAGGAGCAGAGGAGAGAGAAATCATGTGGCTCTCCTGTTCTCAAACCCTTTGTCCTTTCTTCTATATTCGTTCTAATTTGTTTACCTTATTCTAATAGATCTTTGCAACTTCCTATTTTCATTTCTCATTGCATCAAGTAATTTTTGCCTTTTCTATTGTAAGTATTTTTTAATTTATTTTTTATGAAATATAAAAGTTATAATTTATAATAAAATAAGGGGAGTGATTCCTCTATTGAACTCATAAAAAAAGAAAGTATTTGCAACTGTAATCAATGATGCTATTATTGACCGTTTTAAAAAAATAAAAACGCGTCGAGTTCAAGTATGAGTTGATGATGCACTTTTGTTATATTAATACCAAATTAATGATATTTAATAATATTGAAGTTTATATTTTACTATCATAATCATTAAGTTTTTTAAGTGTCGCGCGCCTAACTTTGTCGCTAGTAATTGGCGTACTAAAGATAGTGATGCCCGTTGTGCTCAAATTCCGAGTCCGCCTCTGATCCTAAGAAAAAATTTAAAATCAGATGATTCAGTTAATAAATACAACGATAGGCTAATTGCTAAGGGTTTTAAGTAATTAGAAGGCCTAGAGTTTTTTGATACTTTTTCTCCGGTAACTAATTACATCCATCAGAATTTTAATTGTTATTGTTGTAATTTTTTATTTACATATTCATCAAATGAATGTAAAAACTGCTTTTTAAAATGGAGACTTAAATGAGCAAATTTATATGGAACAATCCGAATATGTTGTAGAGGCTGGTCAAGAAAGCAAAGTGTGTAAATTTACTGAATCCTTATATTGCTTTAAATATGTACCAAAGCAATGGCATGAGAAGTATCAAATGGGTTACATCTTCTCTTGAAAGACTTGGGTTTTCGTTTTCCAGGAGAGTAACAGCGTTTGTGTGACGGTGCAACTTTAGCGCTCTGCATTATTTGGTATTTCTCCTAATACCAACACATATAGAGAGAGACCCAAAGATTTTGTAGAGGCTGGCCAAGAAAGCAAAGTGTGTAAATTTACTGAATCCCTATATTGCTTTAAATAGGTACCAAAACAATGGCATGAAAAGTTTGATTCATGCATGATTGAAAATGATGTTAAAACAAACGAGTGTGATCAATTCATCTATCATAAGTCTTGGAATAATTCGCATGTCATGGTTTGCCTCTATGTTGATGATTTGTTGATCTTTGGCTCTAACATGAATGTTATTGGTGAAACTAATAATATTCTTAGAAGTCATTTTGATATGAAAGATCTTGGTGAGGCAAATTTTATTCTTGAAATAAAAATAACTACAACATGTAATGAAATTTTTCTTGACCAGTCATATTATGTTGAGAAAATTCTGAAAAAATATAACTTTCTTGATTGCAAGCATGTTGTAACTCCTTTTGATTCTAGTCTTCACTTGTTTTATGTTCAAAGTGAAAATTATGTGATAAATCAAAAGAATTATGCTAACTTAATTGAAAGTTTGAGATAAGTGACTGATTGCACTCAGCCTAATATTGCGTCCGCAGTTGGAGTACTTAGCAGGTTTACAAACAAGTCATGTAATGAACATTGGCATGTCATAACGAGAGTTATGAAATATTTAGCTGGTGATTCATGTTTTGATGCAGATCGAAACACTTTATCTGGTGATTCATGTTCTACCACTTGATATATTTTTATTTTGGTGAGGTGGAGCTATTTGTTTGAAGTCAAAAAAATTACTAACTCTACCATGGAGACTGAACTAATTGCTTTAGCTTCAGCTAGTGAATAAGCGAATTAGTTGAGAGATTTATTAATTTAAATATCTTATTTTGAAAAATTAATTTCTCCTATTTTAATTTATTGTGATGCGACGTGGCAATTGGTAGAGTTCAAAATCGTTATTATAGAGGTAAATCCAGACCTATAAGGAGAAAACATTGTGAGGTTATATTTGACAAATGGTACCACTAACGTTGATTATGTCAAATCTTGTGATAATCTTGCAGATCCACTACACAAGGTCTTGACAAGAGAAAAGGTCTGGAGCACATCGAGGGAGATGGGTTTGAAGCCCGTAAATTCATAAGTCATATATGAGGAAACCGAACTTGGGGACTAGAGATCCTATAACCAGGTTCAATAAAAAAATGAATCATATGATGACTTATTGTGAAACACACCAATATTTTTTGTTCCCTCTCTATGGTGTGAGTACATTATTCTGTAATGATTTGTGGAGGTTGAGTCGATGAACACTTAATGAAATTCTATAGCTCGTATGAGTGGGATGTTACAGAAGCATCCTTGATAAATTTCACCCTGTGAGTGTGAAAGTAGGCCGCGAATTGGGCTCGTTCTAAAAAGCACTCATGAAATAGGAATAACACAAGGTCGTAATGTGCTAACTGTTAAAGCTCATGTTAACACCTTGATTATTATGTATAAGTAGTGATATTTTATTTCCTTAATCAGTCATAGTTTAAGTCCGAGACCACTACGACTTTGGAGTAAAGATTACTACTTTACTAGGGTCTGTTTGAAAAGTCACTCATGTAATTGAAATTGAGTGTAATTAGATGTAATTACACAGTTTGACCAAGTAATTACTTGGTTATGTGAAAATTGGGTGCAATTGAGAGGGTGTACACTCTCCAATTCTCAAGGGGGGTTTGAGAATTGGATGTAATTACACCATGTAATTATAGGGTCACTTTTAGTTTCTTTCTTTCTTGTTTTATTTTAGTTTCTTTTAATTTTTTATTTTTAATTATTTTTATTTGTAAAATATATTTTTCTTTTTATATTATTTATCTTTCATTTCCTTTCTTCTCATTCCCTACCTTTACTTCTTGTGATTTCATGTAATTACTCGTATTTTTTATTTTATTCATTTAACATAATTTTGTTATTATTTTAATTTTTGAAACGACAACTTTTAATAGTACAAAGAATGAGTCATTAACAAACTTGACATATAATGAGTAGTGTTATTAAAGTAGAATTTCGTTGTGAATGATGTTATAGACTTATATTTTCCATTTCTTTTGAATTATTTTTACTTAAGTTACGTTGTCACTTACTTATGTAATGTTGGAATTTGATTAAGAGTATTGTGTTAATTATTATTTTTTTGAATTTTTAATTTAGGTTATATTTTCAATATTAATTTATTTGCTTTAGTACTATTGATTTGTTATTTCACATTGCATGCTGTTTATTTTTCACTCTGCAATTGATAGATTCTTTTTTATCAACTATTTGAATAATATTATGGCATTATATTTATAAATATTAATTTTTCTGTCAAATATCCAATCCATAATGTTCTCACAAAAAGTCTGCTTTTAATTTTTATAATTAACTAAAATTAAAATATTATTAATTTAAAAAACATGTGTCAATTACTTCTTACAATATTAGTTACAAATATGTGGTTATTGATTAATATATTTCAAGAAATAACGTGTTGGTAAATACCTAACTTGATATCATTTATAAAGACACATATTTTTAGACATAAATTTTTAATTTTTGATAATTAAACTGTGTAATTACACTTGTGCAATCAAACGATACGCTTGTAATTACACTGTAATTATGTTATGACAAACAAATAGGTTGTTATAATTATAATACTGTGTAATTGCTAGGGTGTGTAATTACTTCCCTTATAATTACACATATTTCAATTACCAAGTGACTTTCCAAACATACCTTAAAGTGGAGGTTTAATGTAGAACACACTTTCATTATGCATAATAATTTTCTTTCAGCTGATAAACTCTCTTATATTAATATTAAAATGAGTTGGAAATTATTAGTCTTTTTGAGCATTTTAATATTATAAATTAATAAATTAAAGTGCTGCTTTTAATTTGTCTAATTATGTCATTCTATTCCCATGTTAAGAAGGCATATTGTGGCCTTAAATTTCCCTTTAAACCACATCAGTTAGTGGTAAGAATATGACCATTATCTTTCAATTGTAAATCTTGTAACTTCTTTTAATTAATCTCCCATATTCTCACCAATACCCCACTAATTCACTCTTTTCATCCAATTTTATTCAAGGATGAGTTTTTCAACTATAAATAATTTGTCATTCTTACTTTATGAAGGGTAGAAAAGTACAGTTGGAGAGTTCTTGAAAAAGTGAGGAAAATAAAAGAGAGTTTATTTAGTTGAATGAATATTTATTTTGGTGGAGCTTTAGACTCAACATCTTATCAAGAGTTTATTGAGTTGTACGACGTGATCGATCTGTTGTATCATGTAGGGGACAAGTCAGAAAAGTTACTGTTGAATCAATAAAAATTTATTGTAGTAGACTTGAATTTCCTTAAAGAGAGCGAGATATTTGCGCTTTAGTCTGAAGAAATTATTTTCTTCATTTTTTATTTTTCAACTATAATAGTATTTTCAATTGTAATTTCACCAAACTAAAGTAGTATTATTACCCATGCCATTATCATTATTATTCTAATTAATGACGAACGGCTGCAAAGGAGCGTTATTCATCTATAGTTCTAGAAATTCATAGATATATTGTAGATCTCAAAAGTAACGATTTAGTAATAAAATAAGACGCAAATAATTAAGCACGACGTAGTCCAACATAAACTACGTGGACGGCCAAACCATTATCCATCTTTGTTTTTTACTCGATTTAATTTCATGTTCTCTTCTTTTTTATTTATTATATATAATATTATAGTAACTTTTAGCAAATATAGATACATACTTAAAGGACTAGATAAAATTACAGAGAGAAAAAGTAGATAAAATTCGATAACTATTTGACACACTAAAAAAAATTTATAGTAACTTTTAGCAAATATAGATACATACTTAAAGGACTATTTTGAACATATACTCGAACATAAGGACCATTTTTGTCATATTCTCGGTTAAATTCAGTTATTTTTACACTATGAGTCACAGGCTCACAGCACTACCCACAAGCGGCTTTTCCTTCAACTTTTTCTTCATCTTTGCATAGGTAACAATTCTTTCTTTTGCCAATTTTTCTGATTTCCTTCATGGGTTTTGATGTATTAATATGATACTTCAATCCCTTTTCAATTCTTGTACCGTGGGGCTTTTTCGAGGACTCTAATGTGAAATATTCAATTTTGAGGTTTTTTTCCTGTTTAGGTTCTTTTTGTTTATTGGATAGCTGTGAAAATTCGGAAGAATTTGTTGATGATTGATGAGTATCTGTCTGCTAGTAATTTTCCGTGTTTTGTTGTGTTATCAGTGAAGATTTCTGTTGTTTCATGTTGAATTTTCAATTTCTTGCAATTCTTCTGCTTGTATGTAACCTGTGATTAGGAGATCGTTTCCTTAAGAGCTTGTTATCCCTATTAATTAATTTTCAGTCTGTGGTTTACCTTTTTCATTTTTTGCCAAGTTCACTTTTTATCCTTACTAGGTCCAAAGTCCAAACTTAATTTTTCTAGAGTTAATCCCCCCTCCCCCCCACACCCACCCCTTCATTACTGGAATGGAAAAGGACCAACTATGCCCTGTATTCGAAATTGAGTAGATATACCCTTCGTTGATAGTTTAGCTCATAAATGCCCTGACCGTTCAATAGTTGGTCCAAATATGCCCTTTAATTTAGTTGGAGCCTCCAATTAACCTTATTTGCTGATTAATAAGCGGAAAAATGTCAAATATGTCCTTAGAGTATGCGAAAATTGAACAAATACTTTAAGGGCATATTTGAATATCTTCTCAATTTCGAATACTTGCACATTTGAATAGAGTGCTCTGGATATAGAAGATTAATATAGCTGATCCTATCTAGTTTGGATTGAGGCCCAGTTGATCTTTTTCACTCTTTCTTTTTCTCCCCCTTTATGATGCTAGCTGAATTTTTTTATTTTATGGTTTTGCGGCTTTTTAGTAGGAGGCATGCACTGAATTGGTGTGTCGCTAGCTGAATTCTATGGATTTGTGGCAATTTAGTAGAAGGCATGCACTGAATTGGTGGGTGCGAATTATCAAGGTTGTAGCATAGAAGGGGAAAGACTAATGGGTAGCATATTGAGTCGGAGTAACCATAACTCTAATGTGGGGGGTCTCATTGAGGGTTCCCAAATTGCATCATGCAAGAGACAAAGGACATCAGATTGCTTCTGGGAGCATAGCCCACGATTAATTCCGAGCCTACCTGATGAGATATCTATCCAAATCCTCGCCAGACTTCCTAGAATACACCACTTAAATGCAAAACTAGTTTCGCGGAGCTGGAAAGCTGCTATTATGAGTCCAGAACTTTATAGGTGTAGAAAAGAACTTGGAACAACAGAAGAGTGGCTCTATCTTCTGACAAAGACCGATGGTGATAAGCTTTTGTGGTATGCTTTTGATCCAATCTCCATCAGATGGCAAAGGTTGCCTCCGATGCCGTCATTTGCAGTCAATGATGAACCTAGAAGCGGTTTGGCAGGTTCTAGTATAAGAATTGCTGATGCCATAAGGGGTTGGCTTGGGAGGAAAAGTGCTCTGGATCAAGTTCCATTTTGTGGTTGTGCTATTGGAGCTGTTGATGGATGTCTATATGCCCTTGGGGGATTCTTCAGAGCTGCAGCCATGAGATCTGTGTGGCGGTATGACCCCATTGTAAATGCTTGGAATGAAGTAAGTCCTATGTCTACTGCAAGAGCTTATTGCAAGACAGGTGTCTTGAACGGAAAGCTTTATGTAGTAGGAGGTGTTACTCGGGATCGTGGTGGACTTACTCCCCTTCAATCTGCAGAAGTATTTAATCCTCATACTGGTATTTGGTCTGAAGTCCCAAGCATGCCATTTTCAAAAGCTCAGATGCTACCTACTGCTTTTCTGGCTGATCTACTCAAGCCTATAGCTACTGGGATGACATCTTATCGAGGGAAACTATATGTTCCTCAAAGTTTGTATTGCTGGCCTTTTTTTGTTGATGTTGGAGGAGAGGTCTATGATCCTGAAACAAATGCATGGGTTGAAATGCCAATTGGCATGGGAGATGGCTGGCCTGCTAGGCAGGCAGGAACAAAGTTGAGTGTCACTGTTGAAGGAGAGCTGTATGCATTGGATCCTTCTAGTACTCTAGATAGTGCTAGAATAAAAGTTTATGATCATCAAGATGACACTTGGAAGGTGATTGAAGGAGATATACCTATCAATGACAATTCAGAGTCTCCTTATCTTCTTGCTGGTTTTCTTGGAAAGCTCCATGTGATCACTAAAGATGCAAATCACAATATCATGGTCATGCAGGCTGATAGGCAAAATCATTCAGTTCCTTCTCCATCAACCTCAACAAATTCTTTACAAAAAACTTTACATGAAGTTCCAGAACCGGTTTTAGGATCTGAAGCGAATATGTGGAGAGTTGTTGCTTTGAGAAGTGGTGGATCTGCAGAGCTGGTTAGCTGTCAGATCCTTGATGTATAGTTATGTCAGACAAGGTTGTGATTCCCTTTGTTTTGATGTTGCCTTTCTGTTTTTTCCCTCATTTAATACAACCAGTTAATTTTATGATTTACTTGAACCTTCAGTCTTGAGGAAACAGTAACACTGTATATTGCACCCTCCAAACATACATATATTTCCACATATATAATATAATTTGGTTAAAGTATGTTCTGTGATCTCTGTGCATGTCTTGTGGAACAGGCGATTGATTTGTACCTGTTTTGTGGTCATTATAGTTGATCCATTAGGTACTTGATTTATGGTTTGCTAATGGAAAAAAAACACTTGAATATACGATTGTATGCATATGGTGAATGAATTACTGCTTTCGTGAATCATCTGTTTGTTGTGAGTTACTCGAAAGATGGCATAACCACTTGGATGAGGAAAGATGAATAGAGGGTAATTCCACACCCGCCATACATCTGATGCATATTCCAAATATCCCATAGTTTTTGCAGGAATAGAATCTAACTATGAATCAACACTAAAAGGAGAGAAATAGGTGGTGAACAAGGTTGTGGTTGCATTGCACACTCAAGACTGTTTTATGAACTATATATGTTGAATTATTTTTAGTTTTCTTTGTTGACTGATAGTGATATCATTGTCCTATTTGCCTTAAATGACAGTTGCTTCGTTGAACTCTGATGCTTTCTGCATAGTGATATATCTGAATCATTGCAATTTTTCCTTCCCCTTTTCTGACATTCACCAAAATAATTTCTTGAAACACAACTCAGCAGGTGACTAAAATTCTTGGTACTGTAAAGTTTTAATGTTTATTTGTCTAACAAACGGCCACTATCTGATACATCCAGAAGAAAAATTACATCTGTGCTTCCACAGCCATTCCTGCTGTGGATTAACTTTCACATTCATACCTTTAAATGACCCAGAGTAAACTATAGACATTCAGATGTCATCAAAATTCCTGACATACAATATAAGCTTAAAAAATTGAAAAAGAGAATATGAAAAAGAAGGAAAATAAATATGCACAAAGATGAAAATTGGCTATTACAAATACAAAGGATTTCCCTATACATGCTGCTGGCAGAATAGTTGAAAGATCATCTTGGCCCTGATAACTCATCGGGTCGTAGATTATAAGTGGAATCTGCAATAATCCAATCAGTGTGAGGATGGTGGGCATGGTTGAAGTCTTGTCTAAACATCTCATCTTCCTGCCATTCTTCCCACCTCTCAGCTAGGCCATCACCTTCAAGCATTCTCACCACTTCCGACATCTTTGGACGTTCCATTGGGGAGCTCTGTGTGCAGAGCAAAGCTACCTGAATAAGCTGTTTCACCTCTTCTTCATTGTAATTATCCTGCAGATCTGCATCTACTAATGTTTCATACCTCTTGTCCTTCAGAAGTCCCTTCACCTGAAATTCCAGCGAATGTTTTGAGGTCAAATATGGTACATAACCATTTATTCACATGACTGCCATTTATAAGAAAACAGTGTATGCGGTTTTTCACTTTTTCCTCATCATGCCAACAAATTATTAATTTCATCAAGAAAATAAGAAAGCATTCACCATAGAAGTTACTAAGATCTTTGATAAGTAGCTACAGGGAGACTGAAAAGACAGAAAACCAGAGAGCATGAGGCTCCTGACTCTCTGTATTCATATTTGAACCATATTGAAGTATTAAATTTCGAAGTTCGGATAATCACTTGTCTTTCAATTTTCTTCTACCCCAGTGAAAGGTTTGACCGTCCTTTTTCACTCCTCAAGGCTAGGTTCCCTTTCTCGAGGATCCTCCGAAAGGAGTCCCCTCTGGCAAAGTGTATCCTTTATCTCACCTACTTCCCGATGCAACACTAGTCAAATACAGAGGACTTAGCCTAGCAATTCCGTACAGAAACAAAAACAAAAACAAAAACAAAGAAGAGATATAGTCCTATCTGCACAGAAGTATCTAAATTTCAGATGTAGTGATAAGCGACGACTGCTTTTTCTAATCAAAGGGAGAAAGAGATTTTTGTACTAAAGAGCAATCTGCTACTAGAAGATAATAAAAGTGATCCACCCTGACCATAACTCAAATGCAACAAACATTGCAGCAAGAAATGGTTTTCTAGAAAAAACAAAAAGTATACACGAAGAGTGTGCATAAATCCAAGTCCGCGGCATGAATTATTTTGGAAACCTGGACAAAGATAACTGGTATCATACATGCCAAACAATGTTGTGTGTAATGCGTGTAAAAGAGTGAAGGAGATGAGATGAAGGTGAGATTTCTCATTGATGGAAGAGGATATAAAACGGGAATATGGGATGTGGGTTAAGTACGGGGGTTGGGAAGGGATTAAAGAACAGAAACAAGATTGGGGATATTAGAGGGAAAGGCAGGGGAAGCAGGGGCGGATGTATTACCTAAACTATGGTGCACGGGAACCCGTGGTCTCCACCAAACTAGGTAATTTATGTACATATTTTCTAGAAATAATCTAATAATATTTGTTGGCCTCATGCTCCAAAAGGACTGAATGGTGCACTTGGTTGAACGTTGAGTTATTTACCTAGGGGAACAGAGATCAATTCTCACTTAGTACTTTCTTTTTTCTCCTTTCTTTTAGTGGTGCGTACCTATGTTTTAGAAATCTTATGATGGGAAGGGACGTGACAGTGTCTTTTATTCGCACGTTCCAATTTGTAGTGGGGGTGTTGTTTTTTGAAACAAATGATAAGAAAAGATGTAGGTCTGCAAATCAGGTTTTTATCATGTTGAGTACAGCAATGATGGTTTTCTGCTTATACGGAGATCCATGCAGGAAAGAGGGGTCCTCTCACCTGTGCTCACTTTCATGTTAGAAATCAGTTGCGCGACAAAAACTAGCAATTATAAGGAATGTAAAGCTTTGACTTATAAAAGAAAAAGAGAAAAATGATAAGCTAGATGTAGAACAACTAGAGCATGTAGAGAAGTCAGTAAATGCTTACCCAATCTAGCAACATGACATCATCATCACTTGCAAGTCGGGCAAGATCAAACGCCCTTTGCCCAGTTATGAGCTCTAGAAGCATAACTCCATAGCCAAACACATCGGTTTTCTCTGAAGATTTACCCGTGGATAAATATTCGGGGGCGATATGCCAAATTGTACCATATACATCAGTAGTAACATGAGTATCCTTGTAGTCCATGAGTTTGGCTAACCCAAAATCCCCAACAACTGCTTCATACTCCTCATCCAACAATATATTTGCAGCTTTGACATCACGGTGAATGATCTTAGGGTCGCAATGATCATGCAAATAAGCAAGACCTCTTGCAGATCCAAGTGCTATAGTCTTCCTTATTGGCCAGGCAAGTGGTGGATCTGATTCTGGCCGCTCTACAAGAATGTAAATTTTCTGTAAGAACAAATTCAGGATGTCAAGTAAACTAGTGGCAAGTTCCCATTTTAGCTTGAAGAGAATTTACTTTAATTAAAACAAAAAAACGTTGTTATCGGTTTTCAGCTTTTTCAAGTGCTTGATCTTGATGTATTTTGATTCAATGGAGGGAAGAAAAAGAATTACGGGAAAGTCCAGACTAAGGAGATACCTCTTAAGCGTGAAGCAACACTTCCATTCGCCATGTATGGATAAACAAGCAACCGTTCAGTTGCTGTCATGCAAAAGCCCCATAAACGAAGTAGATTTCGGTGCACGGCCATACTAATCATTTCTACTTCTGTCTGCAACTGTAACTCCTCGCCTTGAGTACGCTCCTCTTTTAATCTTTTAACCGCAACTAAAGAGCCATCAGCCAACCTGCCCTGGTAAACCTTGCCAAATCCTCCTCTACCAAGTATATTTTTGTTGCTAAAATTGTCAGTTGCAACTTGTAATTCACGCAAGGAAAACCTCTTGAGTTGTCCAAGATGAACTTCTGGATCCTCCTCAGCTGCAAAAGAACGTAAAATTGTAAGAACATATTAAATTTAAAAACAAAAGACTAACTCAGATGTTTGATTGAGGCTTCCCACCAGGAACATCAAAGAAGTGGTCTTGTGGTTTCCTTCGACGCCACCAAGCAAGGAAAATCGCACGAGCTGCAAACAGAAGAGCGGCCCCTGAAGCAACACCTCCAGCAAACGACCCGGTTGCACTGTTGCCCTCACCTAGGAATTTCCAGTTTTTAAGTTGTTTTAATTTTTTTGATGGATGACTAAAACTTAACACAGGCAGTTCTAAACATTTAAGAGAAGGGATATGGTAGTTTCACCATTAACACTCTCGCCTAGGAATATGTTGTAAAGCTAAAGTGCTAACAAAAGAAAAAGAAATGCAGAAATAGTTTTAAGATCCCTCACTTTATTTGAATTTGTTTGTTACTCGGCCTTTTGGTGTGTTGGTTTATGTACAGTACTGAAAGACGGCATGGATACCTTTGGACAGCATTCAATGTCAATTTAAGGAGATTTTTCTCCCGCATGTTGCTTGTAAATGCACTGAAACTAATTTCTCACCAAAACTCTGAGACCATGTGAGAAATAAGAGGAATGCATGAGAATAAATTTCTGAAGTCTGGGTCCTTTTATAGTCACAATATTCAATGCATACAGTTGCATTTCCCGATGTAGGAGACTTCTATACACTCTTCAATATCACTTGTAAGTCTAATCTATTTATACAACCTATCTAACGGTAGATAACCCCAAAATCACCTGTATACTTTATCTCACATAGACCACTAAAAGTTATTATAATATGCAAATGAATAGCTTTTAAAAGAAAGATCTTGTTGGGTTCGTCTCTTCCCCTAAAGCAGTCAGCCCTTCACCTTCTTCCTAGCATCCCCTCACTTCTAGTGATCTAAAGTAAAGGTCTTTTACCAAATGAAATAGGAAGAAGGGATCAAATGAGAGATAGCACAGTTTCTTAACCCATAAAAACATAAGTTATATTAACAAACCTGGAAAAGAATGGGGTGTTGGAGAAATAGGAGGAGGTGGAGCAGCTGGAGGAATATCCAAGGGATTATGAGCAAAACTGAAATATAGACTCTCAGATGTTAGAATTTCTTTATATCATGATTTCAGTCACAGAACTTAAATATAAACTAGTGCTTTTCACAGACCTGATAGGAGTAAAAAGCGAAAAGGAACCATTGACTGGAACAGTTCCTGTTAATCCATTGTTTGACAGATCACTGCATTGCGAGGAATGACCATTAGCACCTAAGAATTAGAAAACACTGATAATGAAAACAACACATGATAAAAAATGGGCCAGCTTTATACTTACAGTACTTGAAGTGAAGTGACTGGTTAGAGACATCGGAATAATTCCACTCAAACTGTTATTGTTAAGCCTCCTTCAATTTAGTAACAAATAAAAAAATGTTTGACCAAGCTTAAACAGACAGAATCAGATAATTAATCAGTCCATGTGTACCATGTCGTAAATGCTTGCCTAATGAAGAAAAAATATAATATTAGAAGATGCTACAAAATTCATGCCCAATATCCTGGAAAGCTTCTTGACACTGATAGCAGGTTGAGATTTATGTTTGTATATACAATCTTCAGGAATTATCTATTTTTCAGGGCTTCGGGTACTAAGAAGAATAGCATGTGAAAAAAAGTTATCATGCTCGCCAATGAGCCTTTATAGACAGCAGCAACCACAATTTTATCGACCACTCATATCCACCTAGCCCTTTGCCAGCCTATATAAGGAAAAAAAGGAACAATGCCTGCCAAGAATAATGGGCAGTTACTAAAAGTATGATGCACAGACACAAACTTCATTGTCAAGTACTAGTGTCAGACACACATCAAGCATCTGTGTGTCTAACTTCCTGTATTTTTTTTAATTTTCGGACATGCATGTCCTCCATTTTGGACACCCTAAGACACCATGTTTGGGTACCGCTATGAGATGCTACAGGTTTTTTTCTTCCACCTCCTCTTCCTCTCCCTCTTCAGGAATAATTTAAGCCGCATAGAAAATTAGGTTTAGAAATTATGATACTGTCTCTAATTGGTAATGATACTCCAGGTGTTTGAAAATTTTGTGTCTTCATGCCAATAAAGAGCAAAGTCTGTCCCCATTATCCAAATAATTAAACTAGAGAAATAGTAGGTTCTTTCTGACAGCAAGTTTTGCTAGACTATTGGCAACTACAGACCCACCCGCATATGCTAAATTAGAAGGTGGCATTTCTTGACTAAGAAAAATCTTCAGAAAATAAAAGCTCATGGCTTAAGAAACCTATGTTACTCGGACTCTTCAAAAATGTCAACAGGCACGTGTCGGATCCTCCAAAAGTAGTGCATTTATGGAGGATCCGATACGGGTGCGGCAACCATTTTGGAGAGTCCGAGCAACTTAGTAAGAAACTGTTCAGTCAAGCAAAAAAAAACATACAGAAGAGCAAAAGGATGTGTAACTCATACAGGAAACGTAGCTTCTGAAGCTTGCCCAAAGTGTCAGGGATTGGACCAGTTAACTTGTTCAGGTAAAGATCCAAGCTCACCAAATTCGTTAAATTCCCCAGTTCAAAAGGAATTTTTCCACTTATTTTATTACTATAAAGTTCCCTGAAATTAAGAAAAGAGGTTGTAAGAAAATCAGATCTGAAACTTCCAGACCACAAAATCTGCAAAAATAAAGGGCTATATATTAGCCATAACATAGCTATGTAGGGGGGCAGCCCGGTGCACTAAACTCCCGCTATGCGCGGGGTCCGGGGAAGGACCGGACCACAAGGGTCTATTGTACGCAGCCTTAACTCACATTTCTGCAAGAGGTTGTTTCCACGGATTGAACCAATGACCTCCTGGTCACATTAAAAATTAATAAGTGCATCCACAATCAGAATACTGATTTTACAATCTATAGATATGATTATCAGCATGATATAGGAAATGTAGAAGTCTCTCAACCAATTTGAGAGTAGCATAATCAGTCAACTTAGCAAGCAAGAAATGAAACTCTATGTAGAAGGTTTTAAGTATTCTATGTTGAAAGGAATCACCTGCATATGGATTTGTTAAGATCAATATAACTGAAGAGTTGTTTTTGTTCTGCTTTCATTGGCCCACCAATTCAAAAGTGCACAAGAAATTAAAAATAATTTAACTACTGTGAAAGCACCACCACGCCACATTCCTTATGAATTAACTCAAGAGAAAATTTGCCCAAAGAAATTAAAGAAAGATTCAGGTTCAAATCCCCATAGAGGCAAGACATATAAGTGGATTCTTCCAAAGTTAACCGGTACTTGTGTTGGTGGGGAGTAACAGGCACCGATGGAACAGTCAAGCTGCACACAAGCTGACATGGCCACCACCGTCATTGAAAAAAATTAAAGAAGTGATTCATTTCGGCATGAAAATTTGGAAGAAATGGAAATTACTAATACTAGAAAGTAGAAACCCATAGCCTAATAGTGCATAAATTGAATTATTGAACAGGACAAATAGAACGTCTGTCTAGTGTCAAATAAATCCCCTCCTTCCCAGTTTAACTACGATTGGACTAAATAGTTAAAATATAGGGAAATTGGGACCATTATTGCAGTAATTTAATTCCTGAATGTTGTAACTGTTGGAAATTTGCCTTTGGTGGGGAGGTGCATCCACCCATATTTAATGAATTAAACACTAGGGTTCTGCATGTTGGAGGCTTTATCTTTTCACACGTGCATAATCTACTAAGTGAGTAGATGACCGTAAGGCCAAGAATCGTCAAATTTCGTTGAGAAATGAAAGAGATATTGGTCCACGAAGTAAGGTGTTTGAGGCATGAAAATATGGTGTGGGACAAATCTACCACATCGGTGGGAAAAGGAAGAATTGCTCTCTTTATAAGTCTCTAAATTGGCTAAGGGTTTGGGACCCCAAGGGGTAATCTATGTGTTAAAGGAGGGAGGACCTAGATGTGCTTGGGTTCAAGGCTAAGCCCACACGCGCGCCGCCGCCGCCCTCCCGTCCCGTCCGGGCTCGGGCTCGGGTCTTGGGTCTTGGGTCTTGGGTCTTGGGCTTCTTCTGATATTATCTCTTTGGACCCCAAATTGATTAATATTTACAGTTTGGTCACTAGAGTTTCTGGAAAGTTGAATTTGGGAACAACGGTAGGCAGAAAATTTCTACCTACCGTTGGAGTTGATTTTTGGGGGCGTTATTGTGCATTAGCCAGCCATTACTTGGTTGATTAACTCCTCCATAATCAGCCCTCCTTCAATGGCCATAAACATCCATTACTTGGTTGTTTAATTCCCTCTTTCAATGGCCATTAACAGCCATGTCTTGGCAGTTGAGAAGCCTCCCTTATCCATGTCTTGGCAGTTGAGAAGCCTCCCTTATGCTATATATTGATGTCTTTTGGCTCAATTATGTGACACACAAACACACAGAAAAACGAGACAACATATACACAGACAGAAACAAAAAGTCAGTCCAAAACGTGAACAGAAACGTTGGGACGAAAACTGAAAACGCTTCCTTCCTTTTCTATTCTTCAGCAAGTCGTTTCGTGTTTGTTTTCTTCGTCAGAATCAACCTATTTTCTTTGTAGTGTTGATTAGTTGTTGTTTTATCTTGAGAGACTATTGCCCGTTAACGTAAAAGCATATATACGGGGCAATCTTGTCTTAAAGACAGAGAGCCATCTCTCGACTCAGCCACAGTTGTAACAATCCAGATTTAGTGTGTTTCTTGATTTCAGGTTATCAAGATTCAAGACTCAACAAGCTTGCGGCAGTTCTGAATTGCCTATTTGTTTATCCTTTCAAACACTTGTAATATTTATTTACTTCCCGTATTGTTTTACAAAATACAACAGTAACTTTGCCATTTAAGGAGGAAGTATCATGTAAATTTGAACAAATTAAAAGGAGAAGTACATCATCTTGGATTAAGGGAATATGTAGGTATATCCACTAGATACATTCTAGTACCTTTAGAAAAATAAGATGAACATTTTTGTTTAATTTGGATTTGGATATCAAGTCCACGGAGCAAACCGAAGTTCCCTGACAAGTTCAATAATGTACAATAATCTAAACTTACAAGATAGTACAACATATCTTATCGTGCCCACTCAATGCACATAAAGCATTAGCAACATAATAAGAAGTGCTAGTCACCATATCATAATTTCTCAACCAGAAGAATAGAACATAAGGATTGTCAGGTGAATATAATTAAAAGCTACTGGCACCATATACTAGTAAAAATTGAATGAAGAAGAAATTAACTCTTACAATTTTCATATTTCCAGTCCTTGAGTGAGAGTCATTCATGATCTCTGAATATATTTTTTGGTTCCCAAGAACAGCCATACACTAACTTTAACTTTCTTGGCACCTAATTTAGGATTATTTTAACCTTATCCAATCACAACCAATTCAGGGTACACAAACACTAGCGACTTAACATAGGTATGTAGATGCATATCTCACATTCGTATTGTGACAATTTACTAACAAAACTAAAAGTTAAGGAAACAGAAAATGCTACAGAAAGCCAGTTCAATTATCACGAAAAAGGTAACTTACAAGTATTGCAAAAACTGGAGTTGACCAACCTGTGGAACGAGTTGACCCGACAAATTTGCATTTCCGAGATCACAGCATGTAAGACGAATGGAGCTAAAATTGGTAAATGAACCCGATAGCATGAAACATCAAGGAGGAACCAAGGTTTTCTGTAGCTTACACTCTAGTTACACTATTCTCATTGTTGCAGGTCACATGAAACCAAGTGCAAGGATTGACAAGGGTTGGATCCCAACTCTGTAGAACATTGTTAGGATCAGCCAAGTTGGTCTTCAGCGCATTCAATGCATCGCCTGTCTTACATGAAGTGATTAATAAACAGTAAGTACCTTATCCATGCACCTCCTTAGTAACTAACACTGTAATTAGTAATAGTTCAGCACTTTCTTAAAGCTACTATTTCTTTACTAAAATTAACCTCTTTATTAGTACGCACATTAAGGGCCCATTTGGCCATGGATAATTCACTTTTTTCCGGAATTGTATTCTAGAATCATGTTTGGACATAGAATAGTTACAATTTTCCAGAATTCGGAAAACTCCAAATACCTGTTTTCACATTTTTCACTCAATATCACTCATAAAAATTCGACATTCTTCCAAGTTGTATACATGTCCAAACACAACAATTTCCTAATACCATTTTTCAACTTTTTTCCAAATACTATGCTTTTTTTTTTTTCAAATTTCACATATTTTATGTCCAAACACCCACTAAATAGCAGCTTTCCTGGCATTAGCTATACTTAAACTGTTCTTTTTTTCTGCCACCATGCCCAAAACACACACAGAGGATTCACAAATTAAGCTCAGAATAGGATTAGTTAACCCCAGTTCAACTGTTTAATGCAATGAACATACCTATTTAACTTCAATTGTTAAACAATCAATCAAGAAAGTAAATTAAGAACAGAAAGTCAACATTTTTCAACTTAACACAAAACAACCATTCTGAAAACATAAACTTGAAAAAACAGACCTTCAATGTTACCATATACAGGAACCAACAGCTGCCCAATTAAGCAAAGAAAAGTTGAAGCACAACCCAATATCCCCAAGACCCATTGATCCATCATCCCACCTAGTCTCTTCACCACAACCCCACCAACTAAAAACCTAGATTTTCCTCATTACAATCATCCACAACTTCAAGAACTTAAAAACCCTAATGGACAAATCTGAAATCCCACAAGAAGCAAAAGGCCACTAAGGATCAACAAAAGCTTCAAGATTTTTTTTTACTTTCTTGAACTTTGTTGGAGAATTGGAAATGGAAGATAAATCACAGATAATGAAACTGTAATAATGGTTTTTTTTTTTGTTTGGTTGAAGTTCAATAATATGGAATAGTATAATAGTAGTAAAATTCAACGGTCTACGGGGAAGAATGGTGGTAGTCGTCGTTGCAAGATGAAAGAGAGATGTTGGTCAAAGGTTGTGCTTTCACAGTTGTCTATTCTATTTGGAAAAAATAATAATTAGTGTACGGATAGGTGGGTATAATTTTGCGGATTCTCACCGCACCCGTCTTAGTTGGAGCGGATATGAGTATAACTTTAGCGGGTAGTAGGCGGGTATGAGTATTGAAAATGTACCCGCCACGGATAGGCGGGTAGGCGGTGGTTTTGCAGTTATCTGCCTCCCCCGCCTACCCGCCCCATAAGCCCAATAATATTAGACTAGTAGTCCGTATTCCGTAAGCCTATCCACAAGCCCAATACCCTTAATTAGACTACTAGGGTTCAACTCTTAAGCATTCAACACGGATACCCTTAACTCTTAACCCATCATTGATACTCTCAACTTCAACACTGATACTTTCAACTTCAGCCGCCATCACCATCGACCGATACCCTTAACTCTTAACCCATCATCGGTTGATACCCTTAATCATAACCCATCATTGGCCGACGGCCATCGACCAACAGTCCATCACCATCGACCACGACCATCGACCTTATTTCCCCCAAACACATCGGCCATCGACCATCAGTCCATCACCATCAACCTTATTTCCCCTAAACACATCGACCTTATTTCCCCCAAAACCCATCATCGACCATCGACCATCGACTTTATTTCCCCCAAATTCATCGGCCATCGACCATCGACTTTATTTCCCCCAAATTCATCGGCCATCGACCGTCGACCAACCAGCCCTTATTTCCCCCAAACCCGTCGGCCATTAGTTCGCTGCACCCAAACCCATCGGCCATTAGTTCGCTCCGCCTCAGTTTGCTACACTAAAAAAAGGTCAGTCTATCGAAAAAAAATTAAACATTTTCCCTTATATTTTGTTCACTGTCGAGTGTCGAAGCATGATAAACTAGTCAGACCATTAACAAGAAATATGTGTTGGGTCTCATTTGATAAACTAATAATATTTTCCTATTTATTGATGGTAAAAATGCATTAACATTTTGGTCATACTTGATCTTTGAAGTTGTTTGAACGAGAGATAAGACTATGTGTTTTGTATGCTCACTGGGAAAATCCATCCCTTTTGTTTCTCTATTTGAAGTTGGCTTGAGTAGTATGTATTGCACAACCATTATTATTACTGATTAGTGTTCTGTCTTAAACAAATTTATGGATTGATTAATGATTAGGGTTAAATGAACTATAGGATTGATTACTGATTACTCATTAGTTTTCTTCCTCAAACAAATTTATGGATTGATTACTGATTATTGATCCTATGGACTGATTACTGATTATTGCTCTGCCTCAAACAAATTTAACATTTTTCAATGTTGTCCTAATCTGTATATATGTAACTGCATAGGTAAGAATGGCAAACAAGGGTAATGCCACTACTATGTCTTCCTCAAAACCATCAGATCCTTCTACGGTAAGTTGTACCCCGAATACAGTGGAAAAAGGTAAAGAAATTGAAGAGAGCCAAGAGCAAACTAATTCTGCAGATACTTCTGTTTTGCCCCGAACCAGTAGACATACATCAAAAGCTTGGGATAATTTTACAAGGAAACGAGTAGGGGAATAAATAAAAGCGGAGTGCAACCATTGTTTGAAGCAACTTGCTGGAGGACCGAGAGCTGGAACAAGTCACTTGAAAGAGCATGCAAGTAAATGTTCAAAAAAGAAATGCATGAATCTCCGACAAACAAGGATGTTTGGTACACTTGCTAGCCCTTATGATACGAATGAGACGCTGACATTGTCCCCGTATGAGTTCCACCAAGATAATGCGAGACAAGACTTAGCAGAAATTATTATTCTCCATGAATACCCACTAAGCATGGTTGAGCATTATGGCTTTAGAAAGTACTCTAATACTCTTCAACCATGTTTCAAGGTTCCCTACCGCAACACAACAAAAAAGACATTCTCCAACGACACAATGTCGAAAAAGAGAGTATAAGTGCTTTGTTAAGGAAAGTCAAAAGAAGGTTTGCTTTGACTACCGACATGTGGACTGCAAACTATAAAAAAAAAATGCATGGCTGTCACCGCACACTTCGTTGATAATTCATGAAAACTCCAAAGTTGAATCATCAGGTACTCTTTCTTGTTTGATTATGCAAGTTGTAATGTGGTAACTAGACCTGTCCATAGGGTCGGGGACCCGCCCGGCCCGGCCCGACCCTGCCCGAAAAAAACAGGGCCAGGGTCAGCTAAAAGCTGACCCGAGAGCCACTCGACCCGAGCAGGGTCAGAAAAAATTACCCGTCCGACGCCGCCTACTGACTCGACTCCCTCAATTTCGACCCCCATATTTTTTTAATATAATTTATATTATTTTTCCTTCATTAATATTTATTTTGTACTTATATATATTTTTGTCATTAATAAGTGATATAATGCCTGTTTATATATATATATATATATATATATCTAATCTACATTTAGCTCGACATAAAATAAGATAAAAACGGTAGCTGATTATTAATTATATATTTATATTATTAGTCATTTTGTTAATATCATGGAAGCATAATGTAGGGAGATAAAGTAGTTGTAAATTGGTGAAACTTTAAATGGTCATAACTCTGCGCTCGGATGTCCGTTTTATCCAAAAAAAATTTTGATTTTGCATATTTTTTCGAGATAGGGACGGTCAAACCGCCTTATGGCGGTTTGGCGCAGCCAATTTTTAGAAAAACGTCAGTTTTTCCAATCAATTTGTGTTTTTCCCCAAATCGATTTCCAATTCTCTTTTCTTTAGTCAAGATTTCACGATATACAATACATTTCAACGTCGAAATTTCGTGGTAATGTAGGGGTGAATACCAATTTCGCTTTGAAAATTCAATTTTTAAAAAATCTCGACCCGACCGACCGGCAGCCACGCCCGCCAAAAAATCGTCGTCGTGGCGACCCATGACCCGTAGGGTCCCAGAAGGGTAAGGGCCGTGGTCGGAATTTTTAAAAAATATAGGTCGTGGTCGGGCCAGTGGTCCGCAAGGAGGAAAAAGCCACCCGACCTACGACCGGCCCGACCCGACCTTTGGACAGGTCTAGTGGTAACTGGTTGTGATTATTTGATAGGTGTGGCCTTCTATGATTATGTGATTATGCAAGTTTTTATTTCAAAATTCTTAATAGTAGTATTATGTTCATATCAATCTAATAGGTTCTTGTATGTCCCGGCACCGCATATAGCTGAGGTGCTTGTCGAGTCTTTAAAAGAATGCATTCAATCTTGGAATCTTGATCTTAGATTGTCTTCTATAATGGTTGATGACTGCACTACAAATGATGCGATGATGAATTTATTGCGTTTAAAGTTTCCTTATGGTTCATTGATGTTGCATGGATGTTTTCTTCATATGCGTTGTTGTGCACACATACTTAATTTGATTGTTCAAGACGGCTTATGTGCCGTTTTCAAAGAGGGTATTGAAAGAATTGGGGAAAGTGTTGTCTTTTGGACTTCATCACATAAGAGAGCTCAAAATTTTGAACAAGTAGCTAAACAAGTTGTTCATGATTGTTCAAAATCACTTATACTTGATTGTAAAACTCGATGGAATTCGACGTATGACATGTTTCTAGTTGCTATGAAGTTTAATGGGGTGTTTGTTGTTTTAAGTGCGCGAGATAATTTGTACAAAAATCCACCACTTAGTGAAGATTGGGATAAGGTTGTGAAAATATGTGAACTATTGAAAGTGTTTAATGATATTACACATCAATTTTCTGCCTCGACGTATCCGACTGCCAATATTTATTTCCCTAGAATTTGTGAGATTAGAATCTTATTAACCAACTGGTTGTCCTCACCTACCATTTATATAGGAAAAATGGTTGAGGTAATGCTAGATAAATACAATAAGTATTGGTTAGATGTTAATGGTCTTATGGCGTGGCAACTATACTTGATCCTAGGTTCAAGATGACTCTCATTCGGTTTTACTTTGCTAAAATTTATGATACACTTGTTGTTGATGTTGAGGTAAAAAAGATTTATGATTTTCTAAAGGAATTGGTGGATGGGTATGGGCACAAAAATGGTAATAATCCAGCTAGTAGTACCCACATGTCTTCAACTAATGTTACAAGTAGTATGAGAATGGGGTACATGCAAGAGTTTGCACAATTTGCGTCACAAGACAATAGTAAAGTTGGACTAAAATCTGATTTGGAGAAGTACTTGGAAGCTGAAACTGTACTAGGGCTGGCAATTTCACCCTAACCCGATGGATATCCATCCACCCGACCCGATTATATGGACGAAAAACTGACAAAACACGGATTTTAATCGGGTGACGGATCGGGTCGAATTCGGGTGGACATACATCCAACCCACCACCCGACCCATCCATCCACTCATTTATAAATTAGTTATTTTTTGTGTAGTTCAGTGATAATATACCCTTGACTCATGTCATTACTAGTACTTGGTTTTATTTCCAATAGTTGTCTTTATTTTTCTAAAGTTAATGGAAATTCTTTTTCAATTTCAACATGACAATAACGATGATTTCTAGTATCAAAAATGTTATTTTTGTACTACGTTATACATAATTGACATTTTTCATGTTGAACATCGCTCTATATATGACTATAACTGTTAGCAATATAATAGGTTGAGGAATATTACAATGGGATCAAGATCAAATTATAATGGTAAAGCAAGATAGTATGAAAACTGAAAAATAAACCAAAAGTACCAAACTGATTGTGCTATAATTTTCATCCGCGAAGCACCCGATTCACCCGTGGATGACGGGTGGATCGGATGTGGATGAAGAAAAAATAGAGTGATTGATGGGTCGGGTGGTGGATAGATGGTTGGCGGGTGGAGTCGGATTGAGCTCCACCCGATCCACCTCCGATCCATTGCCAGCCCTAAACTGTACCACTTGTGGACAATTTCGATATTCTTAATTGGTGGAAAACAAATGGAAATAATTATCCCGTTCTCCAACAAATAGCATGGGATATATTGAGCATTCCAATTTCTATCGTCCCATCGGAATCCGCATTTAACACTAGTGGACGTGTACTTGATCCTTATCATAGTCGACTTCTTCCGGAAACAGTGGAGGCATTAATGTGTGCTCAAAACTGGATTTGAGCGGATATTAAAGGTAACATTAATTTGATTAAATTATTTATGTTGTATTAAATTAAAGTTAGACTCTAATTACTTTGTTTATACTTTATACATTATGCAAGTGGTGGTGATGTCAAGGAGATGGAAATATGTGATCTTGAGGAAGAAGTCGATCGATGTTCTTTGGCTTCTTTGCTAATCGATGTGATCAAAAGCGGCTTCTTGATGTTCTTTCTTTATCGCTAACTAGGGATGGCAACGGACCAGATCTGGACCAGATTCTACTAGATTCAGATCCATCGGGTCCATAAAAATCAGATCCAAATCCGGATCCATCGGATCCACCGGGTCCACGGATCGGATCTGGATCCACATGTAAAAAAATTTGCCTTGCTAAGAATGTAACCTTGCTAAGAATTTTTTTTTGAACTGACAAATGATTTTTACTTGGCTAATAGTTTACTGTGTTTCAATTTTGAAATGTTCATATGAGATATTTTGTTCATTGTCTCGTTTTAAGTGTGAGCTATTAATTAAAAATGTTGTACAATGACAATAGTTGTGAAAAATGCTGACTAGTATTTCCACAATGCAGAACTTGCATGTGCTTGAAATCTTCACAAATGAAGTGAATATAATTTTAACTACTTGTCTATGGAGATGTTAGTCATTCACTAATATAACATTGATTTTATTATCAAAGTTACCTCTTTATTTTTTGGTTTTTGAGTTAACGCGGGGATAAATTAAACTTGTTTTGAGAATTAAACTTGCAAGGATATGCTTAGCAATTTTAAGAAAATACTTATAAAATTACATTCTAGGTTATGAATATATTTAATAAAAAATGGATCCACGGGTCGGATCTGGACCGGATACGGATCTCAAATACAAGATCCATATCCAGATCCGTCAGAAATGGATCCGGGTCCGATCTGGATCCGTCGGGTCCAAATTTTGAAGATCCATATCCTATAAAACGGATCTGGATCCACCGGATTCGGATCGGGTCCAGGATCCACTGCCATCTCTACTGCTAATTGATGTTGCTGCTGCTAACTTGGATCAATTTTGTTTTTGTCATTTGTTAACTATACTGGTTTGACTATTGTTGGTTATGTTGGTGTTGCACTTGAGGTTATTTCACTTGGTGTTGCACTTGGGGAGTTGGGGTTAAGAACCCGCAGTTAAAGCAGCTAGAAGCTGGACCATTACTAGCAATTCTTGATTTTTTAATCTTTCCATTTATTTGGACTGTACCTGAAAATATTACTGGTTTGAGTTTGACTATTGTTGGTTCTATTTATTTGTCATTTCTTTTATTTTCTAAATCTCTATGTTTATCTGTTTCGTTATGTTATTTACTAAACATAACATTGATGCCCAAGAGATAAAAACTGACTACTGCTAAAAGAGTAGGAGAAAATAATAGAGAAATATTTGTGCAGGCGGGTACATACGGGTATTGGCGGGTGACGGATATCCACTTGGATGGTGGAGCGGGTGTGGATTTAAGAAGATACCCGCCTAGACGGATATGGATGTTGAAATTGTACCCGCCACGGGTGGCGGGTATAAAATTTCCTGGCGGGTACAAATACGGGTGCGGGGGAGGCCCCCCGCACCCACCCCGCCCAGTTGCCATCCCTAAATTAGTGTTGAGTTAACATATTTATCCATTTCTTATTTCAGTTGGAAAAATTGACCCAAACGGATATAAGGAATTTTTATCTTAAACTACTTAATTAGTTAAACTTTAGCTTGATTAGGTTTAAACGTGATCATATATTACTCTAGAAAAAGAAAACTTACGTTTCATCTGTCTTTATATAGTAATACATAAGGACATATTTATGGATATGTGTAGTAAATTCAATTTTGATACCCTAGCTTATATTTAACATTTAACTTATGCGTCAAAAGTCATCTTTTATTTTTCAAATTATATAACTGAGTAAAGCCTTTACTTAAAATAAAATAGAAGAATATACCTTAGGTTTAGACGTTTCATAGTATATATTTGTGATTATTTAGTAAAACTTGTTTTTTACTTGACTAGGGTAACATGTACATCTAAAAATAAAATTTAATAGTTTATGATGTTTTGCTTGTTACATAAGGTTTACAAATAGCTACTACTACTGCTTAGATTTGAAACCACTAATAAAGACTTGATAAAAATATGAAGGGAACTCAATTAATGTACCTGACTAACTAATCTTAAAACTGACAACAATTTACTATCTAAGTTTTTTTTTTTTAAGATTACTCTTTGATTTTGCTCCTACTTACAAAAAAACAGTAGTTATATATTCCCTCAATTCCATTTTAACTGCCGTTTTACGTTTAAAAAAATTGCTCTAAAATAAGCGTCAGTTTAGAAATTCAAGACCTAAGTTGACAATTATTTCTAACTATATCATTAATATTAAAGAAGTAGTCCTTTTTAATATTATTCATTTTTAAAAAAAAAATATCTAGGAGTAATAAATATGGGGTAGCTTAGTAAACTATACCTCATATTTATTATTTTTTTCTTAATGATATAAAAAAGAGTTAAAGCGATAGTTAAAATGAGACAGATAAAATATTATTGTAGAGGTTGGTGTCCAAATTAACCTATGTAAAAATCAATTCCATTTATCAATTTTCTTTTGTATGTTTATTTATTTATCTTTGGGTATAAAGAGTACTTCAGACCATTTTTCTATAAGATTTGTAGTTAGAAAGAAAAAGGTTTGTGGACTTTCTATTTAGATAGTTAGGTAAAAAAATCTGCTTTTTTTAATTAAGTAGGATATAAATTATACTCCATTGATTTTTTTTCTATTTTGTTGTGGCTGATAAGCTAAAATGGGGAGCTTGGGTCAAAGACGCACGCACGCCCAGTTTTGTTCGTGCGAGTCAGTGTTGGGCCTTATTTCCAATTTAACGTTGTTTGTTCCATTTGTGGAAAAATTACCCTACTCACATTCCATATCAACAACACTAGTCCCGGTATTTATATATTTTTCTTATTATTTGCAGTAGTGAAATTAATTGAAACTGTTGTGTCCATTGCTTTTATATACAGTTGGGTTAGAATAGTTTGGACATCGTTTTCATGTAATTCATCTACATATTTAGCAATAAATGCAATAATCTGAATTATGTTACTCAACAATTAAAAAGGTTTAAATATACTCCTAAATAATGAAAAAAGGTTCAAATATACTCCTACACGGCTTTCAGCGTTACTGCGAGAAGCATATTTGGACATTTTTAATTGTTCAAGGTTATATTGGAAATAGAAGATATAACATTAGACATTAATGAGTCGATGTGTTACTGAATAACATACACAAACTCGCGTTATAAAAGAAAAGGCCAAGTTAGGCATGTGTGTTTCTCTATCGTTTATTTTTGCAAAGACTTTGATAGACAAATGCTTCATAAAGTTAAGCACTAAAATAACTATGTTCTAGAAAGGATATTACACTGATACAAAAAATGTGACTATTCAATAAAGCTTGAGTTAATGGTTACTGTTTCAACACATCAACAACTTTGGTAAATCTGTAGAATAGTGTAACTCTCATTAATGCAATATTTATAGGTGTTTACAATTTACAAACCTAATTGTAGAAGGATCTCTACTTTAACTAATTACACTAGAATAATAATTACAGAATATATGGAGAATATTTATTTATTCTCTATCACACCCCCTCAGTTGGAGCACGAGGAGGCCGGACGCTCATACTGGATCTGAAGTCAAGGAACGGTTGCCGAAGAAGTCCCTTAGTAAATATATTTACATACTGATAGGAAGAAGGAACGTGTAACACTCGAATATGGCACATGACAACCTTCTCACGAACAAAATGAATATTCATCTCAATATGTTTGGTTCGCTGATGCTGAACCGTGTTATGAGATAAATAAACAACAGATATGTTATCACAATAGATAAGAGATGCCTTATGTAAGGGACAATGAAGCTCTAGAAGAAGGTTTTTGAGCCAACAGATCTCGGCAACAACGTTCACAACGCCTCTATATTCTGCTTCTGCACTCGAACGAAAAAATGTGGTTTGCCGTTTGACAGACCATGAGATGAGATTATCATAAAAAAAAATACACAGTATCCAAAAGTAGATCGACGTGTGTCCGGACAACCGCCCCCAATCGGCGTCCGTATACGATATCAGTCTGGTCGGTGCATATGGATAAAGATGTAATCCATAGTCAAGAGTACTCTTAACATATCGAATGATACGTTTAAGAGCGGTAAAGTGAGGCTCCATGTGAAGGTAAGATACTGAAGTGCATCAGCAAGACTTCTATAAAGAGAAGGATCGAGCACCGGATCCTCGTCATCGGCACTGAGTTTCGACTTTGAGTCGACTGGAGTGGGCATGATCTTGTAGTTTGCCATTTTAGCCTTGTAAAAAATTTCTTCGACATACTTACGCTGACACAGGAACACTGCATTTTTGGATCTGGTCACTGAAATCCCAAAAAATAACTCAATTTACCCAAGTCTGTCATAGCGAATTCGAATTTGAGCAGGATAATGATCTCATGTTTCAGCACATCAGATGAGACAGTCAGAATAATATCATCCACGTAGAGCAAAAGGTATGCAGTGTCATTACCTCGATGAAAAATAAAAAGTGAATTGTCACTTTTGGTGTACACGAACCTGATCTGCATGATGTAAGTGGCAAAACGCTTATACCAAGCCCTGGGGGCTTGTTTCAAGCCATAGAGTGACTTTCGAAGACGACAGACATACCGAGGAGCCTCTGGATGCACAAAGCTAAGCGGTTGATACATATATACGATTTCTTTCAAATCACTATGTAAGAACACATTTTCACATCAAGTTGATGAATCGGCCAATTCTTTCTCATAGTTATGCTCAAAACATTGCGAATGTGGCTGATTTAACCACTAGAATGGATGTCTCACCACAATTAACTCTCTCATGTTGCCCCGTGCCATTTGCCACAAGTCTCGCCTTACGGCGGTCAAGCTCACCACAATCTCTGAATTTGTGACGATATAGCCACATGCAATGAATCACATTCATCCCCTCTAGTCTCGGTACAAGATCCCAAGTGCGTTGTGTAGTGAGCGCATTAAATTCCTCACGCATGGCCGCATTTCAATTCGAGTCAAGCTTGGTTAATTTTGGTTTTTAGGTATAGGTGAGATGGTCTGAGTGGATAGGTTAAAGTGGACTTTCGATTTGAAAATCCCGTATTGGGCACATGTTTCCATATGGTGGGTCAGAATCGGAACTTTTGGATTGATGGGAAGTGGGGGCAAATGGGTGGTTGACAGGTGTTGCTGGAATGTCGACGGAGGGTTGGGGCAGTGAGATAGGGGACTGGTCAACGGTGGGTTGGGGCAGTGAGGCAGGGGACTGGTCGACGGAGACATGGAGGCCGTGACTGGAGAAGTAGGTGGGGGGTGTTCGATGGGACTTGGGGCAGTGATGAGACAGCTGGGGGGAACCGTGACGGGACAACCAGAATATTAACACTATGTATGGCATTTCACAGGAGATGGGAAGTGTCTGGGTCATTAAGGAAGCCGTAATCAGTGAATTAAAGTTGTTGGACATTTGCAAACGGGAAAACATTTTCCTCGAACGTGACATGGCGAGAGACTAGGATTTTATGTGTGGACAAATCATAGCATAAGTACCCCCTATGGTTTGACGGAAAACCTAAGAAGACGCAAAGAGAGGTGCGCGGTGCTAATTTGTGAGGGGTCGTGGAGGCAAGATTTGGGTAGCATAGACAACTGAAAATCCAAAGGTGATCATATGAAGGGATCCATCGGAATAAAATTTCGGTAAGGATTTTATTTTGAAGGGTACGGGTAGTTAATATATTAAGAAGGTTTTCTACTATTTTAACGCGTATACCCAAAAAAGAGGGGAAATAAAGGCATGAAAGAGCATTGTATGGATCATGTTGTTAATAGTGTGGAGTATTCTTTCAGCTTTACTATTTTGAGGTGAGGTATGTGGGCACGAGAATCGAAATAACATGTCATTATCCGCACAAAATTTATGAAAGGGAGAATTGTTAAACTCACGACCATTTTCACATTGAAACGATTTTATGGCATTTTCAAACTGTGTTTTAACATATGTTCGAAACTCAAGAAACGTGGAGTAAACTTGAGACTTATATTTGAGTGGTTAGACCCAAAGAAAGTGAGAGAAGTCATCTAATAATACTAAATAATATTTATGACCTATTTTGCTAGTGATGGGAGATGTCCATAAATCCGCATGAATGATGTCAAAAGGAGAAAAAGTAACACTTAAAGATAACGTAAACGGAAGTCTAACATGCTTTCCTAGAGGACAAGAATAACACTTTTGGGTAAATTTCCCTTTATTACATTGAATTAAATTGTGACTTCTAAGAAAGTTAAAAACTGGTGCTCCTGGGTGTCCAAGTCTACTGTGCCAAGTTGATGGAGAGATTGCAGCTAAGGAGATAGGTGGATTGACACTTGCGGCGGAATTGGATGAGAAAGGATATAGGTCTCACACACTATTACATCTCGTAAGAGTTGTCCCCGTACGTAGGTCTTTCACAGAAAAATCAAAAGGGTCAAACTCAATAGATACAGAATTGTCAGTAGCAAATTTCGTAACCGAGATTATATTTTTAATGATGTTAGGAGCATATAGGACATTTTTAGGGTAAAGGGTGGGTGAGGTGATCGTGTTTGAGTGGTGTCATATCCTTGAATTGGAATGCGATTTTCATTTTCGATCAGAATAGATTGAGGATTATTCAAGTTGAATAGTTGCAGAAGATTACCTGAGTTACGAGTTAGGTGGGAAGTGGCGCCTGTATTCATGTACCAAGCATCATCGGGCTGCTGGAGATTCATAGTGCTGTAATCCTAACTCAGTTCGGCAGGGGTCATGGGACTGTAGGCCTACTGTTGGGCCGTAGAGAAGTGGGCATGGTGCTGGTGGATCGTGTACCGTAGGCCCAGGATGCTGGGCTGCAACGAGGAATATCGTGTCATATTCGTGGATGGTAGGTTAGATAGAAAGACGAGGTTGTTGAAGAACCCTAAAAGCGAGCGATACACTTTTCAGGGCTGCGAAAATGTTGCCATAATTTGGATTCCGACAATGTGAAGGACATGGAAGAATTTGAACCAAAGTTTGAAGCTTTTAAGGAATTTGTTGAGTATGTGGATTCTGACAAGACTGATGAGTTCTGATTTTGTATTAGGAAAAAGATTTATCAGCTTAATTCAAGAAAAGCAGATTGGTTGTGATATGAAGCATGTGTTTAATTTGGACAAAGAAAAAGAAGTAATTGAGGAGGAAGAGGAAATTGAAGGGTTGAAATTCATGAAGGGAGAATCAGATACTGTGTGCAAATAATTTTCGAGTGCAGAGTTTTCTGATGAGTTATTGTTTCAATAAGAGAAAGATTCTTCTTCGGGTGGAGATGAGAATTTGGCTTTTGATATCATGTAAAATAGTGTAATTCTCTTTGGTTTGAGGTTTCTCATTAATGTAATATTTATATGTGTTTATAATTTACAAACCTAATTGGAGAAGGATCTCTACTTTACCTAATTATACTAAAATAATAATTACAAAATATATGAAGAATATTTATTTATTCTCTGTCAAAATCAACATACTGTAATGGTATAATAGTCAAATTTCGAGACTCGAATATTGGACAATTTTGAAGGCTCCAATATATTAGATGGTGTACATATTTTTTTTACAATGCGATTAAACTAGAGATGTTTAGTATGTTGCATATCAAGCAAACTTTTAGATGGATGGATCAAATGGATGAGTTACTGAACTTCGTTAAACCATCAATGTAATTGAGTATGATTATTGGTTTTCTGTGTGAAGGACCACTCTAATACAATGCCATTAGATCCAAGACGATGATAAAAAAAATGATAGAGATCTACTTGTCAAAAAAGTTCAAAGAAAATCAAATATACTGGTATCTGATGACCCCTAAACCTTAATTTAACTCAATATGTGATGTGACATGTCAGTTAGTTAAATTTATTTTGGTAGGACAAAGTTCATATTAATTATCTACATTTATTAATCACTCCACCTCAATTAGCATATTATAGTTAATTAATCTTTTTGTGGACCAAAGTTCCAGTTTAGGTGTCATATGGTTTGGACTAAAAGAAAGTTGAGGTTTACAAAAAAAAAAAGTGGGTAAAGTTAACACAAAGTTATTCCCCATTAATTTAAATTTATTTAGAATAAAGTAAGATCTAAGTATTTTTTTAATTAAAACAATTTAGAAGTATTATTAAGCGCAGAATTTTTTTTATACTAAATGATGTTTACTAAGCTTATAAGCACTTTTTAACTTACTCGTGCGTTTGGTAAACACTAAAATATCTAGAAGTAAAATCAACTAAAACTCATAAGTTGGTTATCCTTAACTTATAATATTCATAACTTCTTACCCAGTTACTCCTTTTTGGAAAAATATACTATCAAATTTACATTTTTTGGCGAAAATTGTAAGAGTGTTTTAGTTATCTTATAAAAAGAACAATTGATTAGAATTTTTTTACCAAACATATTAATTGTGTATTATCAACTTCAATATGTTTACCAAACATTTAATTATTAATTTATAAAATAAATTTTAACATTTAAATTTTTTTCAACAAGTAATATAAGAGTATTGAGCTATTTACAACCATCTAACTTAAAAGAGATCCATAAGATCAGCCTAAAACAACAACAACATACCTAGTACAATCCCATAACGAGGAGTCTGAAAATGGTAGAGTGTACGCAGAGCTTAACTCCACCTTGATAGGTAGAGCGGTTATTTTCGAGAGACCATCGGCTCAACACAAAGCATAATCACAAGCAAAGCAAAAGAAACGGTCGGACTCATACAAGAAATTAAAGCAGTATGAACATGCTGATAATAAAATCGAATATACCATGGTAGCGCATTCTAACAAAAGAAAGTGGTACAACTAAATAAGATAAACAAAGTACACTAAAGAACACATAACAACAGAAATCAAACTACAAGTAACTATAGAGCACTACTGCGCCTATAAATGTGATAGGATGATCGGGCCTACAGTTATAACACTATAGCTATCATCTTATAAGCGTAAGTAGGACTACACTCGACTACCTATTATCCTTCTACCCTAATATGTGTCCTTCACAACCCCCAGTATAAGGCCATGTCCTCAGTAAGTTGCACCTGCGTCATATCCCGTCCAATCACCTCTCCCCAATACTTCTCCGACCTACCTCTACCCTCATAAACCCGTCCATATCCAACCTCTCACATCTCCGTACGGAGGCATCTGTGTCTCTCCACTGCACATGCCCGACCATCTCAACCTCGCTTCCCGCATCTTGTCCTCCACTGAGGCCACTCCTACTTTGTCCCAGATATCATCATTTCTAATCCTATCTCTCCTTGTATGCCCACACATCCATCTCAACATCCTCATCTCTGCAACTTTTATCTTTTGTATGTGCGAAGTCTTGACTGGCCAACACTCCACCCCATACAACATGGTCGGTCTAACCACTACCCTATACAACTTGCCTTTACGTTTTGGTGGCACCTTTTTGTCACACAAGACTCCATATGCGAGCCTCTATTTCATCCACCGTGCCCCAATACGATGTGTGACTTCATCATCAATCTCTCAATTCCCTTGGATAATAGACCCTAGGTACTTGAAGCTTACTCCTTTTGGAATGACCTGAGTACCAAGCTTCACCTCCACGTCTGTCTCAGGGTCGCTCCCGTTGCTGAACTTGCACTCCAAATATTATGTCTTGATCCTACTCGACCTGGACTCTTTAGACTCCAGAGTCTGTCTCCAAACCTCTAGCTTGTCGTTCACTCCGTTGTGAGTCTCATCAATCATGACTATGTCGTCTGCGAATAACATACACCATGGTACCTCCCATTGGATTTGTCACGTTAGTCTATCCATCACCAAGGCAAATAGGAATGGGCTAAGAGCTGATCCATGGTGCAGCCCCATCATTACTGGGAAGTGCTCCGAATCTCCTCATACTGTTCGTACCCTAGTCTTGGCTCCATCATACATATCATTGATCGCCCTAGTGTATGTCACATGTACACCTCTAACCTCCAAACATCTCCATAGAACCTCCCTAGGAACTTTGTCGTATGCTTTCTCGAGGTCGATGAAAACCATATGTAGGTCTTTCTTCCTTTCCCTATACTGCTCCACCAACCTCCTAATAAGATGCTTCAGTAGTCGAACGTCCCGACATGAATCTAAACTGGTTCTCGGAAATAGACACGCCTCCCCTAATAAGATCAGCCTAAAATAAAAAAATTAATTACGGAAAGGAGTAGTTAAAGTAACGGTGGATTCCACATTTTATATTTTGTCCATTTGTATAAAGTTAATTTGACAATTAGGTCCAAAACATTATTGCTTTTTTCTCTGGCCTTTCACTTTAAACAAGTGGTTCATGTGCATGATGATGTTCGTCTGCCTATTAGTAGACAAGTTAAACATATTCAAATAATCATAATTATTTTGCAAAAACATTCCTAACGTGAATGCCTGCTTTTTTGGAATTACTTCATATGCACTTTTCATTAGATTCAGTTAGGTTGCACACACTATGTACACAAATAGTGAAGTATGCAATAGAAAGCAGAAAAATAAAATCGATTGAATATTAAGTGTAAGCAAGTAAATAGATGATTATAGATAGTTCGGTTCACTTAAAGTCACCTATAACTAGAAGACATGTCGAGCTTGTCACCAACAAATCTGACTTTAATAGTAAAAAACTTCAAATAGACATATAACAGTTTAAAACAAAATAAGTTCTAAGTTGGAGTTCAATAATATATGAAATGATCATATTTTTCCCATAGCTATTGGTGCATAACCTCGCAAAGAAATGAGACCAACCAAAATTGAACACAAGCCTATTTTACAAATGGGTCGGGACTACCTTCTATCTCGATAAATGATGTTCTACTTATTAGGCAGGAGGTACAAAATCCGAACCTGCAATCTTCAAATATGAGCTTGATGAGTTGACGAATTCTTTTATTTTATATATTTTTTTTTGAATTTTTTATTTTTAAAGATTTCGTTTGTTGAATTTGAAAATAAGGGCAAATGTTATTCTTAAAAAAATAGAGCAAAGGTGCAAAAATATCTCTCAACTTTGCGATTTGGAGCAGATATACTCCTCGTTAAAAAAGTGGTGTATATATACCCCTGCCGTTAACAAATGATGCAAATATGACCCTGCCGTTAACAAATGATGCAAATATACGCTTTTCGCTGATCGTTTTTTTAAAAAAAAGTATTTAGCTTATTTCTTAATTAAGAAAAATGTCACGAGGCTTTAAAAAAATAAGTCTACCTATTTTTTTAGTAGACTTATTTCTTTTAAATAGTCACGTGATAAAAAAAATTTCTAGTGGATCAGCTCTGGTTCGTTTAGAAAAATATCGATGTAGCTATAAAAAGAATAAGTCTATCCATTTTCTAAAACGAATCAGATCCAATCCACCAGAAAAAAATTATTGGCTTTAAAAAATAGTTTACTCAAGAAAAATGGGTTGACTTTTTTTCTAAAGCCACGTGACATTTTTTTAATTAAAAAATAAACTAAATATTTTTTATAAAATATTTCGTTAGCAAGAAGGGTATATTTTCATCATTTGTGTTACGACAAGGGTATATATGTCAAAATTTTTAACGAGTATTATATTTACTCTATATTACAAAGTTGAAGAGTATATTTGTACCTTTGACCAAAAAATATAAAGGACAAATGTATGTCATTTTCTAATGGCAAGGATACGAATGACCTCAACTAATAACAAGAGACAAAAATAACAAGAAATTGCTGAAAAAGATATACTACTAAATTCCATTTCATTTCCTCTTCTTTTTCGCTATCCAAAACTCATTGTTCGACTAATTTTGATTCGGACTTAATAAATTCATTAAGAGAGTTAAAACATTTTCTATCAAGAAAATCTTAAATTTGGAACTTAACCTCGAAAATTTTGATCAAGGATAGATGTCGCAATCATTCTTCAATTTCTCGTTCTCAACATTCGACAGTAGAGTTGTGACTTGTCTGTTGATAAAAGTTGGAAAAGACTCACTTGATAATGATGCATGTCCAACTACCGAAAGCCCATTAAGTTTCAGAAGTAGCCCAGATTCGTAGAGGTCTTTTTGGTTAGCAGCCCAACTATGCTAAGTTTTGAATGAGTTCTGTGAATTTATTTATTCTGTTCTCAAACCATCGGCAAATCAAGGCCCATTTTAGTTATAGTTTTTCGGCCTTTTAATTCCAGCCCAAAAAAGGACCCTATTATTTCCCCAATTTTCGTTGTTATTTTTAAGTCCCAAGGTAGGAAGAAGGAAATGTGAAGGATCTAAATTAATACATTATCTTTTTTTCGGGCTAAACATTATCTTCAGTCATTAATTTTGTACATCATTTTATTGGAAAAATATTTCCCCATATGATTATTTTTTATTAAACATGTATTTCTTTTCTTCTAATATAGTAGAATTTTGATACTATGTGTTCATTTTCCAACAAAGTGACCGATGTAGATGAATTTAAAGTTATCCAAACTTTATGCAGAAACAAACACAGACACACAAAAAAATGATCATTGTTCGAGAACTCAAGCCAACAATATGGAAGAAATATTGTGCTAAAAGAATGACTAATTTTTTTTATTTGTTGAAAGAAAAACAAAATTGACCTTCTTAGTATTTACTATTTAGCCAGCTCACCAAATCAAAGTGTCTAGTCAACTAAACAATACATTTGTTTTAAACATCCAAAAAAACAACTTCCATATACATATTCCTTTATGATAGTGTGCTTGTTATAGATCGCTCAAAACAAAAAATATACTTTCATCCCAAGATAAAATGGAGAACCCCTTTGGATAAGATTCAAGCACTCAATAATTTAAAAATATCTCTGCCACTCTCTCAAATAATTGCTTCTCCAGACATAAGTCATAACCACTATACTTGGTTTTCCCTATATTCACTTGATGAAAAATCTAGTGATCATTGATGGGCCCCTGCATGAAATTTTGGGCCTTAATTATGGGCCAGTAAGTTTCTCTACCTTTCTTGTCCCCAAAGTGGTCCATTTCTTGATATAATTTTATGAGTACATACATTGGACATGGAGTTAGACTAGACTCCTTCAAGACCGCATAATTACTTGGTTGTGCCTGAAAATCATCCATTTGAAGCAAGTGATCATAAAACAAAAAGTATATAATGATGAAGTTGACTGGCTAACTACCCAACCAACCAACCAACCAAGAAGAATGGAGAAAAATAGAAAATAGAAAAGGAGGAAGAATGTATTTGTACTTGTCAAATTTCTTATATGTTAGTAATTAATTAGTTCCACGGCTTTGTCATGCTTTATTTAGATTTTTGATTTTTCTCATGGTTTCGTTACTGTTGTTATTTTTTTTTCTTGATTGTTGTTGTTTGGTTTTCTCTTTGTTTTTTGATTCGAGGATCTATCGGAAACAATCTTTCTACCTTCATGGTAGGAGTAAGTTCTACTTATACTCTACCATTCCAGACTCTATCTCGTGGGATTACATTAGAATGTTGTTGTAGGTGATTGCTTAGTTGGAGAAAAAAAGAGTGTTAGTCAAAAGGTATGAAAATCTCCTTGTTTTATTCACCTGCTCTTACCTTACGTATTCAATTATTTTCTCCTAGTATGAGCTAATTTCTAACGGTCCTTAATTTGTTTTAGACTTTTCAAGCTTTCAGTAATATTGAAGAACATGGTCCTAATCTTTTATTGTGTGTAATGAAATCATCATCTACTCAAGCAACGTCCCTAATGACAAAAATGGTTTTATAAGTGGCCAAAACTCAAGCTTGTCCAATTCTAGAATTTCCTTTTTCAAGTTATTTCTTTCTAAATTTTTTAATTATGCAATTGAGTTCGATTAGAACCAAGTCCAGATTGATCCAACTTTTTGAATGAATTGATGTAAAGTAGGCTTTATTTTAATCTTTAAATTTGAAAAAAATGAATCAAACTCACATTTATGAGTTAAAATCATTGTGAGCAGGGGTAAAATAAATTTTATAAAAATATAATTCACTTACTATTTATTAACTTAGTCCATTTTGATGTCCAATTCATCTAGTCTAAAATTTGGGCTGATTTATACTATATATGTAGCTCAAATTGATCAATGAAAAACCTTAAAAAACTATTGATAATTTTTTTGTTTGCTATATTATATATAACCATAGTAAAGGGGGAAAAAGTTATATTTAGTCTAGTTTGATAATTAATCAAATTATAAGAAAAAAAAACTAAAACTTGATAAGTTTGACATGATTTAGCTCTTAATTCAACTCATTGATCTCAGCCTAAGTACCTTTAAATAGGTTAATAATTAATTCATTTATTAACTCAATCAATTTTAATATGTTAAATTCAACTCGACCTGTCCATTAGACACCCTTATTCTCTTGATTAACCCAAAGAAAAAAGAAAAAGGAAAAGAAATAGAAGCAGAAACATGGTCTGTGTTCAAGTTGGAACTAAAGTTACAGTGAAAAGAATACGGTAGGCCATTTGAGGATTTATGATTGGTTGTTCTAAAGAGGCAATGAATTTGAGGTTTAACGAACATTTATAGTGCCCATCAAGTTACTTTAAATATCTAGGGCCCCTAAAGTGGCCTACCAAGTTCACTTCCCACTAGGGGTGTCTATGATTTTTGATCTGTATGATTTTTCAAAAATCGATTGAATCGACCTTGTGAACTGATTTTTAGATTCTTTTTAATAAAATCAAAGATCTTAATATAAATTTATAATCGTACTAAATAATTAGGATTAATTTTTATTTTATAAAAAATATCAAATCGAACCGAATAAATATATATATATAGAAAAATGTATTTTACATATCAAAATTTATAATACATAGCATTCGATATTTTAACCTTAGACTTTGCTTTAGAATATGAATTTAAATGGAGAGGGTTATAAACGCTACTACACAGAGAAGAAAAGGTTTGCACTGGGTTGTTGTATATTCTATATGATATTTTTTTCTAAATTTTGAAGTTCTTATTCCAATAAGCAATGATAGCATCCGCATATAACTTCATCTTGCAAATTCTTTAACTAAACATTCAGTACAATTACCCTTTCCCCGTTGCCGCTGAAATCTATACGACAATTAATTTATCTAAGTGCATCGGACTACCATTAGTTTTCAATAACTTTTTATGATAAAATTACTCTTTAAACACCATCATATCTTGATATAATCGTTGGCTTGCTGCCTTGTTACCTATAAAACCCATTCCAATTTTATTAATTTGTGTAGTTCTAGTTTCTAATAATTTTTATAATAAAAAGTATTCTTTTAGAAGCAACGAATATAAATATTTATTTTATAGTATTTCTTATAAGTTATGAGTAGATGCCATCGTATTTGTGTGGTTCATCCATAATGTTAACGTTTTCGGTTTGTTTCTTCCATCATTTTTAATTCTTAACTTATATTATTATTGTTTTTTTTTATTGCATTAGGTGATTTAAAAAAAAATTAATCAAAGCGTATCTATATCGAAGAAAAACCGATTTGATTGGGACGGTTTTTAAAAGTTTAATTTTGGCTATATATAGTAGAGTAACCGAAAAGTTGGTATGGTATAATTTTTTTATAAAAAACCAGCCGAACCGAACCATTGACACCCCTGCTTCCCACTACATACCATGCCTTAAAATTTTAGGGAAATTAAATTGCTTTTTTCCTAATTTATTCGCTCCGCGAGCAGAGCGGTATACCGAAAAAAAGAAGATTCGTGATGCATCCTTTGATTGTCACTTTTTTTTTGGAATCTGCCTCTTTTTTCATTTTGCCTTTTAAAAGAATAATAATCAAAGAATTAAAGTAGTACCTTATTTTTGTTTTATAAAAAGTTATTGGATAAACTCGAAACTCCACTTCAACTTTTCTTAAATATAAGGTTTTTCTCTAGTAAATAAGCTTTTTAGCTGGGACTACAACCTCACCAGATCTTTATACTTGCATAATCCAAGTATATTTATTTCAATTTTGAATACAGCTTTGAAAAAATAAATCATATAAATTCTTTCCAAAAGTTGATTGTTGATATATCAGGTTCATAATTCTCTATAACTTCATATGTATATCCTCAACTATTCTTCTTTAACTGTTTCTTATTTGTTCAATTGTTAGACATGTGCTTTTGTCAAACTTATCAACATATCATTCATAAAAAATAAATAAATAAAAAAAAAGGAAAACGAAGAAGAAAAATTCGGAAAAAATCAGGCTGTAACTAGAAATTAAACGACAATCATTTATGTCTGTTTCCTACAAAAGTCTATTAATTTAGAGGCGGATTCAGAATTTAAATTCTATTGGTTCAATCTTAAGATTAATAGTATTGAACTCATTATATTTCTAAAGTTATGAGTTCATATCTACTATTTATTACAATTTTAATAACTTTTTATACATAAATTTATGTTCCTTGAGGAAAGTTAGGGGTTCAATTGAACCCCCACTTGTAATACTAGATAAGCCACTGAATAATTGATATTTCTCTACTCCAAATAGTCATCATTTCACTATTATATATGAAATTGAAAACAGATTTTAATCAAGAATCAACACTAAAATTATTAGAGATCTAGCTGCTATTTCTATTTCTTTTCGATGCTTCAAGTTTACATTTCATGAAAATGATTATGTCCAATATAATCAGCATGGGCCTATTGACATATGTAATAATTTTAGATAATTATATTCTCTCTGTATGTGAGTATACTTCACATTCTCTCTAGTGTATGATTATTTTTAGATGTCGATTGTAATAGGAATTTCATTTACTGCCGAAGTGTGGAAATTACAGCCGTCAATTATTTGTATTTACCATCGGTTAATGAAATATAGGTGATATTTTCTATATCTATGTGAAGACTATAAATGTCATGCTATAGTTTTCCATATGCACTGACAAAATTTGTCTCCAGGGGACCAATCAAGGTGACATTTTTCTTGAGGTCATACGATATGTTCCTTGTCTTTTTCTTAATTCTTCCATTTATCTACAAAAGTATTGCTTTTATAATTCTCCGTGAAAATATAATTGAAAACAAAATTTTAGATTTTTTTTCTTTAAACGTAAAACATCTTCTTATGCTTAGTAGGAAATCTTAGTAACTAAGTTGGTTGACTACCTGAACTTTCACATTGTTGGTGATGAAAGTTCAATTCCCCCTCTTAATAATCCCTCCCCATTTCTCCCTCCCCTTATGTAATTTTAAAAAACAATTAAAAAGAATCTTCTTATGCTTGGTGCAAAAAAAATCATAGATTATTTTGTCTCCTGTATCACGCAGAGTAATTCAGGGACATAAGAAATTATATCCCTAATCTTTACTTTCTTCGTTTTTTCCCTCATATGTTGATTCCTCTTGAATCCATCATTATTTGTATTTTTTTAAAAGAAAAAAAGTTCACATGTATGATGAATTTGTCTCTTTATAGTTTGAGTAAAATCTGAAGATTTAAATTTTAAAATCAACGGGTGATATGTATACGAACCACTCAAAACCGATCGAACATAATAACGGGGTTCCAAAATGTCGGTGATCAGCATTTTGGCTCTTTACCATCCAAAACTAGTTGGTTTAATTTTTTTATCTTTTCCAATTCCAATTTAATTCATTCCAGACCAAATTATGACATCTTTTTTGTTTTTTTTTCAATAAAATTAACAAGAAATAGAAAAACTTAAACACAGCTTCTTTTAAAACCAATGGTGTTTGCAGGATTTGGTGCAAGAAATAACATTAACCTAACTCATACAGTACGTGGGGTTTCGTCCGAGTCGCTGAGTTCCTAATGTTTTATTTCCTTCCAAGTTGATTACTTAATATTATTTTCAAGTGCCATCATCATCTGCTTATTATATATATACGTAGTCTTTAGAATATATAACTGCGAATTTTCACGACAAAGCAATAGTGGATAACATTATCGTACGTAGAAGAGTCTCTTCACCACAAAATCTAAAACAGTCGTAAACAGTTTGCGCACTCAGCATCGTCTATGTTTACATGAAGAGTTGTGTTACTTGAAAATTGGAGTCCATCACATCATAATTCGAGTTGTATTACCCACATTACCCCGGAGCCACCATGAAAATGATCAATTTTGTCATCAGTTTTGGTCCATGATGGTGATGGCCTCCGGCGTCTCTTCCGCGTCACATGATCATACGGTGTGTCGCATTATTCCATCTTTGTTATTGATAGAATATTTAGTCATAATTGTATATATTTTATATGGTAGGTGTATATTTAGTAATATATTACCTTTAGTTCTAGCCTAGGATTATGCTTTTATTATGTGTATATTTACCACCCCTTTGGAATGAAATAATCTAGAAAGATATTTACTACATGGTATCAGAGCCTAAGGAAAGTTCCTAAACCCTAAAAGTTATCCCTTCACCGTCGCCCCTCCCCCCCCTTTCTTTGTGCGCCGCCGTCCACTTCCTTCCTCTTCCGACAACCATGTCTGACTCGAAATCAAATTTTCATCCAGCCCTAGCTGTTTCCAACATCAAATCACATGTTTTCATCACTCTTGAGATGGAGAACATCTATTATGCGACATGGGCAGACTCTTCAAAATTCATTGTCGGTCACACCGGGTTATCCATCACAGAATTCTGTCGGAAAAATGCAAGGAGAAGGTGCCGAAAACCGAAGATGAAAAGGAATTATGGTTGACCCTCGATGCGACGGTCCTCCAGTGGATTTATGCCACAATTTCGAGTGATTAGTTGCATACGATTCTTGAACCCGACTCCACGACAATGAAAGTTTGGGGTCGATTACGTGATATATTCCAAGATAATAAAAACTCCTGGGCCATCACACTTGAGCAAGAATTCTCCACCACTGACATGGTGGATTTACCTAATGCATCCGTATATTGTCAATGACTCAAGGTTTTATCGGACCAACTCAAGAACGTCGGGACGCCGATAACTAAAAACTGACTCGTTTTACAAATGATTGTCGGCCTCACTGACACATATAATGGAGTGGGTACACTAATCCACCAAAGCAACCCTCTTCCCTATTTTACCAAACCAAGTCTATGCTCATACTAGATGAAGCGGACTTTGCTAAAAAGACAGCCATCGTGTCGAATTCTGCCATGATTACCGCTCCGTCTGATGATAACTCGTTACAATTTGAAAATTTATTACCAAACCGTGATCAAATTAGACGAAATGGCAATAATGGAGGTAAAAATGCGGGGGTGGTGGCAAGGGTGGCGACAACTGACGTGGTGGAGTTGGCGGCATGGGCGACAACCGTGGTCAAGAATAACACCGGCCACACGTGGCGTGGCGGCACCGAGGCAGTGGATGCACTGGGCCTGGCAAAGGGTTTTAGCCCATCCCGCCCTACCCTTTTCCTTCAGGAAATTGGGCCAGGCCCAGTCCGCGTCCCACTGGACAGCAGCCTAGCATACTTGGGCCACTGCCGAATCAGTAGCAGCAGGCCCACGCGGCAGTGGGATCCCCAACCGACATCGAGGTCGCGATGCATACTCTTGGGCTTAATCCGCCAGACGCAAATTGGTACATGGACACCGGAGCAACGTCTCATATGATGTCCTCACAATGTAATCTCTCATCCTATTTTAATTTGAGCAATAATCACGGTATAATTGTAAAAAATGGTCATTCAATTCTAATTTGTGGTTGGTAATACAAACATGTCTCCCCCAAACCCACCGTTAGCATTAAAGAATGTCCTTCATGCTCCTCAATTAATTAAAAAATTGATTTCAGTTAAAAAATTTACCACTGACAATTCAGTTTCTGTTGAATTTGATCCTTTTGGATTTTCCGTGAAGGATTTTCAGACGGGGATGCGTCTAATAAGATGTGATAGTCGGGGCAAGCTATATCCAATCACCACAACCACACATCAAGTCACGTTACCATCCACTTTTGCAACTTTATCTCCTGACATGAACGTTTAGGTCATCCGGGAGCATCTATTTTTGCCTCCCTTACACAAAATAAATTTATTGAGTGTACTAGAACTCGTAATTCTCATTTTTGTCGCTTATGTTCTCTTAGAAAACATGTTAAGTTTCCTTTTGTTGCTTCTAATTCATGTACTGTTATGCCTTTTGATATCATCCATAGTGATATTTGGACATATCCCATTTTGAGCTCTTCGAACCATCGATATTATCTTCTTTTGTTGGATGATTACTCTAATTTTTTGTGGAGATTTCCTTTGTCTAAAAAGTCACAAGTTTTTCCCACATTTCTCTCCTTTAGAGCATTCATCCGCACTCAATTTGAACGGGGCATTAAAAATATTCAATGTGATAATGGTAGAAAATTTGATAATGGGCCATTTTGGGATTTTTGCAAAACTAATGGTTTATCTTTTCCTCTCTCTTGTCCACATACCTCATCTCAAAATGGAAAAGGGGAAAGAAAAATCCGAACCATTAATAACATTGTTAGAACCTTGCCCATGCCTCTCTACCACCATCATTTTGGCATCATGCATTACAAATGACAACATATCTCCTCAACATACTTCCAAGCAAGCAGTTAGCCTACCAATCCCCTCTCAAAATTTAATACCCAAGGAACTCAGCCTACTCTCATCTACATGTATTTGAGTGCTTATGGTGTTCTCTTTTTCCTTCCACTGCCATCAATAAACTTCAACCCCGGTGTACTCTGTGTATTTTTTTGGGATATCCATCAAATCATCGTGGTTACAAATGTTACGACTTATCCTTTAATAAAATCATCGTGAGTCATCACGTAGTTTTTGATGAAACAAATTTTCTCTTTGCCAAATTGCATTATTCTGTGCCTCCTACCTACAAATTTCTTGATCATAGCATACCCGTATTTGGTCCACCGGTTGGCTTCACAAATAGGCCCAACCATTTTGTCCAGCACAATTAATTCGGGCAACTCGACCTAACTATTTTCTCCTCAAACCCAGTCAACTGGGCCTGCCCGCCCGAGCCCAGTGGTTTCCAGTTCACCTGGGCCTCTCATTGGCAGCCTACTACCTGTCAGTCCACTAGGTGGCGGCCCATCCTCAGGCAGTGGTGGCCCAGCACGCACATGCCCACTTCAGGGCAGTCCGTTATCCACTCAGCCCAATATCACGTCCTCTATCCAACCAACTCTAATTCCGGCCCAATGGCCAGTCACTCGTAGTCAACATGAGATTTCAAACCAAACAAAAAATACGGCTTTACACCTATGTTACCAAATCACTATTGCCTCGTAATCCTGTGTCTGCCCTTAATGACATAAATTGGAAAATGACTATGGATGATGAATATAATGCTCTTATTAATAATAGGACGTAGGATTTGATGTCTCGTTCTCCTAATGTTAATGTGATCCGGTCTATGTAGATTTTTAGTCCTAAAGAAAATTATGATGGTACATTGAGATGCATAAAGCCCGTCTTGTAGGTGATGAAAAGACTCAACAGGTTGGTGTGGACTATGGTGAGGACTTTCAGTCCGGTGGTCAAACCAGCAACTATCCACACGGTACTAAGTCTGGCTCTTTCGAAGGCATGGCCGTTTCATCAGCTTGATGTAAAAAATACATTCATGCATGGAGAACTCAATAAAATAGTGTACATATATCAATCCATTGGGTACAGAGACCCTACTTATCCTAATCATGTGTGCTTACTGAAGAAATTCTTGTATGGGTTCAAATAAGCTCCTCGGGCCTGGTACAAGACGTTTGTAGATTATGTTATAATATTGGGGTTTCTAACACCATATCTGATCATTCTCTATTCATATACCGTGATGGTAATGATATAGCTTACATTCTTCTGTATATGGATGATATTATATTAGCTGCCTCATTTGATGCTCTTCGCAAGTCTATCATGTCTCTTCTTCGCTCAAAATTTGCAATGAAAGATCTAGAGCCACTGAGTTACTTCTTGGGGATAGTTGTAACACGTCATGCATGTGGTTTATTTTTGTCTCAAAAGAAGTATGCAGAAGAGATCGTTGAATGAGCTGGCATGTCCTTGTGTAAGCCATCTTCTACTCCGGTTGATACTAAACCAAAATTGAGTGCTACTTCCAGCACGTCATATGCAGATCCATCACATTATCGCAACCTTGCAAGAGCCCTGCAATACCTTAATTTCATTAGGCCCGACATATCTTATGTTGTGCAACATGTTTGTTTATTCATGCATAACCCGATGGAGGATTACATGCATGCTCTCAAGCGCATTGTGCGCTATATTCAGGGCACTCTTGATCATGTCTTGCACCTATATCCGTCTTCGACAACCACTCTTATTTCTTACACATATGCAGATTGGAGTGGATGTCTGGATACCAGACGCTCCATGTCTGGTTATTGTGTATTTCTCGGTGACAATTTGATATCGTGGTCCTCCAAACGACAAGTTACCTTATCTATGTCCAGCGCCGAAGCAGAATATCGAGTAGTTGCCAATGTGGTGTCTGAATCTTGTTAGCTACGGAACCTTCTTTTGGAGCTCCAATGTCCGGTTCCGAAGGCGACATTGATTTATTGTGATAATGTTAGTGCGAAGGCATTGGATGTGCTTTGAGCAGCAGTGAGGAAGGCAGAGGGGTTGCCTTGAGCAGCAACAGTATCATAAGCGAGTTGTTCTCTTCCAGTCATCTTTCTAAGCACTTACAACAATCTTGTCTTAAAATTGTGGGGTTACAACAATTGCGGAAAACGGGAAGTAAGTAAATATTACAGATTGCTAGAAAGGATAAACTAAAGATTACAACAAACTGGAATCAAGAACTATACAAACTCTTTGAGATTTGTTGAGTCGGGTGATGACACTTTATCTTTAAGACAAGATTGCCCCGTACATATCATTTTACGTTCGTGGGCAATAGTCTCCCAAGATACAACATCAACTAACAAACGAGCAAAGGAAACTCAAGTGTTACTCTTGAAGAACTTTGAATATAGAAAACTTGCTAGAGAGGAAGAAGAAGATTTCAGAAAATTTCTAAGTGTTGAGTAATTGAGTCAAATGCCTCAATTTATAGTGTAAGGAAATGACCCCTCAACTAGCCAACTAATGGCCTTCAATAGCCATGTAATGACACTTATTGAGGGGTTACATTCAACCAAATAATGGCTGAATTCATGTGCCAAATAATGGAGATTCAATGCTCCAAAACCAACCCAAAAGTCAGAACTTTCCATCTTTCCGTCGTAGCATTTTGCCTCCGAAGCGCCGTGACTCTGCGAATTAGCGTCGCGACGCCTCTGCTCCAGTAGCCCAAACCACCATTTAGCGTCGCGGCCCTTCACGGCTCCGCGGCGATTTCCGACTCGTTTCATCTTACACTTCGTACACTTCTTCCTTCGTTTACCAACGTGGAATACGTGTCATTTGGTCAATAACCGTCCATCATTCTATGTCTCAAACGTATTACGTATGTACCAATATCTCTTTTACTAATGAATTTTACGATACTTGGCACTATATGTACACGTGTGTGAAAACAACGTTTCCGACATGCGGGGCCCCAATTATTCGAGTCATAAATAACGGGATAAACTTAATTCCACATTAATAAATTTTCAACAATATTTTCGTATCATCTATTAGCAAAAATTGTACCTTTTGCTTGTACTTACAGTTTCTTGTATTATTCATGATCAGTTCTTGGCGATTTAAAAATGTATAATTAGAAGACAATATCACATGATCATGCTAATAGTATGTATTAAATATTACTAACAAAAGTTTGGTGATTATGTGTGTGTTGCTTCTAATTCTTGTGTTATTCCAACTCTTCAGGGAAATCAAAAAGATATTTTCGTCATATCTTAATACTCAAAATAATTTCATTTCATGTTACGATATGAGCAAATAAAGCAAAAGATACTCCGGTATTCTAAGGACTTAATGTTGGAAATTTGCCTTTGGCGGGGAGGTGCGCCCACCCATATTTAATGAATTAAACACTAGTGTTCCGCATGTTGGAGGCTTTGTCTCTTCACACATGCATAATCTACTAAGTGAGTACATGACCGTAGGGCCAAGAATCGTCAAATTTCGTTGAGAAATGAAAGAGATATTGGTCCACGAAGTAAGGTGTTTGAGGTATGGAAATATGGTGTGGGACAAATGTACCACATCGGTGGAAAAAATGAAGAATTGCTATCTTTATAAGTCTCTAAATTGGTTAAGGGTTTGGGACTTCAAGGGTATCCCGTGTGTTTAAAGGAGGGATGACCTAGATGTGCTTGGGTTCAAGGCTAAGCCCACATGCGCGCTGCCGCCGCTCGAGCTCAGGCTGTGGGACTTTCTGATATTATCTTTTTGGACCCCAAATTGCTTAATATTTACAGTTTGATCCCTAGAGTTTTTGAAAAGTTGATTTTGGGAATGACGAAAGGCAGAAAGTTTCTGTCTACCGTTTGGGCTATTTTTTGGAGCATTAACCAGCCATTACTTGGCTGTTAACTCCTCCATAAACAGCCCTCCTTCAATGACCATAAACAGCCTCCCTAATGGCCATAAATCTGCCATTAACAACCCTCACTAATGACTATTAACAGTCTTATTTTGGCAGTTGAGGAGTCCCTCCTCTATGCTATATATTGATGTCTTTTGGCTCAATAACGTGACAGAAATATAGACAAAAACGAAACACCCACATACAGTAAAGAGAGACAGAAATATATACACAGAGACAAACAGAAGAGTAAAACACAGTCCAAAACGTGAGCAGTAACGTTGGGACGACAAACATAAACTCTTCCTTCCTTTTCCATTTCATCAGCAAGTCGATTCGTATTTGTTTTCTTCATCAGACTCAACATATTTACTTTGTAGTGTTGAGATTAAAGTGTTGTTTTATCTTGGGAGACTATTGCCCGTTAAAGTAAAAACATATATACGGGGCAATCTTGTCTTAAGGACAGAGTGCAATCACTCGACTCAGCACACAGTTGTAACCATCCAGATTTAATGTTTCTTGATTTCAGGTTATCAAGATTCAAGACACAACAAGCTTGCGGCAATTCTGAACATTGACCTATTTGTTTATCCTTTCGAACATTTGTAATAATTATTTACTTCCCGTACTGCTTTACAATATCTAGCACTTAAATGATATGAGAATCATATCGTGAGAAATCTTTTTAATATAACACGCCTTCAAATTGGGATACTACATGCAATTAGACAGAAGTCGGAAAATATGGATCAACAGTCAAATTTTTTGTTAAAGAGGGCGGGTGAATAGATGAGCCTGCCTTAGTTGGATCTCACCAAGAAAGTAATTACACTACTTAGGAATTAGTACGATAAAATAACACAAGGAAAGGGAAATGGCAAAGACTTCATTACGTATGAGAAAATCCTGTCAGCTGTCCTATAATTATTGACATCAAAATGGTCCTACCATTTTCTCCCCAGAAAATATATACTAGTATGGAATTTTAATTGTAAATTTAATAATATTAAATATGAATTTTAAATCATTATAATTTCAGATCCGCATCTAATATTATATTTCCAATAAAAATAATAAGTAAAAGAAAAGAGAAAGTCACCCAATTAGCCACTCGCCGATATATATTTACAGCCTCTGACCAATATATATATATATTTATGTCAATTTTTCAAAAGAAAAAACGGAAGGAAAGCCCATTATCCAACGTAAGCAAGGAATTGATATTTATAATGCATTATCCATTTCTACATTTCTACTGTGCAATTCCTTTTTTTCCCTGAACCCCCCCCCACCCCAATCCCCCTAGCAAGGAGGGGGACCCCATTCTAAATTTAGCAGGGATTGGGTTTGATTGAAGTTTGTAATATTCTAATTTGGAGGGATATTAATCTTATTTGTGAAAAATCATATTCGATGCTAAAAGGTGTTTACATTTCTTGGTGTTCTTTGTTCACCCAAGGATGTGATGAGATATGGATTAGATGGTTGAAAATGGAGAAATTTATGAGTCATATGCGGTGCAATTTACATTAGTTAGGTCAGTTAGTATCAAATGCTTGGTGATTAAATTAAAAATAAATATTTATGACTTTATTCGATCAACTTTGTTAGTGCTAAGTTGAGTTAATCTTACGCATTGTCATTGGACTTTAGCCACGATAACAGTAAAGTTACAAGATTCTTGTTCAACATATTTTTATTTAACATAACAAATAAAATTAATAAAAAATTCACCCCTTATAATAGAAAAATTATAATACTATTTGTATTATGTTAAAATAGTTATAATTTGCCGGATTGTAGTACTCTTGTAGTTTCACTTTCTTATCCTTTTAATTATGCTATTATCTGTTATTTTCTGTATTTCGATTATCGTATTGATTTGTATAGTTACGACACCTTTTTTTCTTTTCAGACAGTTTTATCATATTTTTATAGTATTTCTTCATTATTTTATTTACTGCTTTGAATTGCTTGTTCTTGTGACGAGCGTTTACCGGAAATAGCCTTCCTACCTTTCAAAATAGGAGTAAGTTTTTAGTACATTCTAATCTTCCGAAATTTCACTTTGTGAGAATTTAATAGGTATATTGTTGTTTGCGGGATTATAATACTAAAGTCACTAAATAAGGATAAATTTAGTAAGATTTTATAGGTGTTCAAATTTGTTGGAATGAAATGAAGACACTGGTGGAAATTGACAGATGGGGAAAGATATGAATAAGAAAGTGAGCCCAAATGTGACCCAACCACCCAATGGGATCACGGGGCTGTTGTCCTAATGGCTAATACTACCTCTCGACCTGGCCCTACACTCTTCACACCCTCACAAGTTGGCGGTTCGGCGGCTTTTTACCTCCACTTTTTGTAAACTTGAAATACTGGTAAAATATTACAATTCGAATCTAAATGCATACAATATCACGTCTCAAGTGTAATTTTATAAATAGAGTGTTAGAAAGATAATATATATATACAGATCTTATTCCAACTTTTGATGAGGTAGATAGATTATTTTTAATAAATTAAATATTTTATTTTATATAATATTATTTGATTGTACATAACGTTTAATTAAAAAATATAAATTTTTAAAATTTATAATCTAAAATAAATTATAAATATTTTTATACCTATAAATTATTTTACTTATATAGTAAATGGATATACCTCGTAGGAGTGTAAGTGTAAGATTTCTTTAGTATAATAGATTTAAGTGTTTAATTTTAAAATATATAGAAAATATATTTGAAATTGAGATGTATTATAAGACTGTTTATCGTAATTAACTCTAAATAATGTAATATGAGAATTATTATGCGGTAAATCAACGAATTATATGTAAGGGTCACTTTCTTTGGACATTTTTATCTTTGGCTACTTTTATCCTTATACTATTATATGTATTCTTATTCGACATTACCTCAGAAAATACTCCTTTCGTTCACTTTTGCTTGTCCACTTTTGACTTTGCACGTTTTGTAAGAATTAATAAATAATATATTTATTTTTCTATAATACTTATATTAATTGATGTATAGTCTCATTAGACTTGGAGAATGATTTGAAAATGAGTAATTAATGTTAAGGGTAAAATAAGATTTTTTTTGTCTTTCCTTGATATGTTAAAGTGGACAATAATTAGTATGGTGGACAAGTAAAAATAAAGTTAGGAAATATAATTTTGTAGGTTCCCCCATAGGGGTATTAATTAATACTACCAACAAATTATTAAATTAGTTATGCAAGAGATTAATCTTATAAGACCACCTATTATTTTGCTTAATCCCTCTGACCACACAATGAACTACTCACTATGACACTACCTGAAGCATAGTAGTATGATATTTATGTATTCATGTAAAAAAGATTTGTGCTAAACGGATTATTGAGTGAATTTCTTTCGTTCGCTCGTTCTTTTCTCAGAAAATATTACCATTCTAACAAAAAAAACGACATCATCAATCCTATACAAACGAAAGCATTAATGAAGACTTTGAATTCTAAACAAAAAGGAGAACCTAGTCAAGGAAGAATGTACATATTGTTGGGCATGTCCTTGCCTTCTGTTGTTATATGTCTACATTTATATAGTATTGTCTTGTCGATCGTCAATTAGAATATAGTAAACAGTTATTAAGATGGATATCTCAATAATACATTAAACATAAGAGACTAATTACATGAATTATTTGACAGATTGAGCTTAAGTATCAATGATTCCCATGGGATTGGAATTGGACCACTTTAACCTAAGGTAATTATATGATTAACAAACTCATGAATTACCCTACAACCCCGACAACATTCATGAAATAAACAATCTACATATGGAAAAACATTAATTTTGAATTATAAGGCAGAAAAAGATCACATTCATGACAAAATATGAAAGCATATGTATGTCCTAGAGACAACACGTATTAGGACAAATGTACTTTATACATATTCGTATCATTATTAATGGAGATTAATATTTTGACATTTGCAATTATTGAATTATTAGTTGATTGTTTATAATACTCTATAATATGCATCCCTAGAGGTTACATTGTTATTAATAATGTGAGATATTAATATTATAACGTAACTCTTAAAATAACCTTGACTAATGATCATCGAGAATGAGATATCGATGATATGTGATAAGTCGACATGTGGTCTGCATCACATCCTTAGAGGATGTAGTATGTCTCACCTGCTACGAGTAATGGCTACTCGTGATGGACACATGGTACTTTGGAAGTATTGGTATACCATGCTGATATACTGTTTGTTATATTTATCTAAAGTATGATCAGCGTGTGGGAGATAGAAGTTCTTAGACTTGAGGTCAATGTACACCTTGTCTACAAAGTAATATACTTTGATCATGTCCTAAGCTCAAATGACTTATAGGTTGAGATAGGGCTTATATTGGGTACATTACGATGTGGATTAAAGGTGGTAATTGAGTCAAGATTAGGATTCATTCCTCGAATGTATATTCGAGAGAACACTCAGCTTCTTAGTGATATTAGGTTGACTAAGTCGTTGACCAACGCAATAGACATATTTAGAATATGGTCTAGTTGTCAACTAATATAGACGAGATACAATGATTAAGCCATTTTGATAGACACTTGACAAATCCTAAGCTTGATCGGGTGTGTCGTAAATGAAAGAATTTTATCTTACCACACAGAGGTTAAGTTTACTGGATTCGTGTAAACGTACTTCGCATATTGAGTTCGTCTTGCGACGCCGTCTAGGAGTTCCGCGTAGACCTTAATTTGATTAATGTCGATATATGAAGGCTTGTAAGGTCACACTATGTCGATTGTCTTTTCTATCTAAGTATGTATTGAGAGAGTATTAAATATTCGATTTAGAATTGAGATATTTAAATGAATAATAATTGTTTTAATTAAGTCAAAATTAGATTTTGAATTTAATTAAGAATGTGCGGAAAATAAAATGAGACAGTGTAGGGCCACATCAGTGTGATGGCGCCTGACATAAATGACGCCATGACCTGACCTGTCTCTCGAATTTTGGGTCAGGCCCAAGATCAAACCCTAATCCGGTTTGACCTAATTTTTCACCTATAAATACAGACATACACTTTATTATTAATTACATTTGATTTTCATATCATTATTCTAAGTCTTAGATACTCAGAATCAAAACACTCTCTCGAACCTCTGCCGGATTTTCTAGCTTTCCAAAGGAGGAATACATTGAAGCTTGGAGCTTGCAATCGAAAGGGCATTCGGTGCGCACCCACAGTTGAAAAAAATTTCAGATATTGTAAACATGTAAGTATCATTCAAGTCTTACGTTTACAGTTTAAAATTATCCTATAGTCAAACAGTTCTACATTTGTTGGATTTGAAACAAGTTTTCAATATCCGTTGCGTACAACAACTCAACAAAATCTCTACAAAATAGACTTCCCCATTTACTCTATCTCAATGAATTACTGAGATTCAAGCTCACGGGCTAGACTTCTAAAATGTAACATTTTGGCAATCGTGTCATCTTAAAGGACATTTATGTAACGTACTCGTGACTAATACATATCTGTAAAACTTTGACAAATTTACCTAACCATTACTTTGTGTTCCATTTCTTGTATACTAATCAACCACAGAACCGAAAATCAGAGCCGCCACTTTCAATATACTAACAGGTCTAACGTTTTTTGACACTACTAGGCCAGTAATAAATAATATAACTGATAATAAATGAAATTAGAACCTGAAAATTAAAGCAAGTAATATTTTAATGTCTTGTCATGTTATGTTATGTTAGATTATATTGATAGTGTAAAATATTTAGTACATTATCATTGTAATATAAGTGTTACAACTCAAGAACTGCTGGCATTTGAACTTAAAATGGGGTTCACTCTGTCAGCAGTTGCTTTAGATAAATCCAACATTAGAACGAGAATAGAAAGTTAAGGGTTATATAAGAGCGAATTCAAAATTCAATTGTTGGGTTAAAGTTCAAGAGGACAAATCCTGAGAAGTGAGACTCGTAAGCCTTGAGGTGATTCAAAATGGGTCAGGGTAAATCGAAGAATACTTTAATATTTGGACCTGCGTTACAATAAGTTAAATCCGATAATATGCATAATTTATCCAATCTAATCAATTCCTTTTATTGCTTTAATGTTTTTCTCAAAGTAAACCTCTAAAAATCAACCCTATCTCTGTCTTCACATTCTCCAAGAAACTTCCAAACAGAAAGTACCTATAGACCCCATCTACCATTTTCACAGAAAATAATTGACCAGTAGAGAAAGAAAGATGGAGTAGCAGATTCTCTTTTTATTTGTACACAAGTCATGGAAACTAGACCCCATTAATATATACTCTATTCATCTTAATTTACGTGATGTATTTCAGATTTCAAAAGTTATTTTTTTAAATTTTGATTGTGAATTTGAATATATAATTTTAAGTTTTTTTTAAAATAATTTATATATTCAAAAATTACATAAAAAATATTATAAATCAAAATAATTAATAATTTAAAATAATTAAAATCGATACGAATAAATCATGATAAAATAATTTTTTGTTTGACTTATAAAAACTAAAAATGTCACACAAGGAGGGGGACACATTTTTTTCTTTTCTTTTTACGTTTATCCATCAGGGGTTGTTACAAAACAACATGCGTTTGCTATTATTTCTAAGTACATCTCTTCCCCTCCTCCTATAAAAAAAACCAAGATTTGCCTCTCCATATCACATCTTTTCTTCTTCTTAGTTCTTGATTTTCTTTTCCTTTTTTTTTTTACATGAAGAAGAACAAGGCAATGGCCTTGACATACCAACACTCTGTTTTGCTCTGTTTCTTCTTCATTTTGACTCATTTTTGCTTAGAATTCAAGCCAGTTTTGGCTCAAACATCTGCTGTTTTTGCTTGTGACACTGCAAGTAATCCTGGCCTAAAAGCCTTTGCATTTTGTGATGTCTCATTGGATGTGTCAGCCAGGGTAAATGATCTAGTAAAAAGATTAACATTGGAGGAAAAAATTACTATGTTGGTGAACACTGCTGGAAGTGTAAGTAGACTTGGAATTCCAAAATATGAGTGGTGGTCTGAAGCATTACATGGGATATCATACACTGGTCCAGGTGTTAAATTCAATAATGTTGTTCCTCATGCCACTAGTTTCCCTCAACCTATTCTCACTTCTGCTTCTTTCAATGAAACTTTGTTTGAGAACATCGGAAAGGTAATATTTCTTTTGTTCATCATTATTTCTTGTTAATATGATATTAGTGTCTTATAAGTTAGTACAATTAGTCATATTTAATCGCCGTTAAGGTTACCTGATAGTGTAAAATTACTTTCTTATTTTATACTTGATCTTTGTATTCAAGATTTGTGTTTTTTTTTTTTTGCTTTGAAGATTGATTTTATGGCCATTTGTTGATGAAAACCTGATAGGTGATTAATTGTTACTATAAATGTAGTCTTGAGGTTCATTATTGAATAAATTGACCATTAACTTTGTTATGAGATGATAAAAAGTGAAGGTCAAGTTGTAGACGTACGTCGCCATCATGGCATTATCTTATGACCACAATTTATTTTTTTTAATTTTAACTTTGAATCATTGATTCTTTTTTAAGGCGACACTGACTTGTGTCCAATTTTACGATTAATACGTGTTCATTTATCGTCCTCGTGGATGCTAAATTGATTGCTACAAATTTGCCGTGTGAATTGATAAGGGTTAAATCCAGATCCTTCAAAGATTTTGCTTTTGGGAAATAATTCAAGTAAAAAGTTGAATTATACCCTTAACTTTGGTTAAGATGTATACATCTCTTTAGAATGACCATAATTGACAAAAGCATGCACCAACCAGTCATTTATTAATCTAACATGCTAATTTTGCCCACCCAACCATATGGTTATGATAGGGGATATATTGAACTGTCCTTTTTGATAGGAAAATAACTGATCCTGGTTAGATCTTCATGTAATTAATGTTGAAGAAAGCAGTTGAGAGTTACATTAAACAAATATGGATTTAAAATTATATTATATACACGGATAGTGTAAATAATTTTTTTACGACATCGTTGTAATTTAACTTGTGATAGCAGAGTAGTTACCATTCTTCACTAGATTACAAATTTATGCTTATCAGCGTGTAGGACCTTAACTCAAAAGGCATTAATGTTTGCAGGTTGTATCCACTGAGGCTAGAGCAATGTACAATGTTGGTCAAGCAGGATTGACATATTGGTCACCAAATGTGAACATTTACCGCGACCCCAGATGGGGAAGAGGCCAAGAAACAGCAGGAGAAGATCCAACGCTCTCCAGCAAGTATGGTGTAGCATATGTTAAAGGTCTGCAGCAGCGCGATGATGGTAAAAAAGACATGCTCAAGGTTGCTTCTTGCTGTAAGCATTACACAGCTTATGATGTCGATGATTGGAAGGGAATCCAACGTTACAATTTTAACGCTAAGGTACTACTCAATTATATGCCCTTTTCTTGATAACCTGCAGTATGTTCTTAGTCAAGTTTTATAGTAAACATTTTCTTGCTTTTGTGATGAGTAGGTAACACAGCAAGATTTAGAAGACACATTTAACCCCCCATTCAAGAGTTGTGTTGTTGATGGAAATGTAGCCAGTGTGATGTGTTCATACAACCAAGTCAATGGCAAGCCTACTTGTGGTGATTATGACCTTCTTGCAAGGGTCATCAGAGGACAATGGAAATTAAATGGGTATATTTAATGCTTCTCATATTTTATTGCATATTAGTTTTGAAAACTTATATTTGAATTCACACAAGTATGGTTCACAGATACATTGTTACTGATTGTGATTCATTAAATGAGATGTACTGGGCTCAACACTACACTACGACACCAGAGGAAACTGCAGCTTTGTCTCTAAATGCAGGTTAACCATTTTATGCCCTTTCTAGTTGAACTTAATGTGATATTCTTAAATTTCCTGACCATTACTAAATCAAGAATTTGCTAATGTGTGATAGGGCTGGACCTGAATTGTGGATCTTGGCTTGGTAAATACACTCAGGGTGCCGTAAACCAAGGACTTGTAAATGAATCAGTTATCGATAGAGCAGTCTCAAACAATTTTGCTACACTAATGAGACTTGGATTCTTTGATGGTAATCCGAAAAACCAAATTTATGGAAAACTTGGTCCTAACGATGTTTGTACCGCAGAACACCAAGAGCTAGCTCGTGAAGCTGCAAGGCAAGGGATTGTCTTGCTTAAAAACTCTGCAGGATCTTTACCTCTGTCCCCCAAAGCCATCAAGTCTTTAGCAGTCATTGGCCCTAATGCTGATCTTGCCTATACCATGATTGGCAGTTATGAAGGTAATTGGATAAGAATAAATATGTGGTTCTATGCACTGGTGGAATAAATATTTGTTACAATGGGATAAATTTTTCCTTTAGTTTTCTTTTTGTTCTTTGCCATAACGCCCATTCTGGGACGTGTTGGAAGAGGAATTCCTAATTCTTATTATATAGACAGTGTATATAACTTAAAAAACATCAGTTTCTGGGTGTTATTTTCCTTATTTTCTTGAATATTTGCAGGAAGTCCATGCAAGTATACGACTCCCTTGCAAGGGCTAGGTGCATCAGTTTCCACAGTTTATGAAAAAGGCTGTGATATAGCATGTGCCACAGCACAAGTTGACAATGCCAAGAAAATAGCAGCTGCAGGTGATGCTGTGGTGTTGGTAATGGGATCAGATCAAACTATTGAGAGAGAGAGCAAGGACAGAGTAAATATAACTCTCCCTGGACAACAATCAATTCTAGTAACAGAGGTTGCTAGTGTTTCCAAGGGACCTGTAATACTAGTTATCATGTCTGGTGGTGGCATGGATGTAAAATTTGCTGTCGACAATCCTAAAGTTACAAGCATTCTTTGGGTTGGTTTCCCCGGTGAAGCTGGTGGTGCTGCCCTGGCTGATATCATCTTTGGATATTACAATCCAAGTAAGTCTCCTCATTCCATATTCAAGTAAACCTCATCAGATCAAGATTTAGTTTTCTTTAAGGTTTAATTCATCAAGCACTGCAAAAATGGATTCATAGGGCGACGGCGTTTGAAAAGCAATTCAATGATGCCATAAGTTGAGTCCTTCACTGCACTCACCGGAGAGAGGGTAACATATCTTGTATAGTAGTAAGGTCTATCCCATTATTATTAGCCGAAGTGTAGGCCGGCTTATTTAGGAAAAAACTTTTACACGTGCTTTTAGAACCTATTTTCGGGCAAAAATCCTGTGCCATCTATCTTATAGTTTATGTTGATGATCTCATTGTTTCTGGGAGTGCATCATTCATTCATAGATCATAGATTGAGATTGATGCATCGAATGCCCCTTTTCCAGGGTTAAACCTCATCAAATCAAGATCTTTATTTGACTTATCCTTGTGACTAAATGCCTAATAAGCTTTATTTGAATCTTGCAGGTGGAAGGCTCCCAATGACATGGTATCCACAATCATATGCAGACAAAGTGGATATGACTAACATGAACATGAGGGCAGATCCAAAAACAGGATTCCCTGGAAGAAGTTACAGGTTCTACAAAGGTCCAACTGTATTTAACTTTGGTGATGGATTAAGCTACTCTCAGTACAAACACCACCTACTACAAGCACCAAAATATGTCTCCATTCCTCTAGAGGAAGGACATGCTTGTCGATCGACGAGGTGCAAGTCCATTGATGCTGTGAATGAGCAGAGCTACTGCAGCAACTTGGGATTTGATGTCCACTTGAGAGTTAAGAATGTTGGAGAAATGAGTGGAAGTCACACAGTTTTCTTGTTTACTTCACCATCCTCAGTTCACAATGCACCTCAGAAACACTTGTTGGATTTTCAGAAGATTCATTTGACACCCCAAAGTGAAGGATTTGTTAAGTTCAACTTAGATGTTTGCAAGCATTTGAGTGTAGTTGATGAAGTTGGAAACAGGAAAATTCCTTTAGGATTACATGTGCTACATATAGGAGATTTGAAACATTCCTTGACTGTGAGGATTTAAAGAAATCCTCACGGTCCTTATTTACTTTAACTTTTTTTTTTTGGGATCATTTGTTCCTTTTTCTCAAAAAGGGAAAAGGGAAACTATCACAAGATGGAAAATCTGAATTTTATATGTTGAGAAAATTGTAACAAAATTTCTTATTTTGTCAATCTATCCAACTTATGTAGAAGAAACAAAATCTTAATGTTATATGAAGGTCGTTACTTTATTATTTTCTCTCTGCCGTTTTATTCGGTATTTTTTTCTTCCAGATATAATATACACTATAATTACGGATAGAATATATGTAAATATATGTAGTGATGTAGTAAAGATTGTTAGTGATTTCTATTAGTTAGGTGTATAATTAATTTTTATAATTGTAGCCTAAAATCACTATTGTAAATCTTGTATATAAGCTAATTAGCTAATGAAAATAATCAATGGATTATTCTTTTTCATTGATAGAATATATGTAAATATATTTAGTGATTTGTATTAGTTAGGTGTATAATTAGTTTTCATAATTGTAGCCTAGAATCACTACTGTATATCTTGTATATAAGCTAATGAAAAATAATCAAGAGATTATTCTCTTTCATGGTATTAATAGTCTATGACAAATCATCCTCTCCTACCTCCTACTCTAACTTCCGCCGTGCCCCACCCTTAATCCCTTACCTCCGCCACCCACCTCCTCTCCCGTCAGCTCTGACTCAAAAACTACATTCCATCCTGCTCTTGCAGTCTCCAACATCAAGAACAACATACCTATCGTCCTTGAAATGGAGAATGTCCAATATGCAACATGGGTGAAACTTTTTAAAATTCACGCAAGGTCTCATAGAGTCCTCCATCACATCGTCAAACCGGAGAAAGGCAAGGCAAATGTGTCGTCCACCGATGATGACATGGAGTTATGGGCAACCCTTGATGCTACGGTTCTCCAGTGGATTTATTCCACCATCTCTACGGACCTCTTGCATACAATTATCGAACCCGACGCAACGACGATGGAAGCTTGAAATAGGTTGAGTGATTTATTCCAAGATAATAAAAATTCTCGTGCCGTATCACTTGAGTAAGAATTCTCTCACACCACTATGGAGGATTTCCCGAATGCCTCCGCATATTATCAAAGAATCAAGGAATTGTTGGATCAACTCAACAACGCCGGAGCACCGGTCACGAATGATTGTCTCGTTATGGTTTCGGGCCTCACCGAAGCATATAATGGGGTTGAAACTCTCCTTCGCCAAAGCAATCCTATCTCACCCTTCTACCAAACATGTTCTATTCTCACTCTAGAAGAGGCGAGATTGAAAAAAAAAGCCACAACCGGAGCACATTTCGTATGGTGGTGACCACGTCCCGAGAAACCGATGACCATCAATCATTCTCTGAAAATTATAGTCAAAATTGTAACGGTGGTGGCAAAAGGGTCAAAACCGCAGTCACGGCGGGAAAAACCGCGATAGTGGCAAGGGTGGTGGCGGACGTGGCAGCGACCAGTAGGCGTCCGGACCACAATACCCCTGGCAGCAACCTTGGTCCAGCGGGCAGTGGCCTTGGGAATGGCCCTGTCCCATTCCGCCATGCCCATACCCAACAGCCCCTTGGGCCAGGCCCAATAACCAGCAGAAGCAGCCTGACCACTTTGGGTCTCGACCGCAACAGATCTGGCAGCAGCCTGGCCTTCTTGGGCCTCGGCCACAACAGGCCCAACAGCCTCCCCGACTTGCATGGATATCGAGGCAGTGATGCATTCACTTGGGCTAAATCTTCCAGATGCAAATTGGTACATGGATACCGATGCTACTTCTCATATGACATCCGCGCAAGGTAATCTCTCGTCTTATTTTAATTTGAGTATAAATCATAACATAATTGTTGGTAATGGTCATTCAATTCCAATTCGTGGTTATGGTCACACAAATTTGCCTCCCCAAACCCACATTTAGCCTTGAAAAATGTCCTTCATGCTCCTCAATTGATTAAAAATTTGGTGCATGTTAGGAAATTTACAAATGATAACTCGGTTTCTGTTGATTTGATCCATTTAGATTTTCGGTGAAGGATTTCTGGACGGGGATACATCTAATGAGATGTGATAGTTGGGGCGAGCTCTATCCCACCATCACCACAAAACAAGACACACCATCAACTTTTGCAGCTTTAGCACCTTCGTTATGGCATGCACGTTTGAGTCATCCGGGAACATCTGTTTTTTACTTTCTTAAAAATAATAAATTTATCGAGTGTAATAGCACTCGTCGTGCTAATGTTTGTTCTTCTTGTACGCTTGGAAAACATGTTAAATTGCCCTTTGTTGCCTCTAATTCTATTACAATGTTGCCTTTAGATATTATTCGTAGTGATCTTTGGACGTCCCCCGTTTTGAGCTTTTCAGACCACCGTTATTATGTTTTATTGTTGGATGATTACTCTAATTTTTTGTGGACATTTTCGTTATCTAAAAAGTCAAGCATATTTCACATTCCTATCAATTAGAGCATTCATCCGTACTCAATTTGAACGGGAGGTTAAGAACATTCAATGTGATAATGGAAGAAAATTCGATAATGGGTCATTTAGGGAATTTTGTAAGGTTAGTGGTGTATCTTTTCGATTCTCATGTCCACATACGTCATCACAAAATGGGAAAGCCGAGAGAAAAATCTGCACCATTAATAATAATGTTCGTACATTACTAGCCCATGCATCATTACCACCTTCATTTTGGCATCATACGTTACAAATGACAACTTACCTTCTCAACATACTCCGCATGTTTATTGCGTTTTCTCGATCCAATCTGCAATATCGATCTAGTCTAAAAGCAATGAATTATTTTGGAGAGTAGATTTATTGGTTACTTACTTTTACTTGGTCTCGTTATTGGATTGTCTTTGTTGAAGTAACTGGTAAAATTGTTGTCATATGACCAAGAGGTCTTGGGTTCAAGCCGTGGAAACAACCTCTGGCAGAAATGTAAGGTAAAACTGCGTACAATAGACCTTTGTGGTCCGGCCTTTCCCCAGACCCCGCGCATAGCGGATGCTTGGTGCACCACGCTGCCCTTTGCCATTCATAAAGTTAGACTAGATCAATAGCTATGGCTTTTAATCATATATACGAGTAATTATTTAAATTATCATTTATTTCTTCCTTAAACTTTTCGCGTAATTAACATATCACTAATTGAAGCCGTGAAGGTCTACTTAGAAAGAAAGGTCAAAGACGATTTTTTTTTTATCATTTTAAAGCGTAAAATATTTTGAAACAAATTCAGTTCACCAAAACTATTAATACTTGGCACTAAATGTAATATTAACGTAGTAAGCAGGCTAAGTGATTGAAAATAAATATTACTACCATCAGTCTCAACCAATATGTACATTAACAATACTAAGGTTTAAAATAACTTGTCATTTGCAAGGTCCATTCTGTCTTCCACCGTTACTATTGGCATCTATTGGTGGTATATTATAAAGTGTTTAATTTCGGACCTAACATGACCATTAGATTCCTAGTTCAGCTGATGGTCACACCCTTTGTTAGGTTAGAAGTTGGTCCCTATAATTTAGAAATTGCAAACTAAAAGGAAAGAACAAAAACTATACTAATAATAATAATTAAAGAGAACTATTAAAATAGTTTTCATTTTAACAGATAGTGAATCTTAAGAAATAAGAAGCAATATATTAAATGGCGGAGAAACAGCCAGTTGGATTCCACCTTTTGAAGAAATGATCAAATAGTTATATGAAATTCAAATATTTAGGTATATTAAGTAGGAGCAGTTATTATGATATGTCTGTATGATTATAGTTGCAGATTAATGATTGTAATTTCACTTCATGCAGTTTAGCAGTAGGGTTTTCTTTTTTTATATTATTTATGAGTCTATCTCCATCCAAAAACGTTAGAGAGACAAAGTTCCCAAAAAAGAAAGAAAAGAAAAGATATTAGGTCATCTCATGTTTGTTCCATCATTGTTGAAAGGCCACCTAATTTATACTAACTCACGGAGAAATCAAAGTCATTAAAGGGACCTGCAAGAAATTAACAAGAGATGACGTTGTTAACCTTATTTTGGCGTTTTTAATTAAACCACATTGTGATGATGAAAGCCACTAATTTCATAGTTTAATTAATGATACTTTGAGACCCTAACAAAGCACATAGCAATTTGCAACTAAACTATGAGTTATTAATCCCAATATCTTGAACTATATTATTCTAGAAAAGATTATGTCACTTAGATCCCATCACCCACAGTTAAAATGAGACTTTGTTTTTGTTTCACAAAAGAGGAGCACTTTCAGGACCATTCAAACTTAACAAGTAAACACATTGACCTTTAATTAATTACTTCATCCGTCTTATTTTTAATATCTTTTTGGCTTCAAAAAATATATGTTAAAATGACTGTAACTTTAGAAAACTAGATAAAATCGACTATTCTCTTTCCAATTTTATCATTGCTATTAAAGAGGTAAAAAGTGATTAGTAATATTCATTTTTCAATAATAGCACTTCCAATAATAAGAAATAAGAGCAGCTTGATAAATTACACGTATTACAATCTTAAATGACACGTAAAATGGGACGGAAGGAGTTTTTGTTAGAGTATGTTATTTTCCCCTTGCATCCTAGTCGAAATAATATAATGTTGCGACAAAGAGGGTGAGGGAGATCCCTTCATATATACTTGGATGCTAACGTCAGGGTGCATTATTAACTATAATTATTTTCTTAATTAATCAATGGTGTTAGTAGGTTTAGAAAGTGATAGTTTCTCACACAGCCTATCCACGGCTTCCCATCAACATATTATAATAATTAGATTCTCCAATATACATAAATCGATTTGCTTCCTTATTGAATATTCTACAGTCTGGGCAAGAAAGTCTTCTTTGGCTTAGGTTTGCATTTTCTTGAAGATTCCTAAATTTCGAAATTGCAAATCAGAAATATTATATTGAATATTTTAGAACATAAGGATTAATATAGCAATATAGAATTTCGATTTATCACAATTTTAATACCAATAGGGGGGTTTTTGGAGGGGGGATGTTTTCATGTGACAATTAAATATTATTATTTTCCTCTTAGATTTAGTATTGTTTTGGGGTTTTGAATTGGTATCCTAACAAAGGTAAAATACTAGGTGATGTTTTTCAATATATTTTTGTTTAAACAAAATTATTCGATATTTATATTAGTGAAAAATAGAAATTACTTTGTTGATTAGTCAAGATGCAAATAATTTCCTTTGAGGGTTCACACTTCTTGACTGTGCACGAGCACGACATACGGACGACATCAATAATTGATGATCCTAATTTTTAGATGATTTTTACAAATTTTAATAATTTCGTGTGTGTGAGTTTCGTAAAACAATGTTTAGTTTCAACTTTCAAGGATCATCAATTCATGTATAGTCAAAGAACAAAAGCCTCTTAAGAAAAGAAGTAATGACCGTAAATAGCCTTTTATTCCTTTTCAGTTGTTCTTTCTTGATAAAAAAAATGTCTATTTAGCCATTTGTACATGTCTTAAGAAAATACTAACTCCTAAACAAAATAGATAATTTTACTAAATTGATCCTAATTAAATAAGTGTTGGAATTTGATCACACAACACTTAATATGGGCAAATCTGAAAAAATAAGGCTAATTCTTTCTTGATTTAATAAGTGGACACTCTTTTTGACTCAAGAAAACAAAATCTATTATTTTCTCATACAATAAATTATTTATAATTACAAATAAATTATAATTAACTCACATGAATTATTCATATTTGCAGGTTCAGAAGATGCCCAATTACATTGAATTCAATATTGCGTCATAAATGAAAATAACTATAATTAAAATATAATATAACTAACTTAACTAAATTATTCATTATTGCAAGTTTAGAACTTAGCTAAGTCAATGTAATAACAATATGTTTTCATTTAAATGAATTTTGCGTATCCTTTTAACGTTCATTGCTATTTTATATAATTTATTAATTATATGACATTTGGATTAGACCAGCCACTACTCTGCCAAACTTTTTCAAAAAAAGAATAAGAGATATTTCATATATATTTCGTATAGTATCTTTAATCGTATGTATAGTATAAAGGAGGGGCAAACTATCAATATTGATTGCTTATGAGAAATGATGTACGTGAGATTCTCCATGTATTGGGAAAAGTTTGATGAGAGATTTCATGCACGTTAACCAAAACAAAAACAAAAAAGATTTCATGCACATCTTAGATTATGATGAACTTTGGGAGGGAAGGGTAAGAATGACATTAACTAAGCATAAGTTATTAAATTTGATTTAGATATTCATGTGAATTTAATGTGCTATCCCCATTTGGGGGTTCATTGTGGCCAAAATCAGTATGGCACAAACACCTTTTGGTTATAATTTAGTTGAGGTAGGAATAATAAATACATACTCCGTACTAACAGGCGTAGCCAAATACGCATTTTAATAATATGTTTCGTTTGTGGGAAGCACTAGAAATTTATGCTCCCACCCAATGTCAACTCTTCCAAGTAATATTCGAGATAGAGAAGTGTTTATAATTTAATATCTACTCCAGCTTGATGTTCCTCCTCCTTTTTTGAGTCGATTTCTCGTGTATTATTGAGTTTATTATATCCTTACCTTTTAAGCCAAGGGAAAGGGTACTGAAAAATATTATTTCAACAGTTTTTAGCTTATCGTTGTGTTCGATTGGCCAATTCACGCTAGCATAAACTGTTGTCCCAGGATTTTATTTACTTTTTATGTATCGTTTGATGTGACATTTTTCGTCGTATAAAATTCATATCATCACGAAAGATATTTGCGGATACAAAATAATACTTACAAAATTTTGTTAAATGAGCTTTCTAAGTGCAAAAGTTAAGGTTGAAGGGTCTAAAAAGGATATAATTAATTCGCTGATCAAAATTTTGTATTCTGGCACAAAAACATACTTGCTGCCGATTAAATCAGAAAGTTTGGAATAAAATTCTTATGTATAGAAAATGTTAAAGACTTAAATATAGATAATTATTTTACTAGTAATGTGTTCATAATTGGTGACCTGTCGTCCTATCATTAGCATATAATATACTAAGACAAGTCAAAATTAATTTTTCATCAGTATACGAATGATAATTGAGATTTATCTTAATTAATAATTAAGCTCTCACTATTTTAATACCTACTGTAACAATTTAAATACTCCTATCATGTTTGTGGCAATCAGTGAAGCAGTAATGATAAGTACGTATATACCTTCTTATACGTTAGAAAACGTATTCGCTTAAAGAAAGTTGAGAGGAGTGTTTAATACTAAAATTTTATACTCCCAATTTTCAAATGCTTTCGCCCCGGTTTACAAAAGATTACTCCCTCCGTTTCTAAATAAATGGTGTTTTAGAATTTCAAGAAAAAATTTAAAATTATCCTTATTTATATAATCAAGAATCATTAAGGCCTCATTTATTTTCATTAAGATTAAAACGTCTGAATCTGAATGCACATTTGAATAATTAAGATGTTTTCTCTAGATCTGAACACTGAATGGTTAAGACTGTTTGTATTTCAACATCTGAATATGCATAATGTATTTAATTAAACATAATAAATATACAGTTCAAATAAAAAAGAAACTAAATATTAGAAAATAAATATAAATATAATAAAATAAAATTATTATTTGATACGAAATGAAATATTTATGTTCGCTAGTGATGGTGGAGGTGGTTTGTTGTAGTGACTAGAGCTATGGTGGCGGTTAGTAGTAGTGGTGGTTGTGATGGTCGTGGCTGAAGAATGTGTGGTGGTTGGGATGATGGTGGCTGAAGAATGTGTGGTGGTTGACGATGGTGTTGGTGGTCATTGATAGCGGTGCTAGTTATAATGGTAGAGACAATTGATGATAAGGATTGACTGTAGTGGTGGTAGTGGTTGATAGTGGTGGCGGCGACGACGATGGTGGTGTGGTGAAAGCGGCAGTGACTGTTGATATAATAATATTATGGAGATGGTAGGTGTGGTAGCGACTGATAGTAATGATTGTCAGTGGTGGTGGTTATGATGACAGAGTTGATTGGTGGTGGTTGTGATGATAGAGGTGGTTAGTGGTGGTGGGATTGAGGTGGAGTGGCGGACCACCGTAACCACTAGCTTTGCCTCCTTTCCTTCTATCTTATACAGTTCCCTATTCGTCCACTTCTCTACCTCATCTCTGCTTTCTACCAATTTCACATACGCTGCTTTCTTCGCTTCCACCTTCTCTTGAACTTCACCATTCCACCACTAGTCCCATCGATGTCCACCACGATAACACCGCGAGACACCTAGAACTTCTCTGGCTACCTCACGAATGCAACTGGCCGTCATGTGGTCACATCCCCACTACTCCCCCAAGCCCCCTTGTCCATCAACCTCTCATCCATCTCCTTTGCACTAGCCATGGTCAAAATCCCACATTTGATTCTTAACTTGTCATCCACAACCCTCTTCTTCTTCTCCAACTTGATCTCCAAATCCATCACTAAAAGCTTATGTCGGTTGTAAGATCCTCTTTCGGAATAACCTTACAGTCTTTACAAAGACCTTTGTCAACCTTCCTAAGGAGCAAAAAGTCTATCTGAGTCTTAGCCATCGAACTACGGAAAGTCACCCAGTGTTTCTCCTTCTTCAGGAATCTAGAATTTGTTATCACCATCCCACAAGCTCTAGCGAACTCCAAAAGTGAGACGTCTCCCCCATTCCTGACCCCAAGTCCAAATCCTCCATGCACGTCGTCATAATCCCTTGGAAGTGACCCGATATGTCTACTGAAATCCCCTCCTACAAATAACTTCTCAGTGGGTGGTATACCTCCCACCACTTTGTCTAAATCCTCCCAAAAACGTCTCTTCTCCTCATCGTCCAAGCCCGCTTGTGGCGCATAAGCACTAATAATGTTCATAGTGCACCCTCCAACTACCAACTTAATCATCATCATCCTGTCATTGACCCTCCTCACATCTACCACCTGATCCCTTAGTTCGCTGTCTACCAAAATGCCTACCCCATTCCAATACTTCGACCTACCGGAGAACCATAACTTATACCCGTCTACATCTTTAGCCTTAGGTCCTACCCATTTGGTCTCCTGGACACATGCTATATTAATCTTCCTTTTCTTAAGAATCTTAACTAGTTCTATGGCCTTCCCCATTAAAGTCCCAATATTCCAAGACCTTATTCTCAGCCCAGCATCTCCCTTACCCCACTTACCTCTTACCCCTTACCCCCGTCCCCGAGAACATGACCCTAGTCTACCATCATTTACCAAAGCCACTAAAACAAATATAAAATAGTAAACTACTCAAATGTTACCCTAAAACAGGAAGGGATCAAAGTGAAAACACCACTACGCCGAAAATGCTACAACTAAAAGCAAGAAGGGTAAATGCAAGAACGTAAAGTCACGAATCAATACAGCGAGACGGCAAAATCTTACGACAATGATAATGACAGAGGATGGATACGGGCAAACGGAGGTACCAACTCCAGTTGAATCGAACATGTTTGCCGGCGAAAATCATTGTTCCCAGTACTGTTCACCGGTACCGGAAGTACTGTTCATTTGAGTTTTTCACCAAAAAGTCGAGTACTCGTGTATGCCAAGGTATTGTTGTTGCTCGAAGATGCGCGGAGGCAGATCTGGTCTAGACTGTCAGGATTCCGGCTATTGAGCGCCGAAAATAGGTCCGAATTACTTGCAAACGTAAAGAAAAAGGAAAAGAAACAAATACAGAGAAGGAGAAATAGGAAATCCGTCGGAAAATCAGTGACCCAGAGAGATGGGAGAAACGTGAGCGTCGTTGTGGTGGTTTCTGGTGGTATGGTGTTCGCCGAAGATTGGGGAGGGGGCCGGATCAACGGGAGAGAGAAAGAAAAACAAAAGCAACAACCAAAAACAAAAGGTAAAAAAATGAAAGCAAGGTTTTGGTTGTTTTTCAAATTCCGAATACAACTTCAAGTTGTATTTGGATTTTTCATGGCCAAACAATGATTTTTGAAAAAAGTGAATATTTCCTCCGTCTCAATTTATGTGGCACCATTTAACTTGACACAGAATTTAAGAAAGAAAGAAAAACTTTTGAAATGTGTGGTCTAAAACAAGTCTTATATAAATATGTGGCTCTAAATCATTTCATAAAATTAAATTATTTCTAATTATAAAAAGATGACATTCTTTTTGGGACAGAGAGAGTAATATCTATGGCCAAACGGAATATGTTCAGTGATGATAAGGTTATGAGAATTCAAACTCAAGTATTACATGTATCTATGTTGCATTATTTAGCAGAAGCCACTCTTCGTATACTTCATAAAATAAAATGGATGTTCGGTTTGACTTAATTTCAATATTTAACTCAAGAGGTGAGAATTATCAAAGGTGATTTAAAGAGACAGATGATCTAAGCCTCACGGACACTACAAGAAGAAAGACATTTGTCAACAATATTTTTTGTTGCAATCTATTGAATGTTGTTGCCAAAAGTACTTTTTGCAACAATAAAAATTGTTGCATGTCATTTCAATAACCTCAAATGCGAAAAGTTTTCACAACAACAAGTTCAACAAGTTGTTGTCATTTACGTCTTTTAGCAACAATATATTTATTGTTGCTAAAGTTTTATTGCCAATTTTATCCTTGTATGGAATGTGTGATTGAGACTCAACAACCTACGAATACCATAATATATATATAAAGAAAATGAATCTTGGGCCTAACCTAACTCAACCCTAGAAAATGAGAATTATTCAAGATTATATAAAGATATAAATGACCCGGGCCTTAATTGATGTGGAACTCAATAATACTTATTCAATGTAAAGTTAAAGGCATTTATTTTTCGTGATTTATAAAAATATTTGTTTCAAACTATTTGTCATTTTAAAAGTTCAACACAAAATTATTTTCTTTTTTTTTTTTCATTTTTACTCTTTGAGGTAATTGTTCTTGAAGACTATAAAAATATAGACGACACATAAATAAAATAATATTAATGAAGAGAGATTACAACTTAAGATATAAATAAGGATAAAGTAGTTAAAAACCTCTCCTAATTAATATTTTTTAAGGGAGGTGTAAAAGAGAAATACTACAAATACTTTGACACGGGGTAGTATATTAATCCAGAACTTCGAAAGGAAGTTGTTATCCTAATTCGAGTTTTTTTTAGTTGCAACCATCTTTTTATGATGTGTAATCACTATCATAGTCTAATAACGCTTGGGATATCTCATGGCCCAGAATTCAATTCCTGTAAGTAATCCCATTAACTTAAACAACCTCTACTTAGGCATAGGCCACCTCATTAAATTATTTCTACACAAAATTATGTCACACAGATACCATCATCCACAGTTAAATGAGAAACCTAAAAAGAAAATTCACATATATTGGCCTAGTCCTATATACCATTTTTAACTAGTTATGCTATTTTTGTTTTTCTTTTGAAATAGTGTTACAAATAAGAGGGCCGGTTGAGATAGGTCCTTTTCATATTTCAATGCTGATGTGAAATGTATTTTAAGCTCTAATTATTTTTATTATTAATCAAAGAAGTTAGTTGGTTTCGGGTTTCACCACCAATTTATAGCAAGTGTTGTTTCAATTAAATAAGAATTTTTTATTTATATAATCGTGTTGTCTTTTTCAAAGTTTTGGTGAATCATAGAAAATCGACTCTGATCTTGGTTTGCGTCATCATTGAATATTCCACAAGTTGGGGGTAAAAAGTCGTGTCTGGTTTTGGTTTGTATATTCATTGAATATTCTACAATTTACGAATCTACCAATCAGGAGATTGTAATAAATAATTATTGTGACACTGGAAATTGTATTATTTTGAAATTTAATATTACTATCTTACTGTTAATGTGGTTTTATTATTATATTGGGGCTTTGAATGCTAATTCGTACTAGGGTTTTGACTAAATGTGATCCAACGTCATTTATAATTGATGGACCGATTTAAACTAGTAACATTATTAGCAGGGTTGTAACTTTAAATGTACTCCAAGAAAACCTCTAAAATACCAACAACAAAAAAAATTAAAGGAAAATTTTCAGCTTTCCCCCTTTTACATTTATCTAAGTATGTACGATCAATTTAACAATTAAAACAGCAAAACATTCAATCCGGATCGCTATGCATGAATGAAGTAATCCAAGATCTATATAAATCAATATATATATATATATATATATATATATATATATATATATATATATATATATATATATATGGGGTGGGGTGGGGTGGGGTGGGGGGATTAAATGAAGAACTTGATCAGCGAGTATTTATATAGACGTGTTTGAGACTTAGACATATTATATATATATATATATATATATATATATTGTTTAGAAAATATAACACTTTTATCTATGAGCAGTTTCACCCAAATATTCCATAAGAAAGTGGAGTTAATTTATTCATGATAATGATAATGAAGAAAACATTCAAATCTTTCGTTAAAGGGGTAGTTATTGGGTTTTTACTTTGATTTCTCGATTGCACAGGGATGTTAGGTATCAACTACAAACAAGAATAAATTGGTATATATGGAATCACAAGTGCATCTTTTTTTTTTTTCTGCAGGCCAATGTCGTGGGGACCAATGCTTACCTAAAAAGAGTCACAATTTTGTGCAATGAAGACCCACAATCACCCCCCCCCCTCCCACATCACCACCACCACAAAATTGAGTTGTTAATTTGTCCTTAAACATTTTGCTGACGACATGCCATAGTTCATTAATTACAAAAAATATATATCTATAACTAAATTAAGAATTCGAAAATACCTAGTTGGAGTATTGAATCACGTATTGCTCTATCATGTTGGTATTTTGTACGTAGTCAAACGTACACATTACACTACTGGAACATGTGTTTGTGGGAAGCACTAGAAATTTGTGCTCCAACAATGTCAACTCTCCGAGGAGGGAGGACGAATAATTAAGGTGAGCTTATAATTTAATTAATTTATTAAGTTCAAAGATCCGAAAAGAGAAAAAACGATAATGAAAATTAAACTCACATTTATTATATATAAGGCTAACGTCCGTATGTTAGACCTTGAGAATTTTTTGTTATAGTTTGATGTTTACTCCAATTGATGTGGCCTTTTTTCTTTTCTTTTCTTGTAGGTCAATAATCAATATCTTTCTACATTATTGAATTTCAGTATATGCGTTTACCCTTTTAGCAAGGAGAAAGGGCATTGAAATATATTATTTTAGGGGCTTTTAGTTTTTCAGTGGCCAATTCAAGCTCTCATAATGTCCAAGAATTATAGTAATTTATCGATCGTAGATATGGCAATTTTTTTTTATTTCATCAACTTTTCATAGTACCGGCATGTATAATATATGTGGCTGACAACATACATTGAGATTTTATCAAAATTTAGCTTGGCGTTTACTCTTGAATCTGTAGTTTAGTATAGAAAATTGATTTTGTATTTAAAAATCAATGGCGCGTAGATTATAATGATTACATACCAATTTCTTAATGATTAAGGACTTGCTTATAAGAACAATTAAGATAATAAGTAAGAACGAACTGCAAGTAGTAAGTAAAAAGAATGAAGATATCTTATTGAATTGCTTCAGGAGGAACTGTTATGCAGCGTGACCAGGAAAGGAAGAACGTGTGTGCTTGTTACAAACTGAGTACTGTTGGAAATTAGCCTTTGGCGGGAGTTGCGACCGACCAACTTTAACGGCTTAAACACTAGTGTTACGTATGTTGGAGAATCCGGTTCTTCACACATGCATGATGTACTAAGTACGTAGATAACCGTAGGGCCAAGAATCGTCAAATTTCATTGAGAAATGAAAGAGATATTGGTTCACGAAGTGAGGTGTTTGAAGCATGGAAAGTGTGGTGTTGTGTTCAATTCTCCCTCATCGGTAGAGAAAGAAAGAATTGTTGTGTATATAAGACTCGAAATTGGTTTGGGGTTTGGGACCCCAAGGGGTATCCCATGTGTTTAAAGGAGGGAGGACCTAGATGTGCTTCGGTTCAAGGAAAGACCACACCCGCGCCGCCGCCGCCCGCCCGTCCGGTCCGGTTCGGGCTGCGGGATATTATCTTTTTGGGCCAGAAGTACAGTTTGATCCCAGAATTCTTTCAGATGTACAGAAACGCCAAGCACTCAATTCAGCCATTTATTTTGGCTGAATTACTCCTCCTATAATGGCCATTATTTGGCCAATAATGGTTGTTATGGAGGCAGTTAAACAGCCCTCCCTCACCTGTATAAACACCCCCTACACCATTGTTGAGGAGCACAGAAAATATACTTGCTATATACACGAAAATACACAAGCAAAACAGTTTCTTCCTACATCTTCCTTGCATCATTTCTTGCTCAATATTCTTCAAGGTAGCTCTTGAGTTTCCTTTGCTCAAGTGTTCCATCGCTGTTTTATCTTGGGAGACGAATTGTCCAGGACGTATAAAGGATACATACGGGGCAATATTATCTTAAGGACAGAGTGCCACACTCGACTCAGCAAGCAAACAAAGCAGTTTTTCAGTTTTTCTAGTTCATCTTTGTAATTTTCAGATTTCTAGTTGAATTGTAATTTCAATTCTTACATTAGAAGTTGCTTATAATTTCCGTTTCCTGCAACCTTTGTAATATCCAACAAGTACTTATACTGTATTTGTGATTAATTGTTAAGCTTAATATTAGGTTTCCTATTATTTCGTTCTTACATTAACAAATACACCATGTTTGTGGAAATTACTGAAGTTACCACGAGTAAGTGCATCATTACCTTTTAGTTTGTTAGAAACTCATCAACAAAGCAAGTTTAAACATATGATATATACTCTCCCGTTTTTAAATAGATATTCCAAAACGCTACATATATATGTATAGTCATACACAATCGTTTTTTTCCTATGGGCATCATATGTTCAATGTATCAATTTTTCAGAAATGATGAAATATTACCAGAATATTACCATATCATTGTATATCTTTTATATTTGGTTAGTTAATTTTCTCATTGTAATTAGCTACCTAGTTTGTAGCCTAACTTGTAGCTTTGTCAATAACCATGTATTACTATATATTGTACACAATAATGAATGAGAATGCGGGGAACATATTCCTTTATGGTATCAGTAAAACCCTAAACTAAACCCTACCCCCTAGCCGTCGCCTCCCCCCCCCCCGATATCGACCTCCCTCTCTTTTTTCTTCCTATCGGTTTCACCTCTCTCTCCCTTCCTCCCCAATTTTCAATGGCTGAACAACCTAAATTTCATTCTGCTCTTGCTGTTAACAACATCAAGAATTTTATTTCCATAACTCTTGAGATGGAAAAAGTTCAGTATTCATCTTGGGCGGAATTGCTCAAGATCCATTGTCGTGTATACAAAGTCATCGATCACATCCTCCTTCCCAAACCCAAACTCACTGCCGAGCACATGGAGAAACATGTTGGTTCTGATGATGAACTTTGGTCACGGCTAGATGTGGTTGTTCTACAATGGATCTACAGCACGATCTCAAACGATCTATTGCATACAATCATTGAAACTGACGCTACTGCACGACAAATATGGGAGCGATTAGAAAGAATTTTTCATGACAACACAACACAACGGGCTTTGTATTTAGAAAATTAATTTAGAGACATTCAACATGACAATTTTCCTAATGAGTCTGCCTATTGTCAAGAACTTAAAATGATTGTCGATCAACTCTCAAAGGTCGGTGCACCGGTCACAAATCAACGATTGGTCATGCAGCTAATTGCGGGGTTAAATGAAAATTATGATAGCGTCTTTGTAATCCTCCAACAAAGCAATCCGTTGCCTCTATTCTATGAGGCTCGTTCGAGACTGATTCTTGAAAAAACTTGAAAAATGAAGCAGACAGAGGCTAACGCTAGCACCGCCGATGTCGCCTTCATCATCACCGGCGGCCCACTAGTTGACATAAGGGGCTCGAGTTCCGGTCCACACCACCGGCACACCAACGATCCAAAATGCGGTCCACATCTCTGGAACAACAACAAAGGCAAATATTTCGGCAGAGGCCTCAGTAGCAGTGGCGGAAGCAGCAGCAGTGGCGGTAGAGGACAACCCCTGTCGATCGACAACCACCCATAACGAAAGCAGTAGTGGCAAAAACCTCTGCCGTGGGCTGCGTACCCACTGTTGGTAGCGTGGGATGCTCCACCTTGCCCATACCCGACGTCATCCTGGGTCCAACCTCCATCTTGACAGCCCCAGTCTGGGATCCTCGGAGCCCATCTACAGTAGGCATACAGTGCACAAGTTTCTCCTCCGTCAACCTACGCACCAACGGATATTGAGGCGGCTATGACACGATGTCTCTCAACATTCCAGATGAAAATTAATACATGGATACTGGTGCAACATCTCATATGACGGAATCCCAAGGTACTCTCTCGTCTTATTTTAATATGAGCAATTTAAACCATAATATGTTTGTTGATAGTTGATAAGACATTCACATTCGAGGTTATGGAAAATCATCACTCCACCCTCCACATCTTCCATTAACTTTTAAAAATATCCTCTATGCTCGAAACTTATCAAAAATTTAATCTATGTGCGTCGTTTCATAACTGATAATAATATTTCCATTGAGTTTGATCCATTTGATTTTTCTGTGAAAGACCTTCTAATAGGGATACAGATAATGATATATGACAACATCGGAGACCTTTATCATATCATCATCATCACCATCGGCCATCTAGCCTCATCTCCATCAACCTTTGCAACTATTTCATTTATTCTATGACATAATAGGTTGAGACATCTGGGAGACTCTGTTTTACGCTCTCTTTGCAAAAATAAGTTTATTGATTGCAAACATTTATCTTGTCCTCGTGTTTGTGAATCTTGTGTTTTGGGAAAACATGTCAAGTTGTCATTTTATTCTTTATTCTCTAGCACTTTAATGCCATTTGATATCATACACAGTGATTTATGGACTTCTCCTATTTTAAGCACGATTGGGAATCAATATTATATGTTATTTTTGGATGATTACTCAAATTTCATGTGGACTTTTCCTATTGGCAATAAGTCCCAAGTTTATTCCATTTTTTCATCATTTAGTGCTTTAATTAAGACATAATTTAAAAAGAAATATCAAATGTTTTCAATGTGACAACGGAAGGGAATTCGACAATAACCAATTTAAACTCTTTTGCACCAAAAGTGGTCTTGTTTTTCGATTTTTATGCCCTCACACCTCTCCACAAAATGGCAAAGCCGAACAAAAATAAGAACCATAAATAACTTAGTGCGTACCCTCCTTGCCCACGCCTCCATCCCCCTTACTTTTGGCATCACACTCTATCAATGACTATTTATCTCTTGAACATCCTCCCAAACAAGTCTCCCAAGCACAATTTTCTAACTCAAGTTCTCTATCTTTGGGATCATTCCTATAAGTAATTACGAACTTTTGGGTGCCTATGCTACCCCCCTTCATCCCTGCACCAAAATCAATAAAATTTAATGAAGTTCCAACCCGTGTGTCTTTCTTGGTTACCCGTCTAATCATCAAGGTTATCATTATTACGATTTGTCCATCCGCAAAATAATCGTGTCTAGGCATGTCATATTCGATGAGTCCCAATTTCCTTTTGTCAAGATGTATTCTTTGCCTCCGAATTCCTATGACTTTTTAAGTGATAGCCTAAATCCCCTTTTAATTCATCAATTGCAAAATCAATTGCTACCGTCACCAGAGTCCAACCCACTACACACCGTTCTATGTCAGGTGGGCCACCGAACCCAACCATGGGAATCACGACCTAGCCCACCCGTCGGTGTCCCAGATCCCGTACGAGCTCCTAACCTTTCCGCCCCCTCCTTTGCCTCTTCTCGGCCTACGGCACAACCCCACCTTCCCGATACCAGCTCACCTGACTTTCCTTATAGTCCACAGCCACATCACATCCAGCCCCCACGACACCTTTACGGACAATGGAAACCCGTGCTATGCACGACATTTCAAACCCAAACGATAATTCAATTTGTCGACTTCAGTTTCTCCTTCACCTCTTCCTCGCAATACGAAAAATGCCTTGCTTGATCCAAATTGGAAAGCTGCCATGATAGACGAATATAATGCTTTTATTGAAAATAAGATATGGGATCTAGTGCCCCGTCCTTCTGATGCTAATGTTATTCGTTCTATGTGGATTTTTTGATATAAAAAAAATCTGATGGTTCCTTTGAGAGGCACAAAGCCTGTCTTGTAGGTGATAGCAGGTCTCAGCAGGTTGATGTGGATTATGATGAAACTTTTAGTCCAGTGGTGAAACTGACAACTATTCAGATTGTTCTCAGTATTGCTTTATCCAAATCATGTACTATTTATCAGTTTGATGTAAAAAAATGCCTTCTTGCATGAGGACCTTCATGAAACTGTTTATATGCCTAAGCTTATGAGATTCATGAATTCGGTTCATTCAGATTATGTGTGTCATTTGAATAAATCACTCTATGGATTAAAATAGGCTCTTCGTGCATGGTATCAATGGTTTGTTGAGTTTGTATCCTCTATTGGTTTTCACATAACAAATCTGATCATTCAGTTTTCATTTATAGCAAGGGTAATGACATGACATACATTCTGTTATATGTTGATGATATCATACTAACTGACTATTCTGATGCACTTCGCCGATTCATTACGTCACTCTTTGCTTCTGAATTTGCTATGAAGGATTTGGGCCCCCTAAGCTATTTTTTGGGCATTGATGTTACGAGACATGCATGTGGCTTATTCTTTGTCAAAGAAAGTATGCCGAAGAGATTCTTGAACGAGCATGCATGATTTCTTGTAAACCTTCCCCCACACCGGTGGACACTAATTCTAAACTAAGTGTCTCTTCAGGTTCTCCATATGAATACCATACTCACTACCGCAGTCTAGTAGGAGCATTACAATATCTCACTTTTACGAGACAAAATATATCTTATGTCGTGCAACTAATATGCTTACATATGCACAGCCCGAAGGATGAACATATGAATGCTCTCAAACGTATTTTGTGATATGTCCAATGTGCTATTTGTTATATCTCATTTTAACCAAGTCGAAATGAAGTACAACATATCGGTGATTCCTAAATTATTTTAAGGAGTCGCCACCTAATTATTTTAAAGATGAATTAGGGCATCTATTTGACTAAGAAATTTCTTAAAATTAACTCCAATTAATGGTCTGCTTAACTAAATGATTCTAGGTAAGAGTTCTTTATTATCCTAAAGGGAAGGGGTTAGGCATCCTTTAAGATCCGCTAACTACGGTTATCCTGTCAAACTTAGGTTAATCTAAAGTAGTTTCAAAATACAAGTAAAAGTGTTTGGGTGCTCTATAATTAATTAAAAAAATAACTTATAGCTAACCAATTTAAAACATTAATATGTGAAAAATAATGGTCAAATTTTAAATTCTGCTAAAGATAAAATCTTTGCAAGTGAAGATTAAAACGTGGAGAAAACCTAAAATTCGTGAAATTTTCATGATCGCTGGAGGTGATTTCAGCCTTCATTGTTTTTCTAAAAATACTTCTGAAATATTTGTAGACTTTTGAGGGCTGAAAATGATTTGGGCCTCTATTATTTTCTATAAAATATTTGAAGAATTTAAAGCATCCCGGAATAGAAATAATTTGGTAAAGAAGTTGTTGGTTTAAAACAGGAACATATTCTCCAAATCAATTCTTTTCTTTTAAAGGTATACCCCCAAACCAGAAAATTAAATTCATTTATTTCAAAGTTATGTTTTAATGAAAGGAGTAAAAATAAGAAGGGGAGAAACACACTAATGAGCTTCAAGCTGTCTTACACACTTAGAATAAGGTCAAGCTAATAGGTATTCTTAAATGAGCCTATTCATGATTTTAAGGAAAATAGGTGTTGGACTTTATGTGATAAAACTACTTACTTAATGTTTTAAAACGATAGACCTAAATGATAAAACAATTGTAGTCCCACATGAACCATATATCCAGCACACAATTTCAAACCAGAGACAAATCCATAACACAAATAAATTAGCAAGATAAAATGAATACTAAGGGAAGAGAGAAAAGGAAAAGAATGAAGGCGCCTCGAGCTTTTATCGATGTAGTTGAAGAATATGGATATGTAGACTCATACGCGGGTACACTAACAGCCTCGAATCTCGCCTTGAGACTCTAATTTGAGATAGAGTCCGGAATTAGGACTCCATTTGCAAAGAAAAGAACAAACAAGCATTAGAATTAAACATCCATAGAAACGACAAGCATTGGCAGATAACATTGGAATTTCATGTGAACTCTTCATAAATATCCCAACAATCGACTGATTTACAAGCCAAGATAAACCACACTTCCGCCAACAGCCCACTACATACTGCGAGGAACATCCAGAGGCAGATTTCAAGCGCAAAGTTAAAGAGAAATATCTTTCATCAGCATCATATTTGAGCATCAACAAACATAATAATATGAGTTACTGCGATAATCGGAAGAGGGGACAAAATTGGGTGTCAACAGATGTCCTTCTTCGGCTTACAAATGTACAAGTCCTCGGTCTCTGGTCTCACCTCTTACACTGATGCTGACTGGGGTGTATGCCCCGACACTCGATCCATGTCGGGTTACTGTGTTTTCCTCAGAGATAACTTGCTTTTTTGATCTTCTAAACGACAACCTACTTTGTCTAGGTCCAGTGCCGAAGCCGAGTACAGAGGAGTCACAAATATTGTTTCTGAGTCTTGTTGGATACGAAACCTTCTGTTGGAACTTCACTGCCCAATCCGCAAGGCTATACTGGTTTACTGTGACAATGTGAGTGCGATATATCTTTTCGGCATTTCCGTTCAACATCAGTGCACTAAACACATTGAAATGAATATTCATTTTGTACGTGAGAAAGTTGCCCGTACACGAGTTCGTGTCCTTCATGTCCCTTCACGATATCAAATTGATGACATATTTACCAAAGGACTTCTGCGCATACTCTTTGATGATTTTCGAGCCAGTCTCAGCGTACGTGAACCTCACGTTTCAACTGCGGGGGTGTGATAGAATATTATCATATTATTGTATATCTTTTATATTTAGTTAGTTAATATTCTCATTATAATTAGTTACCTAGTTTGTAGCTAACTTGTAGCTTTGTCAATAACTATGTATTACTATATATTGTACACAATAATAAATGAAAATGGTGAGAACATATTTCTTTAATATCTACGAAATGTACGGATCAAAGTAGCTAGGACCATGCATTTTTTCGTGGAAAATGGTATTCAGTAGGATAATAGAAGTGACTCTGAAGAAAAAGGAAAACAAAAAGAGTATAAATTTTACTTGGTTGGGTCCATAGTGTGTACTGAGCAAGAAGTGTAAAAGACACGTCGTAAAATCAGAGAGACAGCCAAGATTGCTTCTGGTTTTTTTATGTTGTTGACACGCCGATAATAGCATTAACTTTTTGCACCATCTGCTTTGTCGTTGAACAAAAGTGTGCCTTTTCTTGTACTTATGTAGTGGTTCTGAACACTATAAGATCGTAGTATTTTAATTTTCGTATTGATAATACATAAGAAATATATTCTTGTTTCTACTTTTATCCCCCATAAAGTTAATAATATATAATTTCACCCATAATATAATGCAAATACTGTCAATCATACGTATAAATTTATACCAGAATTATTTTGGAATTCTTTTTAATATATGAACAACCAATCGATAAATTATATAATTATCATTTTTCCCTCTAAAATGAGCACAACATAAAAACTAGAGCATTGAAATTAATTGAACGTAATATGAATAGTATACGATAATATAAAACTCTGCATACTAATATATTTCTGCAGATACCTAGACAATGAATATCTAAAGAAGAAAATACTCTTAAAATGAAAAGAAAATCATACATAAATTTTTTTACGTTATATACAAATTTCGACATTATTATTACATCATGTAATTATGTATAGTTGGATCTCTCTGTCGGTACAAAGCAAGTTAGATCTCTTCTTGGGCAAGGTCAAAGACAACAATCTTTTTACAATCGATCTAATTCTTCTAATAAGTAATAAATAATAATAATAATAACAACAACGTGTGTATTATATAGTGGCTTCTTATCGTTGAAAGAAGGGCAATTGAGATAAAATGGCATTAGTCTAATTTGGATAAGAATAAGGAAAAAATAAATGTGTATTATGTGGATCTATGCCGAACGCAAGTTAAACAGAAAGATTCTTGGAATCGCAATAATTGAGGGTTCCTATTAGCTGGCTCTAAAATAGATTCCAATTTCAAACGGGATGCAGCGAATAGGGTGTGAGGAAACCTCGTGCCACAATCTTTAAAAATTATTTGTGTGATTGACGTCATGCACAAAATTTAGTCAGTATATACTATATATTCAATTGATAAACAAAATAATACCACTTCCTCTTTCTCAATTTAAATGTCCTAATTTGATTAGTCACGAAGTTTAAAAAATTTAAAAAATCTTTTAAAATTTTATGGTTATAATTAATGATCTGTGAGATCCTTTAAATTTTGTGATCTTAAACTTGCTAAAACTTGAGAAATATAGGAAGAAACACTTTTTTTTGACAAATCAAAAAAAAAAGCAAGACACTTAAATAGAAATGGATGAATTAATAATTACTCGCTCTGTTAACTTTTAATTGTCCACTATATTAAAAATATATTTTTTCACTTTTACTTGTTCACTTTAGCATATCAAGAGAAAGATGTTTTTTTTCTTATTTTACCCTTAACATTAATTACTTATCTTCAAATAATTATTCAAATTTATTGAAATTATACATTAATTAATATAAATATTATGATAAAATACATACTTTATTTGTTAGTTCTTAAAAGAAGTGTAAAGTTCAAACTGGATAAGTAAAATTAAACGGATAAAGTATTAGGTAAAACCATGAGCTGAGCCGTTAAAGCTGGTTTTGTGAAGCTGGGAGTGTGGGGTCGTGTGGGGTGCACGGTGCACCCAATCATTTGGTTTCACATCTTCAACTATTGAACCAGTAAATTACTAATTCGTCCTTCAACTATTGCGAAATACTATGTAGTAAATCACAACATAAATTATTTCGGCCAATTTTGTAAAATTTTCGGCACCCTTGATTTGACATTTTTATCATTTTATATGGACTTTTAGTAATCCCATCATATAAAAATAAAAATCCAACATAATGAATTTACCGTATTATGCACCCTTATCTTTATAAACTTATATGGTACTATAAATTAGTGTTAATAGATTTAGAGGATAGGTCCAATTAGTGTTAATAGGTCTAATTCAAGTCCGTTTGTTCCCCTAGCCCATTTAAGTTTAAATTAAAATAGATTTTTTTCTTAAGTTAAAATAAAATTAAAGAAGACAAAAGTTAAAGCTCTAGTGTAAAAAAAGTGTCAAATCATTCACTTCAGTGAACTAGCAAAGCTTTTTCGGACACAAAATTTGAAGTTTCAATCTAAGTGTAATTTATCATTTGCTTTAGTGTATTTTTCCAAAGTTTCAACCTAAGTCTCACTGAGATAGTTATTGTATCTCATTTTCATTATTTCTACATCATTTGTATCAATTTTTTTACATTATAATTAAAATATATTCTTAAAGCCCATAAATATTGAATCAAATCGATAAAATTGACAAAATCGATAGAATTTATAATATAATAGTTTGATTTGGTTTGAATATTTAAAAACTTAATTTAATTAATTTGGTTTAGATTGGTTTTAACCAAAAATCAAATTAAACGGGACCATGAACACCTCTACGGAACAGGTTGCGTACGTCAGGAGCGGCTAACTGAAAACCGTACTATGGCAGCAGATAGATTTTTTTGGTATGACACGACAATTTAACATAGACCACTAATTTCCACTGACATCGCTTATGTCATCTGATTAGGACCTACAAATTATAAAGTTTCCTTCAAATGACAATTTAACCCAACCCACATACTCTTGTCCGTTTATGAATTTCAATTAGGAAAAAATGGTAATTTTTGCACGTCTCTGTCACATAAATGTATGCAGCGTTCATATCAAAAAATGGGTCATAAGCTTAAAACCGTCCACACAGTTGGTGTGCTATTGACGGTAAAGGGCATCACAACAACAAATAAGAAAATGAAAGGAAATAGTTGTGATTTTCATCATTTAAAAAAAAATCATATTCAAACAGTAATATTGTTTTGATATAGAATATTTTATCCCTTTAATAGTTCTATTTACTTAATTAGACTAGTGAGTTTCAGTCTTTCAGATAGTCCCTCCGTCTAATTCTATTTGAAAGTGTTATTATTTAGAGAGTCAAATAATTCCGTAATTGGTTTTTTACTTTTTTTATGAGAGAGGAACAACGTTCCATCAGAGATCAATTTTATGATGAATTACAGACCAAACAGACTTTTTTTATTTTATCATTTTTAAAAATATTTTAAATAATTGATTATGTTGATTCTTAAGACTTTTTGGATAAATTTTAAATATGTAAATTTTATTTAAAATTTAAAAAGTTTATATCTAATTTATAATTAAAATTACGTAAGTTGACCCTTGTAAACCAATCCCCTTTACATAAATTGAAAGGCGTACTTAATATCTAATCCCTCTGTCCCATTTATTTGGCAATGAAGCTTAAAAATAAGAAATGATTTTGTTATGTTTACCGAATTATCTTTATTTTAGTGTTTATTTTTTATGATTTTTCTTCACAATAAGTATATTTTTAAAAATAAGTGGATCCCAACAAGGGTAAAACAGAGATGATGACACTAAATAGTTATATAAGGAAATGACTTATTAAAAATGAAAATAGTGCTACATAAATTGGGACGGACGAAGTAATTGACAAAGGAAAAAAACTAATAAAGGACAAAATTGAAAAATTGAATCCAACAAGAACCCCATGGGTGTACGTTTGATCAAGTATTAATAAGTGGTGAACCAAAGCACATATGAATTTTAGTTCTATTTATCAAAACATATACTACCTAATTATTGTTCTCTCTCTCTCTCTCTCTCTCTGTGTGTGTGTCTTGTCTTTTTATTTTTCTTTATATTCCACTTTGTGGGAGCATAACAAGGTTCAGTTCTTTCAGTTTCTCTTTCTAGAAGAAGAATACTAAATTCTGAAAGTGTGGCTTCAATTGATTCTTGAAAATTGTCAGCTTTTCTGAAATGGGTATCTCTTCTAAAGGTTATTTTCTTGAATTCTTTTATTTTTATTCTTCAGTCTCTATGTCCTTTAGTTTTTCCCCCCCATTTGAGTACCTTTAATTTTATTATTTTGTTCTGTTGATAATTCTGTGTTGTTCTAGTTTTGATTAATTCTAGTACTGGAACTCATTATTGCTGTTTCCTCATACTTCTGTTTACAGTAACTCTTCTATGTTCTTTTTTTTCTTCCTAAAGTTCGGTAAGAGACAACTAAAGTTTCCTGTTTTTCCGTTTATTTTTCTCGAAATTATGAAAGATTTGTTTTTTCTTTTCCTTTTAATTGGCTACTTTTTTTTTTGGCTGTTTTACCTTTATTAATACCTAGAGCTTTATTATGACTGTGTTGTGTTAAAATTACTTATTTGCTTGACATGATTGTGTTGTTAGTGTTGGGCCTAATTTTTGAATCTCATGTTTGTTATTCCATATCTTTGGAGTTTCTGATATGTAGATCCCGTTTACTAGTTGGTTTCGTTTCAGACTCATTTGGGTTAATGAATTCAAGAACATATTCAAGTTTAGCATAACTTTTTACTTTGCAGGGCCATAAAGAAAGTTTCAAGAATTATTCTTGAACAATTTACTTCCTTGTTTATGTTGGTTGTTGACTTCCGTTTTACATCTCAACTCCTTTCCAAAAGTATCGAAATAGCTGCAAAGTGAATTACTATACAAGTTTTACTATATCGGATCAATTGTTTCCTATCAATTGGTTAGAATAGTGGAAAGTCTGGGGCATGAAGTTAAAGGTCAACCGCAGATTGGTTTATAAAAGTTATAAGTAGAAAGCGATCTGTAACAAAGGAAGCAAGAATAGGAAAGGAGGCTATAAAGAGAATAGAGACCTGGGATTAGAGGATCTTTATTCTGTGGTGACTTAAGTATTATGTTCTAATATCTTCACAGATATGACATAGAAGGATTGATGCCGGTGCTGAGAAAGAGGTTATTGAATAAGAACCTAAATTATCTTGATTATAATTCGAAAAATGGATATTTAACACTCTTCGTAACAGTATTTAATGGTAACATTTTAAGTCATTAAATCAATATGTGGTCCTTTAACATTGTTGACCAACCTTTTCCGGTTTATGAGTCAGGTTGAATTAAGTGCAGCTGTCTTGTATCCTCAGTATTGGTGATTATAAGTCAGTTGTGAATGCAAGGATAGCTTGAATATTGACACTTCCTGTTATATAATACTTTTAGAATTCTGTTCTTCTCTTCAGTCGTGATTATTGAACTATTTGAATTTGGGTATTATGCATTTGGGGATTCTTTCTCACCTCTCTAGTGAGGAGATCTTAATCTTTCCACACTGTGAGGATGAGAGATTAGAATTTTACCTGGAAAAAGGAAACACCTGTTGGAAATTAGCCTTTGGCGGGGAGATGCGTCCACCCATCTTTGATGAATTAAACACTAGTGTTCCGTATGTTGGAGACCTCGTCTCTTTACACATGCATGATCTACGAAGTGAGTAGATGACCGTAGGGCCAAGAATCGTCTAATTTCGTTGAGAAATGAAAGAGATATTGGTTCACGAAGTAAGGTGTTTAAGGCATGGAAATGTGGTGTGGGACAAATCTACCACATCGGTGGGAATAGGAAGAATTGCTCTCTATATAAGTCTCTAAGTGGTAAAGGGTTTGGGACCCAAGGGTATCCCATGTGTTTAAAGGAGGGAAGACCTAGATGTGCTTGGGTTCAATGTTAAGCCCACCAGCGCCGCCTTGCCCTTGTCCATCAGTCGTCGAGTCGCGGGTGTGGTCGCGGGTCGCGGGTCGCTCTGATATTATCTTTTTGGACCAGAGAACTCTGCCAGATGTACAGTTTGATCCCTGAAGTTTCAGATGTACAGTTTGGACCAGAATTCTTTCATATGTACAGTTTGGACCAGAATTCTTTCATATGTACAGTTTGGTCCCTGAAGTTTCAATATTTACAGTTTGGTCCCCAGAATTTCTGGAGACTTTTTCTGCCTACCGTTGGACTGCGTTTTGGAGCATTAACCAGCCATTACTTGGCTGATTAACTCTCCATTAACAGCCATTACTTGGGGCATTTGGGCAGCCTTCTTCAAGGCCTTAATAGCCATTACTTGGCTGTTTTAATGGCCTCCTTTAAGGGCCATTACAGCCTTGTTTGTGGCTGTTGGACAGCCCCTCCTCTTGCTATATATTGAGCTTCACTTGGCTGAAAAAAAGTAGCAAGAAACAGGCAGAATATAGACGAAAAACAGGCCACAAAACAGACGAAAAAGACACTGAAAAATCAGCAAACCAGTAGCTGAAAAATCAGCAAACCAGTGGCTGAAAAATCAGCAAAACAGTGGCTGAAAATCAGTCAAAAACAGTGACCAAACCCTCACGTATACACAAGATATACACTACAGAGACACACTATATACACAGAGACAAAAGAGAAGAGTAAAGAGAAACTCTTCCTTCCTATTCCATATCTTCAGCAAGTCGAGTCATATTTGTTTTCTTCGACAGGCTCAACCTATTGGCTTTGTAGTGTTGAGATTAAAGTGTTGTTTTATCTTGGGAGACTATTGCCCGCTAACGTAAAAGCATATATACGGGGCAATCTTGTCTTAAGGATAGAGGGCTATCCTCGACTCAACACACAACGTTGTAACCTTCCAGATTTAGTTGTTTCTTGATTTCAGGATATCAAGATTCAAGACACAACATACTTGCGGCAGTTCTCAAAGTTGGCTTTGCAAGGTGATCAAGATTCAAGACACAACGCACTTGCGGCAGTTTTGAAGTTTGACCATTTATTTATCCTTTCGAACATTTGTAATAGTTATTACTTCCCGTACTGCTTTATAAAGTACCATAGAAACACCAACAACACCTTAATGTCGTACCTGATGACTTTCCAATAAGAAGATTAAGGCCCTCCATTTGTGACATAACTTATTCAGAATATGTTTCGAAGCCATTAAAGATTATGCCAATCCTATAGACGACAACGATGGTGAGATTGATCTGGGCTGTAGTGAAGATTTATTAAGTTGGAGTTTCCCTCAAGTAAATTACCTTGTTTATAATGCTACTTATTATCTGAATTTTTCTTGAAATCCTCCTTCTCTACCTCTATTTTTCTGTCCTTCCTTGAATGATTTTGTTTCTCTTTCCCTTTATTTTCACACACATAACAACCACCTTCCTCCGTCGAAAAAGTTATGATCCGACTAAACTTTTGAAGGTCAAACTGACCATTTTGTTGTTAACTTTGATTTATGTAGAATGCGACTTGTCCTTGGTATACTAAATAAAGAGAAGCAGATATGCATATTACCTTCTGTCTTTTAATTCTTTAAGTCTTCTGTGCATCTTCATGATGGTATTGACATTGCCTGTGATAAAGGACTTTCCCTCTCCCATATTCTTAGCCATTGACGAATTCTGACATACCGTTTTCTGTTTTCTTTTCTTCTCAGGTTATTAAACTAAGACTTTCTGCTGAGAGACGTGATCTGCTATTCTCTTTTGGTATCTTCCATCATCAGTTTCTAATCCTGAAACCTGCTTTGGTCTTATTTACTATATAAGAGCACTAGACAGCCTTTGATGCCGCTCTACAAGATTAAGATACAATGGATCGAGCAGACACGTCAGGATTTGTGAGCGGAGGAGGTAGCTCATTAGGACTTAGTTTACTCGCTTGCTTTATTTTGATTTATGAGTTTCTCTTTAAATGTGGTAAGATTATTCAGTTTGTTTTATTTTTCAGGTCAACTTTTTCTTAGTGTAGTATGATAACATCCATTGATCCTAATAAGAACAATATGTACCTTGTTCCACATGTTGATCTCGCAAGGAGTGATACAACATTAAGATTAGATTGCTTTGGTTATGGAGGAAATGAGTGTGTCAGATTTGGAATTAGTGGAACCAACAGCAGAAGCCATGTGATGCAACAGAATGTTGTTGATGACGGGTGTAAACTGGTGCTTGGTTTGGGGCCAACACCTACAATTTGTTCTGACGACTATTACTCTGGTGGATCTAGTAAAAGTAAAGGGTTTACAGCCTTGTTAAATCAGGGGCTATTATCTGAGAGTGATTCTATCCTCAAACTTGGGCTCTCGGGGAGCACCGATGAAACTTCCAATGCACTTGATTTTTCGGCTATCACTCAGAGTACTGCTGATGCACCTCATCATATCGATCAACTATCTTCAGATGGTAAAAGATCGGCAATCCCTATCCTGGACGAAGGTTCTACATCAGCTAAGAAGTCAGGCGGGTACATTCCTTCACTTCTTCTTGCTCCAAGAATTGAGAACAGCCAACTATCCTTCCAAAATAAGGAAGTTTTTGAGCTCGGTGCGAAATCCCATTTCCATCTCCCGGAGCTGAGCTCTGAACCTTCTTGTATCTCTGATTACTCAATGAGTGGCATGTCTGAACCAACGACAATGGCTACATCCTCACGCAAGATGGCCAATCCCAAGAGATGCAAGTTTCCGGGGTGTTCTAAAGGAGCTCGAGGAGCGACTGGTCTTTGTATTGGACATGGCGGCGGACAGAGATGCCAGAAACCTGGATGCAACAAAGGTGCTGAGAGTAGGACCGCATACTGTAAGGCACATGGAGGAGGGAAGAGGTGCGATTACCTGGGATGCACTAAGAGTGCAGAAGGTAAGACCGACCACTGCATAGCACATGGTGGTGGAAGGCGTTGTGGCTTTCCTGAGGGTTGCACGAGAGCAGCACGTGGAAGGTCAGGCCTTTGCATCAAGCATGGTGGAGGAAAGAGGTGCAATGTGGAAGGATGCACACGTAGTGCTGAGGGGAAAGTTGGCTTGTGCATTTCACATGGTGGTGGACGCCGTTGCCAATTCCCTAGTTGTACAAAGGGTGCACAAGGGAGCACTTTGTTTTGCAAAGCACATGGTGGTGGAAAGCGTTGCATATTTGCTGGCTGCACCAAAGGAGCTGAAGGGAGTACGCCTCTTTGCAAAGCACATGGTGGTGGAAAGCGGTGTCTCTTTGATGGTGGTGGTATCTGCCCTAAAAGTGTACATGGAGGCACAAATTTTTGTGTTGCCCATGGTGGTGGGAAGAGGTGTGCTGTTCCAGGATGCACTAAGAGTGCTCGAGGGCGTACTGATTGTTGTGTTAGGCATGGAGGAGGGAAACGCTGCAAGTTTGAAAACTGTGAAAAGAGTGCTCAAGGTAGCACCGACTTTTGCAAGGCTCATGGTGGTGGTAAGCGTTGCAGCTGGGGAGAGGGAAAATGTGAGAAATTCGCTAGGGGCAGAGGAGGGCTATGTGCTGCTCATAGCAGCTTGTTACATGGGAGAAATACAAATAAGGGAGGCATGATTGGATCAGGACTTTTCCATGGATTGGTCCCTGCAGCCTCCCATGCAAAGAGCACTTTTGAGAACAATCATTCTTCGTCTATGGTGAGCATGGTCTCCGATTCGGTTCATTCACTCAATAAACCAGCTGAAAGGCAGCAACTTATACCACCACAGGTATTGGTACCCTTGTCAATGAAGGCCTCCTTAGCTTGTTCAGAGAAGCTTGATGACAGAAGCACTGACCTTGGGATTGGAAGAAGCAACACAAACAATAACTTTGAGTTTGTTGTACCAGAGGGCAGAGTGCATGGTGGTGGCCTAATGACTTTGCTTGGGGGAAACCTGAAAAATGCAATAATGTGAAGCTGTTTCACTCTGCTTATGGCAGATACTACATTTGTGATTTGTACTCGTATGAACTAGTACTCCGTTTTTTCTTTGGAACTGTGTATAAATGTTTGTATCAGTTTTATGAGACTCCTCTGCAAGTGTTCTGTTAAATACTTAGGACATGATATTGTAACTTGTAATTGTCACATTCTTCCCTATTCCTTATTTTGCCTACAAAATCTCTCATAAAAATCTCCATTTGGTTGATATTGTGGAGATTTACTTAACATTTAAATGGGGGACAATTTTTTTTAGTTGCTTTCTTTGCGGATCAGCTGATACATAATCCCAGTCAATTCATGGTACGTACATGAGCAACCCAATTTTCAGCAGGCTAAGTTTGTAAGATAGGATCATTCTTGATGTCTCTTTCAGAAATGTTAAATGAAAAACTTTATGGTAATGTAATTATGCCTGTTATCTCTGCAGAACATCTTTTTTAGCATTGTAGTCATACAAAGCAGATATGGGATCTGTTCCTAATGAGTAGTGTGCAATGGTTAATGGGTGATGCCAAGGAATGTGAAAGATCTATTGATTTATTTGCAGAATCAGAAAGTCAAGAAAAATATAGAGCAAATCTTGAAAACAATACCTCTTTGCATCTTTTGGTTGGAAAGGAATAAGACATGTTTTGAGAATCATAAGAATCATTCTGTTAGTGTTAAGAATAGAAGTCTCCAAGAATACTTAACTTTTGGTGTAGGGTAAGTATGGCAGAAGACTTAGATCAGTACATGGATTTTATAGTAGTTTTCAGAATGTAACAGTTGCAGCTGTTCTGTAACTTGTATGTTCTTTGTACCTCCTTGATACTTTATTAATGAAATTTACTTTACCTTATCAAGAAAATATCTTGTACACTGAAACAAGAAATGTGAATCCAGGAAGTTTGATTTGAAAAATTCATTGTGAAAGTTGTAAAATTAGCAAAGCTATACTAGATTGTTGTTTGATGTATACTGTTCTACTTGGTTTTTTGGTCCTTTTATTTACCAAGGCTATGGAATGATTTTATCCAACTAATATACTGTAATTAATATTAGAGACTGTATAATCAGTAAGCATCTGGCTAAGAAAAAGGAACAGCTCATCATTTTTGTAATAGATCGATATATCAATAGTGAAAGATACATTATTGGTGTCCTAAAACACATGTTAAACAACACTATCTGATCTCTTAGTGGATTATACTAAAAAAAATTTGGTCTTAACGGATCAGCTCTTTTTCTTCCTTCTGAATTCTTCAGTGAAGAGCTTGTGGCCATTATTGAAAGAATATACGTGTATCTTCCATATATTCCATGTCTATTCTAATTAGAATTCTTATCATGTGTAATTATAGTAATAGTCTTATATTAGAAAAATGTAGTAGTTTTGTATTACAAAAAGGTAGATTTAATTTTCATAATTAAATATTGTATATCATGTATATATACATTTGACATTAATAAAAATAATCAAGTGATTATTCTTTTTCATGGTATCAGCAGTATAGGGTAAACTTTTCCTTTCTCTTCTGCCGCCCTCCTCGGAATACTCAATATCGGCCGACTGCCGAACCTCATCCCTTCAAATTTTCTTTTCGAATCCCTAATTCTCCTCTTGTTCTTTCATCATGTCTACCACAAAGAACATCTTTCATCCTGCCCTTGTAGTCTCCAATATCAAGAACAACACCCCTATTATTCTTGAGATGGAAAAAGTTCAATACGCGACGTGGACAAAACTATTTAAAATTCACGCACGGTCTAATTGAGTCTTCCATCACATCGTCACACCGGAAAAAGGCAAGGAGAAGTGCCTACCACCGATGATAAAATAGAGTTGTGGGCAACTCTTGATGCTACGGTGCTCCAATTGATTTATTCTTTCCTTTATCTTATATATGTGCTATCTCATGTAGTAATTATCTTTTTCAATTCCACCATCTCTACGGACCTCTTATAGTTATCAAACCTGACGCTACGGCAATGGAAGCTTGGAATAGATTGTGTGATATATTCTAGGATAATAAAAATTCCCGTGCCGTGACCCTTGAGCAGGAATTCTCCCACATAAACATGAAGGATTTTCCGAATGCCTCAGCCTATTGTCAAAGGCTCAAAGAGTTGTCGGATCAACTCAAGAACGTTGGCGCACCCGTCACTAATGATCGTCTTATTCTTCAGATGGTTCTCCGAGGCTTATAATGGAGTTGGAACTCTTCTTCATCAAAGCAATCCTCTCCTGTCGTTCTACCAAGCATGTTGCATGCTTACCTTAGAAGAAGTCGGGTTGGCTAAAAAGGAGACAACTGGAGCCAATTCCGCCATGATGGTGGCCACATCATACGACACCGATGACCCTCATTCCTTCCCGAAAAATTCTAGCCAAAACCGTAACAATGATGGCAGTAAAAGGGCCAAAATTGGAGAAATGGTGGCAAAAACCGTGGCAGTGGCGGTAGCCGCGGCGATGGTGGTGGCATTGGCGATGGATGGGGTGGCGATGGCGATGGCTGGCGCAACACCACCGTCACGACCTTAGGCGATTACGCGATGGCGTGGGGCTAGGCCAATGGGCAGTGGCCCAGTCCACAGTATCCAGCAGGCGGTCCAACCAATTATTGGGCCAGGCCCAATGGTCTTTCAACAACCAGGGGTGCGACAGAATGGGCCCTGACAGCAGCCTGTCCTTCTTGGGCCTCAGCCATAGCATGCCTATATTGACTACCTCTTCTGATAAACTGCGCAAGTCTATCATATCTCTTCTTAGCTCCAAATTTGCTATGAAAGACTTGAGGCCTTTGAGTTATTTTTTGGGTATAGCTGTAACTCGTCATGCAGGTGGTCTATTTATATCCCAGAGGAAGTATGCAACTGAGATTATTGAACGGGCTGGCATGTCATCTTGTAAGTCATCTCCTACTCCGGTTGACACCAAACTGAAGTTGAGTGCTAATTCCAGCACACTTTACGAGGATCCCTCCCACTGTCGCAGTTTTGCAGGGGCTCTTCAGTATCTTACATTCACAAGGCCAGATATTACTTATGCAGTGCAACATGTGTGTTTATTTATGCATGATCCGAGGGACGAACACACGCACGCTCTCAAATGCATTGTGCGTTACATTCAGGGCACTCTTGATTATGATTTGCACTTATATTCATCTTCTGTATCTACTCTCGCGGCTTATACAGATGATGATTGGGGTGGATGTACAGATACCAGACGATCGACATCTGGTTATTGTGTATTTCTTGGTGATAACTTGGTCTCTTAGTCGGCTAAACGCTAGGCTATTTTATCGCGATCCAATGCGGAGCCCGAGTATCAATGGGTAGCCAATGTGGTGTCTGAGTCCTGTTGGCTGCGTAATCCCCTATTAGAGCTTTACTTTCTTATTCAGAAAGTTACCTTGGTCTACTGCGATAATGTTAGTGCGGTATATCTCTCTAGGAATCATATCCAACATCAGCACACTAAACATATCGAGATAGATATTCACTTTGTTCGCGAAAAGATAGCTCGTGGACAAGTACGTGTCATGCATGTCCCTTCACGGTACCAAATTGATGACATCTTTACTAAGGGTCTTCTCTTAGTTCTGTTTGAGGATTTTAGGGACATTCTCAGCGTACGACAACCGCCCGCTATGACTGAGGGGGTGTGAAAGAATATAAGTGTATCTTCCGTATATTCCAATTAGAATTCTTGTACATGTGTAATTATGGTAGTAGTCTTGTATTAGAAAAAGGTAGATTTAATTTCCATAATTAAATATTATATATTATGTATATATATCTTTGACATTAATGAAAATAATCAAGTGATATGTGGATGGCACACTTCTTGGAATACTTTAATGTTTTGCTTTATTAGCTAGAGCACACTCCGCAATATAACACAATAAGAAAGTATATATATGACTCATCCTTGTGTTCATGCAAGTGCTTTCCTATACAGCAAAGCTTATATTATTCCCAAACTTGTCTTTGCAAATCTATGGCGTCCAGCTCTCAATCTTATATGTCTTTCATCTCGGAGTACAAAATTAAAAAGTAAACGTAATTGTATGATTAGATACAGGGACATTGGGATACTTTATAGGAGTAAGGCGTTCGATTAGTGGATTCTTAAAATTTTTTGGTCCAAAGTGACTTTATTAAACTCTGGAATTAAGAAAATGAAAGCTTGTGGCCTTTCTGTGGATGGCACACTCTATGGAATACTCATTATTTGTGTCCTAAAACCACCGGAAAAATTGAGCATGTTACATAGACAAGGCATGAATTTCAAATCATATCACACTTTAAACCTCTTAAAATTTAGCTTTAAACGGCCTTTTTGCAATAAAGAGTGAGGATTAATTTACATTAGCTTTAGTAATTTCTATCTTGTGCATTTAAACGTTGCTCTTTGTGGAGAAATTAGTTCATCACATTTAATTAGTAGCCTTGAGGACCATGATATATGACATCTGAGATCTTGCATTTTGGACTGAGCCAAAATGGTTCATAACAGTGACCAATGCCAGAAGTGGGAAAAATTCATAAAAATGGCCGTCTTACCATACTTGTAATTGAAAAATAGCCACTATCTTGGAGTTTCAAATTCTACCAGTGAAACTCTAGGAAATCGTCGAGTTTAAAATTCTTAAAAAATGATTATTTTCTAAAGACATGGCTGAAAAGTGGCCACTTAATACTATTTCTACTGCCTGAAGCAGCTCTATGTAACCAAGTGAGCTGGTGCTTTCGGGGTGGAAAGTTAAATTGACCACCTTAGAAAGTGAGTTTAGGCCTTAATTTGCTTGTTTAATATATAAAGGAATTAATGTTTGACTTTGGGTTACAACAAATTTATGCTGCCATGGGGAATGACTTATCACTACTTAAAATCTCTATTTTTTCACTGAATAATATTTAGTGGCTGTTTCCCACTGAACGTCGGTGAGAAAAATGTAAAGTAGTGGTTTCACACGAAAAGATTAGGAAGTTTTCAAGTGTTTTAATGGGAATATGTTTTCCCACCATCTATGTTTCCAGTAATCTGATTTGGTGGGAATGAGATGGAAAAATCATGCTTTATAAGAATGTCAGTAGGAAAAATCTCTATTTCTAGTAGCGTATTATTGGTTGTATACTTGTAAGTTGTATCACATGGATATACATTCACCTCTATCAACAGGCCGACCCCATAGCCCATTTCAAAATTGACTAAATTGGGCCTCAAACTCCCAATAAGCCCAAGTGGTCAGTGCAGATATGGCCCATGATTTATTAATGATTTGGTGGATGTACTGAAGAGATAAGATGAAGATAGTGGTAACTGCAGTTCCAACTTGAGTTACCTTATCCACATGTCTCCCGATGCAGAGTTCAAAGTCTTAGTAAAATTATTCTTTTTTGTTCCTTTCCTAGATCTACTTCATGGATCTACTTCACCTTAAAAATTGAAATACTAAAACAATTAGATAGAAAAAAAAATATGACTCGATAAGTATTCTTTCATCTTTAATCAACAATCTCGGGCTTGAATTTGAAATTTGGGTTACTAAATTAGTTGACACCCAAACAGAAACCGAAAAAAAAACTTGCCGATTGTCATAAAAATAACACTCAATTTTATTAAACAAGAAATTAGTTCCTCATATCCCCCCACCCCACACACCAAAAGGTATGATATTTTGAGCCTCCACGTGGCTCATGTTAGTCATGTCAAATTCCTTTCTAGCGTATTATTGGACTTGTAACAGATTTTTCTTACTATCTTTTGTAGTTAGGCAAAAAGTGAAGGACATCACATTATTAACTTTCGTGGATAAAGATGAGTCTAACTCTAGCCCACCAACACTGAAAAAAAGTGCCCCTCCACAAAATAAATGATATATCTACATTACACAAAGAAAATAAAATAAATTAAAGAAATGACACAACAATGTAGTCATCACTTGTTCACACTTCACAACATCAGTCATTTCAACTCTATTACGGCTCTTTCTTTTTAACACAATATATAAGAATGCACTGTTGGTTCACTTATCATTAATCTTTGCAATGATGGATTTTCCCCCACAAATTGATGTCAATTGTTTCAGGTAACAATTATTGTTTCCCGTTCATATTATTTGTCACTATTCAAAAAAAAAATTCTTAGTCTTAATTTCTATTTGGCCAATTTTCTAAAATTAATTTATTTTAAAAAGTGTTTTTTTTCAAAAGTTATTTCCAAAAAAGTATTACTTTGGCAAAAGTAATTTGTATTTTATCAATTAATTTTAAAAATACTTTTGTGCAATTAGTGTTTGGCCTAACATTTAAAAATAAGTATTTTTTTCAAAAGTGTTTATGGAGAAAAGCTATTATTTTTAACTTCTGAAAAACAGTTTTTGCTACTCCCCAAAAACATTATTTTCTCCTAAAAACTTGGTCAAACACCTCATTTTTTTTAAAATAAGTATTTTTTTTAAAAAAATACTTTTAAGGAAAAATAAGCTTGGCCAAACAGAATATTAGTCAAGAAAAAGTATTTGCCTAAACTTTAAAATCGTCATGTATTTCTCTCTTAATATCTCACTTAATTAAAAAAAAAAAAAAAAGGCAACCCGGTGCACTAAGTGCCCGCTATGCGCGGGGGAAGGGCCGGACCGCAAGAGTCTATTGTATGCAGTCTTACCTCACATTTCTGCAAGAGGTTATTTCCACAATTTGAATCCATGACCTCCCGATCACATGACAACAACTTTATATGTTACTCCAGGGCTCCCCTTCATCTCACTTAATTAACATCACGCTAATTTGCATTGAAAAGATAGATTTAAAGAAAGTTGGGTTAAATAACTTTTTATTTTTCTAAGTTACCTATTTTAAGATAAATTTAATTTATTAAAACGACTAATATTTGAAACTGGATGAAGTGTTATCCTTTGTATTTTATAAATATTAGAACAAGGACTTCTAGTGTAAGCTTTAAGTCATGTTCTGATAATCGAGAGAGAGACAAAATGTATAGGTAACTTTAATTATTATAACACGAAAACATTTGTTTTGTTCTAACATTGATATTATGGGGGTTTCTTTGGATTACTTGTACTAAAGCTGTTGTTACTTGTACCAAATATATTTGGTAGGTGTCAACTCAGCCTTTAATTTGTAAGCCAAGGAAATAATTCGTAACATTCTTTCCACCAAAAAAAGCTCATATAAGTTTGAGTTTAACTAATGTCGTTATTTGGTCCTAGCTCTTGTCATATGGTTACAGAGATTCTTCGGTAAAAAAAATATCTCTTGTTGTGTCAAAATACCCCGTTTAATGGTGTGAAACAGATATATAAATTTGGTCGATACAATATATTGTTTTTTCCTTTCTTGAAATACAGCGTTAACCGTTAAATGTGTAAAAAAGTTTTACATGGTCAACGAAGTTTGACCGATTCCAACAGGTCACGTCTTTTTTTTTTTTTGTTATATTATACTAGGATCATGTCTAATATTGACGCTTGCCTTACAATTGACTCTTTGTTAATTTAATTGCATAAATATTGTTTTTGAAAAAGTATACCGTGGTATACATGCCCTGTGTATACCGTGTATATCATGGACATACAAGGCAAATCAGTCTGTGATATACATGTCAAGTATATCACGGTTTGGAGTATATTTGGAAACATAGTATTTGTATTTAATTAGCATTGCACACTTACCATAATTATAGAATTCATGTATTTATAGAATAGGATTTTGGGAGTAGAATAGGAATATGATTTTCCATATTATGAAAATTGTAAATTGTATATATACTCATTCATTAATGAAAATAATCAAGGAGGATTATTTCTTTCATGATATCAGAAGTCTAGGTTTTTCATACCTCTCGTATCTTTTGTTTTCACAGATCTCGGTTTCCAAGCCATTATCTCGATTTCCGTGCCCTTATTTTCTCCTCTCTTCCCAAATTAGTCCAAATCCCTACTTCACCTTTTTTTTTTCTTTCGTTATGTCTAATAACATATTTCATCATGCCCTTACTGTTTCCAACATCAAGAACCACATCCCTATTGTTCTTGAGATGGAAAACGTCCAGTATGTGACGTGGGAAGAGTTGTTCAAAATTCACGCAATCTCACATCAAGTCCTCCATCACATAATTTCTCCCGCTACCCCTACTCCCGCGGAGGATCATCAGTTATGGATTACTCTTGATGCTACCGTCCTTCAGTGGATTTATTCCACTATTTCTACCGACCTTTTACAGACGATCATTGAGTCAGACACTACGGCTATGGCTACATAGAATAGATTGCGTGATATATTTCAGGATAACCAACATTCCCGAGTTGTCACCCTTGAGCAGGAATTCTCATAAGTCAGCATGGAAGATTTTCCGAATGTTTCAGCTTATTGTAAACGGCTCAATGAATTGGCGGACCAACTCCGTAACGTTGGCGCGCCTGTTACCAATATATATATATATATATAAGGCCTTAATATCGTCGTCAATTCTCAATATCATTATTATTAGTATTATTCGTATTTCTACTATCATTTGCCTTTTAATATCATAATCATAGTTTTATCCTAATATTCTATGCTATTTTATTTTCGCAAAACGACATCACATTTTTATAAGCATTTCATAAATATTATGTTTTATTTATTATCACATCGTTATTTTTATAATTTACATTTCTTCAAAGCATTTTTTTAAAAATAATAAACCCCTTTTATATTTTAACCCACATCCCATTTTTTCTCCTCACCAAAACCAACCCAACCCCACATTCCGCCTAGCCCAATCGGCCAAACCCAAAAACAGAAGCCCAAACCCATTTCACCCAACACTCATTTTTATCTCTAACCCTCAAACAAACCCTAAACATACCATATTCTCTTTCACTTTCCCCCCAAAAATCCGCCGCACCCCATACCCTTTCGCTCCTGACACCACCACGCCTCTCACCTGCCACCATACCCATCACCCGTCACTTCACTCATACCCTATCCCCCAAAACCCACGACTTGCACCCCTAAAATCCGCTTCCAAAATCGTCCCATTTGCCCCTTTAATTTGAAATTCAAACTCGAAATTGAAAGGGGGTAGGGGATGAACGATTTTGGGGGAATCCATCTATAAATACCCCCTTTGTTTTACAAACGAGGGAGGTCGAGGTCCGAAAATAAAATCGTAAACGGGGTCCCAAAAACATAAATAAAAAAGGTCCGAGGTCAAAAACGGAAAAAAAAATGAAAAGGAGGGAATAAATCATAAAAGAAAACGGTTTGCTTCTTCCTAAAATTTTGATTAAAAAACTCTTATTTGGTCTTTAATTTTAAATCCGAAAATCCCTTTTGAATACTAGTTTCAACCCTAAAAAATTCCCCCTTTTGTTGTTCACGTTTCCGTTTGTTTCGGGCCTGAAAAGAAAATCGAAATCATATCTATTTCGGGTCGGGTCTGAAATCGCAAAAATCAGAATTCCAAAATAACTTCTCCGAGCGGATTCAACGATTCGAAATGACGCCTCGGTTCGCTGCTCGGAGAAGGTTCGTAAACACAAACTCCTCTCAATTCAATTTTCTTCATTTATATGTGTTTTGATATAATTTGGCCTGCTTAGATGATTTGGAAATGTTTTTGCCTATTAGGATTAGTTCTAGATTTATATGTAATATTGGATGATATACATGTTGTTTTGAAGGATTATGTTCAATTATTTAAGAACTTTATGATACTTAATAGTTTATTTAATCGACTATTAATGCTCAGATTGCTATATTAAGTTTATGTCTAGTATTAAATTTAGTATGATGGAGTATGGGTTGTATTAGCATTTGTTTAGAAAAGCATATGAAGATTAGCCAAATATTCAGCAAGGTATGATTTTAGGATTAGTTAAATAATGTAGTTACTTTCCTTTATATGTTTGAGATTACTGGTAGTGACAATATAGTTTTAATTTCTTTAAGAGATTAGATATGTGTTTTGTCATCTGTTTTCACGTGTCCTTCTATGTGATTTCTGAGTAGTATAGGATTGACAACACCTTTGCATCCTTATTAGCCTACCTATAAGCATGTGTGATAAATTTAGGACGGTGAGGATGTGATAGGAAGCTTTATATGTGCATATGTTGATTTATGTCTACTATTTGGTCATGTTGGGTTGGAGAATGTGGGAATCCATCTACCTTGTTAAATTCTTTAACTAGTTTATTCTCATAATAGAAGTTTGGTTTATTTGTTAGTTTTGGTATGGTATTTAACTAATATGTCAACATGTTTGAACATTATTTTGCTATACAGTTTCTTGTTTATAGTATCAATCCTTATCATGTTTGATTAAATGCATATGATCCCATGTGACCAGTTTAGCCTAACTAACTTGCATATCTAAGGCAATGCCTAAGTGTTTTTGTTTACTCATTTCTGTTGGCTCATATAAATTGATCATACATAAGCTCTGTGTATTAATATTTATTGAATGATACTTGCATTAGCACTCTGCCTCACTATAGGACTAACATATACCATGTTGAGGATGTGATTGACTGTTTGTACCATACTACTAATTGTTCTGATAAGTTGATTTTTTTCATGCCCTGCCTACTAATAAATTAAATGCTTCCATACTAGCATGTTAACCCCCTTGAGTTTCTTCCGTGTCTGTCCTGCTTGACTGTGTAACAACATGCCTATCTTGTTGAGTCATTTAACTGATTCATCCCCAACAGGTGTTGATTGTTTATTAGATATGGTAGGATTGTTTGTTTGACTTGTAGTATACTTAATAACCATCCAAATCATGTTGTGCCTTATGTGAAGTGTCATTATGCCTAACACACAACATGGATATGATTATGTACGATTAGTTTAGCATAAGTGACCCTGCATACCTGAAATATCATCTTTGATTGATTACTTATTCATTCCTATGTCTACCTGTCTAGCAAACTGACTATATGCTTCTCATATCTGCTTACGTGTAAAAGTGCCTCCATGTGAACAAGAGAAGTCCTTTAGGTCATATGGTGTATTACTTTTCATGAAATTATTTATTTATATTTTCTTATGTATATATTTTCATGTTCTGTCTACTAATTCTTTTTTTTCATTTACATGAAACGCATCGGGAGCAACGAAGAGTCTCGTTATGAGACTCATCATGACTATTGTCAAACGAAGACCCGCATCCACGTTCATTGCATTCTCCTGCACTCGGGACTTCTAAACAAATAGGGCGGGATGACATTGTCATCCGCCCTAGTCGCTGCTTTTAATTCTTTAATACCGCCCTTTTTATTTTTCCGATTGTAATTTAATTACTCAACTTTGTGCGATCATGGGAATACTCAGAATAATTAGTCCTGGAATGGATAATTAATAGGGTAGTTTCAAATTATAAATCCACCGCTAATTTATTTATTTTAGGCTCGTCATGCATATTTAAAACTTTCAAAATAATTTGGCCACCCTTTATTCGCATTATTAATCACACAAATAAGGTTTTGTTTTTTTCATCCGATTTGTGATTTAAAATGACTTCCATATAAATCACTTTTTTGGCATCATAAACAATTTGCTTTTCTCCTTACTATCAATTGTCAAAATGCATGCTTTTATCCAAAAATCAACTTTGCGTGTATTTTATAAACAATGTCATACAAATGCATGCTTTTATTAAAAAAAAAACAACTTTACATGTATTTTATAAACAAGGCATACAAATGCATGATTTTATCCAAAAAATTAATTTTGCATGTATTTTTATAAACAAATGCCATGCATACTTTTTTGAATTTTATGCTGGGAATCTATATCTCAGAACCGAAATCACCTCTGCGAGACTCCTCAAAAAGAATAAGTGGTAAAAATCTTTACGTTGTCAAAATGCATCTTTTAAATTAAGTACTTGCAACAGCCTTTCAACTAATTTTATACTTTTAAACATTTATTTTCTTAGCATAATAATTAATCTAAGTTTGACCGGATAACCGTAGTTAGCGGATCTTAAAGGATGTCTAACCCATTCCCTTTAGGATAATAAAGAACCCTTACCTAGAATCTCATAGATTAGCAGACCATGAATCGGAGTTCATTTTGCAGCATTTATGTTAACATTTAGGTGCCCTAATTCACTGTAGAATAATTAGATGGCGACTCCTTAAGCTTTAATTAATTTAGGAATCACCAATACGTCGCGACCATGTTGGATCCCTCTTCTTCGCGGCGGGGGGAGGGGGGGTTAAAAATGTGTATGACACCTATCTGAGGCCTATAATGGCGTTGGGACTAGCCTCCGTCAAAGTAATCAATTTCCATTTTTTTATTAAGCCCGTTCGATGCTCACGTTAGAAGAAGCTGGCTTGGCTAAAAAGGTGGCTACCGGTGCCAGTCCCGTGGTGATGATGACTTCATTCGATAATTCTCAAGGTTTTGTTGATAATTCGGACCAAAACCGTACTCACAGTGGAGGCAAAAAGAATCGTAAAAATAATGGTAAAAATTGTGGTGGCAATCGTGGTGGTACCGGTGGTGGTGGGGGAGGCCAAAATAGTGGCAGCGGGCCTCAACACTGTGGCAGTGGGCCGCATGCCAACTGGTTCCAGCCATGGGCCCCCTGGCAGTGGGGCTGGGCCAGTGGCCCAACAACCCATATTTACCAGCCTCAACTTTCCCTGGACAGTGGGCCGCCCAGCAGCCTTTCAGGCCCAATTATTCACATCAGTCCAGTGGGTTTCGAAACAGTGTTGGGTCTGGACAACAAGAAGGCCTGCTTGGGCCTCCGCCCTCGCAGGCTTTCCATGCTACATGCCCTGATCCGATCCCGACACCTACAGATATTGAGGCCATCATGCATACACTTGGATTGAATCCTCCGGACATGAATTGGTACATGGACACCGGCGCTGCTTCTCACATGACGTCCGACCAAGGTACTCTGCCGTCTTATTTCACATTGAGCAAAAATCGTGGCATAATTGTTGGTAATGGCAACTCAATTCCAATTCGTGGTTACATTCATGCAACTTTGTCTCCCCCCCCATCCACCTCTTGTCTTGAAAAATGCCCTTCATGCCCCTAACTTAATTAAAAATTTGGTGTATGTCCGTAAATTCACCATTGATAATTAGATTTCTGTTAATTTTGATCCTTTTGGGTTTTCTGTGAAGGATTTCAAGATGGGGATACCTCTCATAAGATGTAATAGTAGGGGAGATTTTTATCCAATCACGTCCGCATCCAGTCTCTCGAGTCAAGTCTTGCCATCTACTTTTGCAGCTCTAGCTCCTTCCTTATGACATGCACGTTTGGGTCACATTGGGTCGTATGTTGTTTCTTCCTTGCATAAAAACAAGTTTATTTCTTGTAAGGGTACGCGTAGTACTCCAATTTGTCATTCATGTCCTTTAGGAAAACATGTTAGATTACCATTTGTAACCTCTACTTCTCGTACTTTAATGTCATTTGATATTATTCATAGCAATTTATGGACATCTCCCATTTTAAGTTCTGTGGGCCATCGTTATTATGTTCTATTTTTGGATGATTATTCTAATTTTTTATAGACCTTTCCGTTAGCGAAAAAATCTCAAGTTTTTTCCACATTCTTAAGTTTTCGAGCATTCATTCGTACCTAATTCGAACGGAAAATAAAAAATATTCAATGTGATAATGGCAAAGAATATGATACTGGGTTGTTTCGGGAATTTTGTGAAACTAATGGCATAGTTTTTTCATTTCTCTTGTCCTCATACGTCCTCACAAAATGGAAAATACGAACGAAAAATTCATACCATTAATAATATTGTCCGAATTTTATTGGTCCATGCTTCCGTACCCCATTCCTTTTGGCATCATGCTCTACAAATGACTACATATCTTCTTAATATACTTCCTATCAAATGGTTGGCATATGCGTCTCCTCTTAAAATCCTCTATAATAAGAATCATTCGTATTCACATCTTAGGGTCTTTGAGTGTTTATGCTATCCACTTTTTTCGTCAACTACTATTAACAAACTTCAAACCCGTTCTACCACTTGTGTATTTTTGGGTTATCCATCTAATCATCGTGGTTACAAATATTTTGATTTATCATCTAATAAAATCATAATTAATCGCCATGTTATTTTTGATGAAACCCAATTTCCGTTTGCTAAAGTGAGTAGTCCCGTGCCTAGTTCGTATAATTTTTTGGATGACAACGTCTCCCCGTACATTATACACCACTTAATGGGCGGATCCAGTGACCACGACCCGCCAGGCCCAGCCTGGCCGCCCACAACGCCCCACCGCTTAGATTATCCCTGTGCCCGGCCCATTAGGTCAGTAGTCCACCACTCCATCGCCTTGACTCACCGTTATTGTTCTTGTCCCGAGCCCAGTTTCCCGTGTTGGGCCAGCAGGCCCACTGCTACTACCTGTTGGCCAGTCCGTCCCCCATCCTAATTTCCCCCAAAATCCACTCAATTCTCCCCCGAGTCACAGACCGGCCACTCATAGTCAACGGGGTATTTTAAAACTAAAATGATATTTTAATCTAAATTCTAATGTCTTTAAATCCCCCTACCCCGTAACCCAGTGTCTACATTAAATGACTCGAATTGGAAATTGGCTATGAACGACGAATATGATGCTCTTATTGAAAATAAGATGTGGGAGTGGGTGCCCCTTTCTGGTGTTAATATTATTCGGTCTATGTGGATTTTTACTCATAAAGACTATTCTGATGGTTCGTTTGCGCGACATAAGGCTCGTCTTGTAGGTGATGGTAAAACTCAGCAGGTTGGTGTGGATTGTGGTGAGACATTTAGTCCGGTGGTCAAACCGGCTACCATTTGCACTGTTCTCATCTTGGCTCTTTCGAAATCATGGCCCATTCATCAACTAGATGTAAAGAATGATTTCTTACATGGTGATCTTAAGGAGAGTTTACATGCATCAACCCTTGGGGTTTTTGTGACCCCAAATATCCTCATCATGTCTGTTTATTGAAAAGGTCCTTGTATGGGCTTAAGCAGGCCCCACGAGCCTGGTATAAGTAATTTGCAGACTATGTATCTACTATTGGGTTCTCTCATAGCAAGTTTGATAATTCTTTGTTCATATATCGTTGTGGTACTTCCTTGTCATATATTCTCTTGTATGTGGATGATATTATTTTGACAGCTTCTTCTGATGATTTACGCAAGTCTATCATGACATTACTCAGTTCCGAGTTTGCTATGAAAAACTTGGGGCCCTTGAGTTATTTCTTGGGGATTGTTGTCACTCATCGTATATGTGGGTTATTCTTATCACAAATAAAGTATGCCGCTGAGATCATTGAGCGAGCTGGTATGTCCTCGTGTAAGTCTACTTCCAGTCCAATTGATACTAAACCTAAGCTGGGTGCTGCGACTGGCTCACCTTACGAGGATCCAACCCACTATCGCAGTCTTGCAGGGGCTCTTCAGTATCTTACTTTCACGAGATCGGATATTACGTATGTCGTACAATAAGTGTGTTTGTTTATGCATGATCCCAGGGTTGAGCACATGAATGCGCTCAAACGCATTATTCGATACATTCAGGGAACACTTGACTATGACTTACATTTATATCCATCATCGACGTCTACACTTGTCTCGTATACAGATGCTGATTGGGGTGGCTGTCCAGATACCAGACGCCACGTCTGGTTATTGTATGTTTCTTGGTGATAACTTGGTCTCATGGTATGCAAAGCGCCAGTCTACATTATCATGCTCCAGTGCAGAGGCCGAGCATCGAGGGGTAGCCAATGTGGTATCTGAATCATGTTGGTTACGTAATCTTCTTTTAGAGCTTCATTGTCCTATTTAGAAAGCTATCTTGATTTATTGTGATAATATTTAGGGATGGCAATTGGGCGGGGCGGGTACCCCCTCCCCCGCACCCGTACCCGCCAAAAAAAATTATACCCGCCACCTACCCGCCACCGGTGGCGGGTACAATTTTCAACATCCATACCCGCCTAGGCGGGTATATTCCTAAATCCACACTCGCCTAGGCGGGTATATTCCTAAATTCACACCCGCTCCACCACCCAAGTGGATATCCGTCACCGGCTGATACCCGCCTGTACCCGCCTGCCATATTTTGTAATCAATTCATTTTTGATCAATTAGTGATCACACATGATCCCAAAAATTCAAATTCCAAAAATTATCCCAAAAATTTGAGTCAAGAATCAATACTGTCACGATCTCATTTTCTTTGGGAGAGAGGGAGGAGAATTCCAGATTTTTTCACCATCAGAATTCCCCATTTTTTTCACCTCTTCCCCATTGCACAACAAAGAATCAAGAAAATAAAATTTCCAAGAAACCCAAAAAATTATCCACCCAAATAACTATATATTACAAATGTAGACAAAACTCAGATATTATTTTATCTATATAAGCTAGGCGGGTAGGCGGACGGGTAGGTAGGCGAGCGGGTAGGCGGACGGGTAGGTAGGCGGGCGGGTAGACGGGCGGGTAGACCGGCGGGTAGGCGGGTAGGCGGGCGGGTAGACGGGCGGGTAGGCGGGCGGGTAGGTGGATATGACTGCAAATCCACCACCTACCCGCCTACCCGTGACGGGTACATTTTCAATACCCATACCCGCCTACTACCCGCCAAAGTTATACCCATATCCGCCCCAATTGGGGCAGGTGCGGTGCGGAATCCGCAAAATTATACCCACCTGCCATCCCTAATAATATTAGTGTCGTCTATCTTTCTGGTAATCCTGTTCAACATCAGCGCATTAAACATATCGAGATGGATATCCACTTCATTCGAGAAAAGGTAGCTCGTGGGCAAGTACGCGTCTTACATGTCCCTTCTAGGTACCAAATTGCAGACATATTTACTAAGGATCTTCCCTCAGTTCTATTTGAAGCTTTTACGGACAGTCTCAGCGTACGACGACTGCCCGCTATGACTGCGGAGGTGTGAAAGTATACTGTGGTATACATGATATACACGTCGTATACATGCCTTGTGTATACCGTGTATATCACGGACATACAAGGAAATTCAGTCTGTGATATACATGGCAAGTATAGCATGGTTTGGAGTCTATTTGGCAACATAGTATTTGTATTAAATTAGCATTGTACACTTACCATAATTGTAGAATTCTTGTATTTATAGAATAGGGTTTTGAGAGTAGAATAGGAATATGATTTTCCCTATTATGAAAATTGTAAATTGTATATATACTCAATCATTAATGAAAATAATCGAGAGGATTATTTCTTTCCGTTTTCAACATCAGTTTATAAAAACAAAGCTCTCTTATATTTCAGAAACAATTTTACTTTACTATCCAATGTTTGGTATCGGTTTGACTTTGGATTAAATTTGGATTTGATCCCGCATTGGTTGAAAATGTGTTCATTAATAAAGACAACTCCATATCAATGTGTGAAATTCAAAATCTCTAATTAAGGATGATTACTATTCCACCACAATTTTGGTGGGTGTTCATGCTTTAATTAAGCTGTGGTTGATTTTGGATTAACAGGATTTATATCAAAGAGTAAAGACCATGACCAAAACGAAGAGCCACTTTGTGAGGCCTACTTTTTTTCCCAATGACCAAAATGACAGTAATTTTCTAAGGTGAAAACAAGAGGGTCTGCTAATGCCCTGAGGTCACTGTCTCGTTTGAACTTCCTAGTCTTTTTCTCATAATTACCGTCATCATAACTATTGTATACTCACAGTAGCTATATACACTACAAGAGAATAGGCTATTAGCCACGGATTTTAGCTAGGGAACTCAGATTCCTAGCTAATTAGCGACGGATTTAGCTAGAAAACACCATTTCCTAGTAAAAGAATTTCGTCTGAAATTTAGTCAAATCATAACTAGGAATTACCTACGACCTTAGCTAGGGATTTTTCTAGCGAAATCCCTAGCTAAATGTTGGCGGGAAAATGAATTTGGCGCTAAATATTTCTTTACGAGTGTTACGGTTTAACTAGGGATATAAATCCGTAGCTAATCCCTAACTAAAATTTAGCTAGGGAAGATCCTAGGCAAACCACTAGCTAATTTTTGGCGGGAATACAATTTTGACGCTAAGATTTTTTTATCTAAAGATTATTATTTAACTAGGAATACGATCACTAGCTATTTGTTAGCTAGGAGAAAAGTCCGCAGCTAATCTCTAGGTAGCTAGAGAAGTTTCCGTGCAAACTCTATAGCTAAATTTTTGCGGGAATTCTAATTTATGTTTAGCTAGTCGAATCCCTACTAATCTCTAGCAACTTCTATTAATAATTTGATTATTATTGTTATTATTATTATAGGGTTATTATTATTTTTATTGTTATCATAAAGGAAGATATCTAAATACTGATAATAAGAATTTTAGTAAATATTTTGGATTTCATAGTGCAGTTTACTATTTCACTATATTGTCCTAGTTTATTTCCGGTGGTTGACCCAACAAGTAATTTTAAATAATAACAAAAGAATTTAGAACTTGTGATTTAAAACAAGTTAAATATAAAATGATATTATTTTTTGAAATAAATTAAAACAAAAAGTGTATCTAATAAAATGAGATAGAGGTATATTATATTAAGTTTTTAGATCTATTTATTTGTTATTTTATATTTTGAATTCGTATTAAAATTTAGTGGTAATTCTATTTTATTGTAAGTCATTTTTTTAAATTCATAGAAAATTCGGAAAGGGGAAAAAGAAATAAAATGAAAAATTATCACAAAATTGACCAATTATTCCTTATGCACACTATCGGACCCTTCATCTCACAATACAAAAAATTGTGCAATTAAGACGCTTTTAATACGAAAGTTTATCAAAATCATAGTGACAACAATTCACATTTTTAAAATATTGTTTCTGTGTCTGATTAGAATGACAACTTTGACCTATAATAAATTTTGAATTTCTTTGATTCCCTCCAGAAGAGAATATCAAATTTGGTCCTTTGTTTATGTGATTTCTAGTTCCTCGCTTGTTTCCATCCTAATTAAGTTCATGGAGAATCTCCTCGCATTAGAGAGAAAGAAGAGGGTCGAAGGAACCCATATTTAAATTTGAAAATTATATTTTTATAATTTATAGACTCTTGTGGATGACCTATTCATTTTACAGGTTCTAACTAATGTCTTCAATCATGTTGGTTGTCTTAATTAATCTCGAAGCTGCTTTTTTTGTTCCTTGAATTTGTTACTTTCCTACCTTGTTACTTTAATACAATCATGCCTCTTTATAATATCATCATTGCATCTTATTAAAGTGATTTAAGCTTATTACTACTTCTATCTCAATTTATATTGATACAGTTCAAATTTCAAGAGTTAAACTTCTTTATTTTTACTGTAAATTCAGATATACAATGCTCAAGTTTTTTGAAAGATATTTTACATATTTATAAATTATATGAGAAAGTACTATAAATTATAATAATAATAATTTAAAATATTTAAAGGATATATGTAGCAAAAAAATCTTATTTGACTCTCGAAATTCGAATTGTATTACATAAATAAGGGAAAAAGAAGTATTTGATTTTTTAGACGAATTGTGCTTATCTGCTCTATATGTATGATTCTGAGATTCTATCTGATTCTGTTGAATTAAATTCCCTCTTATTTGTTGATTATTTAATTGTTGAGAATTATATCTATTAACATGCAGAAGCAAGTGTTTTCAAAGATCAACTCTGGTCACTACTGCGTTAGAATCGGTCAATGATACTAGTTGAGTACATGTTGATCCTACACGCATGATACACTTGTTACGCGCTTCTTAGATCCATGCACCAGCGAATCACGCCGACCGTCTTGATTTTCGATAATTGTTCATTGAAGAATTCGAGGTGAGCTGCCTAGTTGATCCGCAACATCAGACTCCATCAATTCTTTTCTCCATTTTGCCTTTTATTCCTAGATATTTATATTGAGATACTTTCAAACTTGTATTCATGTTTTAGAGGTTTTTACTTATGACATCAGATTTTGGGGTGTACTCGTGATTTTGCCATTTTATGATTATGAGACTTCATTTTTATGGCTTATTTAATATTCTCACTTTACTTTTTCATTCATTAACTGAAAATAGATTATAATTCTCCTATCGAGTTAGGTAGGTGCCATCAAGATTTGTTAGATTTTTGAATCGTGATAATCACTTGTTCTAGTTCGATGCTTCTTCATATTGGTTCCTTCTTGGTTTTTTTTTGCTTTCAAGTTGGTTTATAAATTTTTACTCAATTTTTTTTAAAGTCTGATATTTTTAGATGAAACAGTTCTGATCAATTTTTAGTTAATTGCTCATTCTGATTAGGGTCTAAAGATGAAACAATTCTATATAAATTTTATTTATTTTATATTTTCTTGACTTTTTTATAATTTTTATGTAATTTTATCTTTTTATTTATTTATTTATTTATACTATATAAATTTATAAATTATTAAAAAGTATAGACCCACAGAGCTAGCAGTTAAAGAAGCAAATATAAAGTAGTCTTTTTTCTTAATTTCTTCAAATTAATTACCGCTTAAAGTTAGCCTTAAAATCCTAGAAAATCAAAACAAAGTAACTGAACTACTCTTCTCTAGCCCCTCAAACACACATGCATACTTCACGTCTCTTCATGCTCGCAAAATTCGAGCTATTTATTTCAGTCTACAGAAGCATGAAATCACAACTGATTACTGTCGTCGTTTGCCTGGTAAGAATTTCTCCTAAACCTAATGCATTTGTAGAAAGAGGTATTGTTTAAAAAGTAGTCTTTAATATGTTTTTGTTATATATGAATTAGAAATCTCTGTTTTTCTTATAAAAATATACTCCGCTTAGATATAGAGGACGAACACTAAACTGCATTTTGTTATCTTATTTGGGAGTTTCGGTTTGTCTAATTAAATTTGGGTTATTGTTGTATGTTGCTTAGTATGAAATTTTTATTATGTTTTCTCAGGAACTAAACGTGGATTGGGGATATTAAATTATTTTCCTGTGAATAATGTGAAAGAAAGGTACTAAATCATAAAAATATGTACGTGATTGACAATTGCTATAGCAAGCATATGCAAATTCTTTATATCATTGAAATAGAAAAAAATTTGTAGTGGACGTCTCTGAAAATTTTCATTTCTTGGAGGATTTGACGATGCTACTTCTCGTCCTCCATTATCGAAAAACTAAGAATGATAAATGATCTTATTACATATGTAGAAAATCAGGACATGAGAGTAAACAATAATAAAGTTTAAAATTTAAAACCTTGAGATTGAAACTTGTCCTTTTGATCACTGGGAAAGAAATGGAAACATTTGTCCATCTTTTTCTCTATATGCCGCCAAAACAAAAGACAAGCCAGTGAGAAAGTTCACAAGTTTGCTAGGTACGCCTCTGTTTGTGTAATTCAATTTAGAGTTTATGAGTTTCTGATTGTGTTTTACATTTTCTTTAAGAAATGTAATTTATTTTCTCTTAGTTAAATGTGATACCGAATCCTTCTTAGCTTAGATACTTGTGGTAGTGTCACATCTGTTTAAATTGGTGAACTAAGAATATAAGAAGTTTTGCATTTCATTTACTTGAGTATTAACTAATTAATATATTATTAAGTACTAACAATAGTATTTGTCATTGTTTGTTAGAAAGTAAAGGTTTATGATAACCAAAACACCTCCGCGAGTTGACCTTTGATTTCCAAGCTCTTGCATATTAAGCCGATGTTTCATATTTAGACGACTATGATAACCAAAACAATTTGATAGTGATTTGAAATGCTGACTACATTTTACTCCCAAACATCACTGATGATCTTGATAGCCTACGTAATGAAAATGGTGAAGTGGAAGTACATGACGTTGAAAAAGAGACAGATGAAATTGAAAGCGCGCATAATATTGATGCTATTGAAAATGATGAAGAGATATTAGAATCTAATTTTGAATCCTCTGATTTTGAGCAATATTTTAGTGAAACTGATGACAGTGAATAATAACAAGATCTTGAGTATAGCAGATGACTTTTACTGCAATTTTTTTTCTAGCATGTTTTCTTTTATTGCCATATTTACCGCTAGATGTCATTTATGAAAGTTTAAGTATTATCTTTTTGAAGTTTATGCATCAATCTGTTAAATTGGTCATTTAGCACTCTTTTAAATGCAGTTTTTTTCAGTGATGTCATCTGCTAAGAGTGACTATGTTGGTTGAAGTTTCTTGATATTGCCTAGCAATCATCAAGTAAAGTTTTTATTACGCTTTTTAGCACAATACTTGGCTGCTGAAAATATTAATATGCATATGGTTAAGTGTGGTTGTATAATGTAGTCTTCATATTAGCAAATGTTGACAGAATGTTAAAGTAGAGTTTTAACTATTTTTGGGTCGTGATATAGGATTAACGGATCATAAATCAAACCTTCATTGTTATTTTACTATTTCTCTGTGTCCAAATTGAATGTAACACTTCGATCATGCAGGGATATAGTGCCTTTTGATTAGCTAAAATCAAACTCTACCTTTGTTACAACAAAGTATACTACTATCATTGCAGGAGTAAGAATTTTATTGATTCACCGTCTCAATGGGTGAATCATGGTAGCTTGTTTGCTTTTATTTCAGTGAACATTGAATGCAAATGAGCTTCATTGTTTTGTATACATCAATCATCTTTATTGTTTACTTGACTCCTCGAGTATTATTCTACTTTCTTGTTTGATTTTGATAAGGAAATATGACAAGGGGAAGAGGCATTAAACGTAGTTGGGGAGGTCGTGGGGACATGTATAACAAAGGGGGAGGAGGCAACCTACAGCTACCAAACACTTCTCAGGAAGATATTAGTGAACCATCAACCCCTACGTCTCAACAGGTTGGTTCAAACAATCGTATTGTGTCGTCACGTGAAAGTAATTCTCAATAGATTTTACATACATCTCAAGATGCTAGTGCTTGGCAAACAACCCATGCTCCTCGAAATATTGGTTGTCACCAAGATACTCCTACTTCTCTCGATGTTGGTCGTCAATAAGCTCCTTCTTCTCAGAATGTTGGTGCTGAGCAAGCAACTCCTGAACAAACACTTGCATCTTTTGGAAGTAATAATCCACAGGCAAGACAAGATACTCTTGGTGGCATAAAATCCTTGAAAGTGAATGGAGATACGTAAGTAAATCAAATTATACAAGCTGTGGCTAAATATGTTTTCATTAAATCATCTTCACATAAGATGTTGTACTAATTATTTTGTAGATTCTGCCCACATGAGGCTGTTCGGGATGTGGCATTAGCTTTTAAGAAAAGCTTCACCGGATCATGGCATTGTTACGAGACAAATGGTTCAATGACTTTGAGGTATTTATACTTAAATAAGAGTCGCGAATTTAATTTAATGTTAGATTTTTTGCTTTTAATTTTATTGTGTCAGTGGTGTTTTTTTGTATGCTCAACAAAAGTTCTCAACTTCTCCCTACTACTCTCATGATTCATTTGTGATCCCTTAATTTATTTTCAGAGGTAGTTATATTCTTGCCTATGCTCTCGTTGCTTTTGTTATCTATCTAACGGGTTAATTATAATATATAATCAGCTATTTTTTAAATTAGAAATGTAAGTCTTAACTTGATAAACAATACTAAATTGATTGTTTACTTTCTAACTGCAAAAAAGTTATTCTTTTTGTAACGAGGATAAAGTTTTCGTTCGAAAAACTTTTGATCGAGTGAGTAGTGCAAAGTTGAGTGACAGTTTGGGAAAAGCAAAGAAAGAATTTTCAAGAACAAAGAAAATACCAAAGTGGATTGCTCAAGTTCATTGGGACAGTTTGATGCAATATTGGAACTCTGACGATTTTAAGAAAATTTAAGCAATCAACAAGAAAAATAGAATGTCATCTAATAATGGAGAAGGCACTTCCTTACATACTTGAGGATCAGTTGCATTTGCTGAGTACAGAAGAAGACATGTAATTCTTTGTCTTTGTTAGTATTAACCATTATTAAATTTTATGATAATCTATGATTTATTTTGAAAATTAACAATACTTTAATGGTTGTAGAAGGTACCAATTGGGGAAGATCTTCGAAAGGATGAATTGTATCTGAAGATTCACAAAATCAAAAATGAAAAGAAATGGATCTGTGGAAAGTCAGAAAGGATGTGGATATGTTTTTACCTCGTTTCTTCCGTGATATTTATTCTGGAAGTAATTTTTATTTAAATTAAAATTCATGTGAATTATTTTCTGATTGAAGAAAAAGAAATTGCTCTATTACTGAGATTAAAATTTGTTCCTTAATTCTTAAAGGTAACACCAATAAAGTGATTTCACATTAGAGAGAACTTTATTTGGTGGTTATCTGAGGTGTTACGTGCACTTACTCTGAAAAGATAAGTTGCTGGTATAGTTTATATTTACTCTCTTTTATCCCAATGGGGCGAGATCGAGGGGGGTGGGGTGGTTGGGGGGGGGGTGATTGCAATAATTTAGTTTGAAAAGGTTTCGTCTGTGGGGTGGGAAGATAACTATGATGGTGTTTAATATTATTAGTGTGAGGCATATCATTTTTAGGACTTTTGGTGGGATTGGACTGACAAAAATTACTGGACATAATTAATTGTTGTTGGTTTAGTGGTGAGAGAAGAATCTCTGTTTACAAAAAAATTAAGGGAGAATCTCTCTTTACAAAAATATCATATACAAATTAAAACACATTAAAGAAGAAAAAATTAAATTTCTAATCGTTCTGAGTATAGTCGTTGCCTTCTTCAAGTGAGCTTTATCTTGTCTTCAAAGGTAAAGCTTTGTTGAAGAATCTGTGTGAATCGGTCCACGTGTTCTTGTGTTGCGTATAGTAGTCTATTTTTTTCAATCATGGAATATTAATAAAGTGTTGTATGGAGTATTAAAGTTTCTATTAGAATTGATGTCTTTATGAAATTGTATGTAATAGCAACATTAGTTCCCACTTTTCGCAGTTAAATTTTCAAAGTAATACATGAGATGCTGGAAGATAACGGCTCAACCGAGAGAAATATCATTCCAGTTTATTTGGAATGCACTAAGCTCATGCTATTGTACGCAGCCTTACTTTGCATTTCTGCAAGAAATTGTTTTTACGGCTTGAACCAGTGACCTCCTAATCACATGTCATCAACTTTATTAGTTACTTCAAAGCTCCCCTTCCAAGCAACTATATATATATTATCACTGGTGATGTCAATTGATTTCAACATGCTCTTGTTTGTTCACTAATTAATGAAAAGATGTTGTTTTTGGAGTTTACAAAAATCCATGACTAATGTGTCAGTTATCCATCATGTCCAAGAAAAAAATTATCTTAATTTTCTTGTCTGCCAAATATATGGAGAGTTACATGTCTTGAAGAAAACTGAAAAGCTAGTAAAAGTAAGACTGATAATTCAATATTTGGTGTGTTTCTCATGTTTCTTTTATGTGATACTAAGTATAACCTGTGACTGAAAAATTCCATTACAGAATAAATCTGAATACTTCATTACTCTTTGCTACTTAACTTTGTTATTCTATGTCATAACTAATTACTTTCTTCTTTTTTCAGAATTCATTTACAAAGATTATTAAGGAGAAGGTGGGTGAGACTTCAACATTAAGGAATGAAGAAGGTTTTGAAGTAGATGATGGAGACATGGAAAAAAACACGACAACAAATGGAGAAGAAGATAGCGAAGACAATGATGTGAATTTGTTGAAAACTATACTGGAGGAGCAACTACTGAAAACTTGTATAGAGACAGTTGGAGGGGGAAAAAAAAGAAAGAATATATGGTCTTGGTCTCAAAAACTGTTTGCTGGCAGATTCATCGAATGCCAATTGTGCGTCCTCTAGTGCTCCTAATCCTCCAAATATTTCTACCCAACAAATATTTGAAACACCCGAGTTTCAACAGCTTCTTGAACGTGTATTGGATCAACGTATGGCGAATATGCAGAAATATATGCAAGCCGAAGTAAATGTTGTGGTTCGTGCTGCTATGGCTCGGATTCTTGGTTTCACTCCTCAACCACCATCAGATGGCTCTTGTTCTCCCCCAAACAAATCTTAGATAGTTTATGTTATTGATTTTTAAATTTAAGACATATTATTTACTAGTAGACTTGTTCTTCATCATTCAAGGATTAATGGTATTGTGATTATGCTTATTTAAAAATTTGAATGGATTTAATTGTTTATTTTATCTTATGTCAATAGAAAATTATATTTGTATTTTGTCATATGCATTTTCTAGCTATATTTAGCCAGAAAAATATCCCTAGCCAAACACTAATATAGGCTAGGATATTTATCGAATTAGCTAGAATGACCTAGGCAAAATATTCCTAGCTATTTTTAGCTAGTCATTTAGATAGGGAAACATTCCAGGCAAAACGTGGGAAAAGGCTAGAGAATTTATAAGTTTTGATAGGGCCATTCCTAGCTAAGTTTTTGTAAAGTCACCATTGACCAAACAAATTTTGCTAGGATTTTAGCTAGCATAAGTCGTAGCAAAATATTTTCTAGAAAAAGTGCCTAGCAGAGATATCCTAGCAAAATTAGCTAGGAATGACAGAAATCTTCTAGCTAAAATTTAGCTAATAGCTGATTAGCTAAGTTTGCTAGGGTAATTTTTCTAGCTAAATTGACGTTAGCTAGGGATTTTTCTACTTTAGCTAAGAATTGTGTCACTAGATAATCGCATATATATATATAGCCCATGGACACATTCTTGAATGCACAAACTTGTCAATCAGAAGAATCCAATAATAATGGCTTACACAGTATTTGTGGCATGGGCGCATCACAAAAAGATTCTTTGGCACAATTTTTTGTGCAATCTTACAAGAAAGGTATCAATTTACTGGATAAGGCCATCAACCTGATATTTAGTCACTTAAGCATTAATTACTAACAATAATCATACAAGAAAATTTAAATTCCCATTATACAACTTGGAGGTCATGAAAAGCCTTAATTCTTATTGATCATGGTTATTAGTATGCCATTGGTTGGTGAAGTTATAAATGTTGGCTAGCTACTATTGGAATTACTTATCCCATAATTTGATTATCCAAAATGAATGGCTTAAATATAAATGACAACATTGAGATTACTGGGACCAATATAATAGTAACTTTATCCAAAGACATATTCAGTAACAATTTGATTGTTTTCTTCTTAATAAAAAAGGGAGAAAGAACTAAGAACCTAATTATTTCATGAGATTAATTATGATAATTGTTGGGTTTTATGGACAGTCCGATATATGTACTCTGGATATCTAATGACACGTGGATGGAATGAGGAGGAGGATATAAGCGTGAAGTGTGATGATGACCCACATTTTCCAATAAGCTTACTAGCAAACAGGTAGTACATCTATTTTAGGGACCAAATAAAATAGATGCTATCCCATTTTGCCCATGGTATTATTAAGTACTTGCACATTGTAAGGTTTGATTCAACTATCAAATGTGACCCCAATTTTTATCCTGATCCAAGCTAAGTACCCATCATTTTGGTCCTGGTACTGGTATATCTATCTCCAATGTCAATAAACACAAATAATATTCATGTTTAATTAATATACCAAATCACACATTCTTTTATTAACGTTTATCTTGGAAAACTGTCATCACTAATAGTGTACGTATCGTTATCTATGGTTAGCAGCCACTAATTAAATAGGATATATTAAGAATTAAAGAACATTCATGTTAGAGAGAAAACTTAAGGTATAAATTCGGGCAATTATCTTATATATGATCCCATAACTTTCCCTCCGTCCCATTTTAACGGTCCATGAGACGGAGGGAGTAACATATACCTTTGTCTTGCTTAGATCACTAATTTTAATTTTTGTAAAAGGATAATTATAATCATGTTTAGTTAGGGGGACGTCATAATCCAACAGAAGCAGGTACCATTATATTGGATTTGGATGCAAACGTTGAGATAAATAGGTAGAGGCACCCGCCGCCTTGGAGCAGAGAGCGCCAGCCAAAATCGACTATTTAATTATTTATCCTTTAAATATATCTGAAAAATAAAGCAAAACCTTCTTTGAAGCAAAACACACACACACACAGAAATGAAAGTATGGTGGTGTTGATGATCCCCTAAAGCACCTTCTTTCTCACGTCAATTAATCCTTTATATTCTTTCTATTTCTGTGTCTATAAATATCTAAGTTCCATATCTTTTATACCATTACTTTGTCGTCCTCCTTCTCTACCAATACATATAATCTCCAGTACTCTCTTGTATATCAGTTTTCACTTCCTTTTCTTCTCCTTCTCTACCAGTATATATATAATAGGTAACAAGCACTACCAATGGGTGATAGTAATGTGAACCTGCCACCTGGCTTTCGGTTCTATCCAACAGATGAAGAATTAGTTGTTCATTTTCTCCATCGCAAGGCTGCTCTTTTACCTTGCCATCCAGATGTCATTCCTGATCTTGATCTTTACCCTTATGATCCTTGGGACTTGGATGGTATTTTAATTCCTACTTGAACTTCTCCACCTCATGTCATATATATGTATATGTTATATTCAATCGCGATCATTTGATCTAAAAGCTTAGCTAAACGGTCAGATATGAATATATTTTTATTTACTTAATTTTATTTTCAACCCGCTTGGCTGATTTCTTTTTGTGGACCAAGTTCTTTATTTTTTGATAATGCATGAATGATAGTGAGACTTAATACGATACATATTGAATTATGTAATCATCTTATTTAGAAGTTTAAGTCGGTAAAGAGATATACTTTTATTTATTTAAATATTAAACAACGATTATCGTGGGGGTTTAGACGTTTAGTTAGCTAATTAATTTTTGCATGATTTGCAATGTTTGGCAGGAAAAGCAATGGCAGAAGGAAATAAATGGTATTTCTATAGCAGGAGAACTCAGAGTAGAATCACTGAAAACGGATACTGGAAATCATTAGGTGTTGATGAACCAATATTCTCATGTTCAAGTGATTACAATGTTGGCATGAAGAAATACTATGCTTTTTACATAGGTGAGCCATCTGAAGGTGTCAAAACCAATTGGGTAATGCAAGAATATAGTCTTTCTGACTCTTCCTCTGGTTCTGGAAGTAGTCGTTCATCTTCTAAAATAAGAAACCATTCCAAAATTGTAAGTATATATATTAACTTTGGTATACGATTAATATAATATGGCGAAGAATTATTTATTCATTTTATTTTTGAAATATGTTTTTTTTCAGGACTATAGTAAATGGGTAATTTGTCGTGTATATGAGCGTAACTGTGATAATGATGACGATGATGGCACGGAACTATCATGCTTGGATGAAGTTTTTCTATCACTAGATGATCTTGATGAGATTAGTTTGCCGCACTAGCTACTTCATTATTGTATAATTAGATCCAATAAGCAAGGATCTAATTAACCTTAATTACATTTCTATTTAGTTTGTAGCATGCAGTTACCAACTTATTAGATTTGCTACTTAATTCCATTGTAAATGAAATCAGTGTAAGAAATTAAGATCAATGTGCAATGTCGATATATGAAAGGTTAAGCTTTCCCCTTATCTGATTTCTATTTTATGATTTGGAATTGACAGAAAGACATGTAGACACCAATGCATGAAAAAAAAAATTAAAAAAACCAGTCATGAAATGGGATATGTGCTTAGGTAGCTCCGTCTGATGCCATTTGTAGGAAATTCAGAGATGCTAGACGAAGAACAACCACATGCATTGCAATTTGTCCACTCCATATACGTACTGTTGCTTCTAAAATTTGTCCATTCGATGGCTATACCTATATTGCTTAGTTCCATGCTTGTCTCAAAGTACTCTTGGTGCTAATTAAATACTTATCATTTAATCTCGAGTTCGGTCGCTTTAATTCGATCAGTGTGTAGAATACTAGAATGGCCATTGCATAAATCTCAAATTATGCACTTATAGCAAATTGAAAAACAAAAGAATATATCTTATTACTCGACCAAACGATCACGTCTTATTTCGCTTCAATTCGACATCTACATATCTCATTCCACTATTCGATGTTTAGAGTACCATCGTGTTATGTTTATCTAAAATATGACAAGCTTTTTGCTAATTTTTACGGAGTAGCCTAGTAGTAGTATATTTTGAAGCACATGCACGAAGTATATTCACATCATCGCTTATCACACTGGTTCGATACGGATACATCAGGATAATTAAAGGATTCACGTAACATATTTATAAAGAGTTTATGTTATGTGAATTGTCAGTGTACAAGTTTTTTTCACTCATATTTAAATTAACTTAAACTGTTGAATTTTAAAGAATTTAATTAATTTATATGCACTGTAAATATAAAATATTTATACTAGTAGCGAAATTTAATTTGTTGTGATAAATTAATTATCTTATTTTTTAATAGTTAACTCCACTTATTATAATTACATTAATATATATATATATCTTTTATTTGTTCAAAGTGCGTATATAAAATTTTATCTTTGAAAATGGAGATAAGATGGAAGTTCTCACGTGAAGGAACTATTGGATTTAGGCATAAAACAAAAGGGGAGAAGAAAAATCATTCTTTTCTTTGTTTCTTTACTTTTGATATATGTTAGTTCTACTACTACTACTGCTGCTGCTGCTAAGTATTTGAGTAGCCTTTTTAGCTTTTGCGTGCTATGATGGGTATTTGGTAGTTGTCTTGTGTCACCAAGTTAAGGAACATTTTTAATTTCTATTTCCTCCTTTTATTCTGTTTTTTCTTTTTTTCTATTTTGATTTTATGGTGGTTGCTTATGTAAGCATCATATCATTTTTATGTAAGCATTTCCATCCCCCCCCCCCCCTTCTTTCACACAAGTGATGGATCCTATATGAAGATATAACGTACAGTTTAAAACGATCGTTAGACTTTGACAAATGAAAAAAACAATAAATAAGACATATAGTATCAGTCATGAATTATTGATTTTACAGTTCCAAAATATATTTGAGACGTCAAATTAGGTAGATTTTCACTAGGTAATTGTGTCAATTTGTCAAAATGAAAGTACCAATTGCAACGCTATAATTAAGCCTATTTTGCAATATATATATATATATATATATATATATATATATGTATGTATGTATGTATATATGTGTGTGTCATTTCTTGAAAGGGAAAAATAAGAGACAAATTAAGAGTTTAGTTAAATCCGTGAGTATGATATCTTTTATTATTAAACGTTAATTTATTAAGGAAAAAGAAAGTAGCAATTCTAACTTAGGAGACTATCCAAAATTGGTAGGTCCTAAACTCTCTTTTTCTTACGTATAGTTAACATTCACTATAATTGACTCTGATTAATTTGTATTAGCTTTCAACTTTAATTTATTAGATAAATCATTAATTTAGACATCTCTTTGTCAAAAAAGAAGAAGAAGTGAATTGATTATATCCTTCAGCCAGGAAAGTATTTTCCATAGAAAACACACTAAGAAAGTGATTTTCTATGAAATAGACTCTTGTGGAGTGTGAACGAAGGTTATAGAAGTTGAAATGGGACAAAGACAATACAAATATATAATCAGTGGAGTTAATTAAAAAATCACTTTCTTAGTGTGTTTTCTATGGAAGTCTCAATGGTGAATGGTATATAAGAAAGGTAAAAAAGTGCATTAAAGGAAGTTGCCACTAATTAATTGCATAAAATGGTACTTTTCTCATACTGTTTTATTTGCCACCATTTAATTGAATAAATAAAATTTAAAAATATTTAACTTGTTTATCAAAAAATATTAGTTGATTAACAAGTATGTTATATTTGACAAAAGGGGTTAAGTTAAAAGTAAATACTCCCTCTGTCTCAAAATATTTATCGTCCTTACTAAAAATACTTATTATTTTGTTTAATCAAGATAAATTAAGTAGTTATTTTCAATTTTACCCTTGCATTAATTAACAACATTTAAGAGGTGCTATCATTGATGAAGTAAACATTTATTGAGAGGAGAGATTGCATGATAAAATATGTTAAGAGGGTAAAATAGTCACAATGTTATCCTTATAAATGCTTTTTTAAAGGGGGCGTGTAAATAAAAAATGCGGCAAGTATTTTGGACGGAAGGAGTAAAATATTCTAATTAATTCTGGAATTTGTTTGAAGATAACTCTAGAATAAGTAAAGTTTCTATTGTTACCAATTTACAATTAAAAAAAAACTTCTTTTTAGCCCTTTTTATTCTAGTTCTAGTATTAATTGAAAGGAAGAGTGGGATCAAATTCAATAGGTTAAAGTGAATTTTGGATTTGAAAATTCCGTGTTGGGCACGGGTTTTCATTCTGTGTGATGTGGCAAGGGTGGTTTGGGTGGGGGTGGGGTGTGGTCTAGCGGGTTCTTGGGGCAGAGGTCAATGGGATCTGTTGGGGGTGGAGTGCCAAGTTGACGGAGAGATTGCAGCTGGAGAGGTATGTGATCGACTTCTGACAACAGAAATGGATGAGAAATGATAGAGGTCCCCAACACTATTGCATCGCGTAAGAGGTGTCCCCGCAAGTAGATCCTTCACAAAAAAAACAAAGGGGTCAAACTCAACAGATACAGAATTGTTACGAGTAAATTTTCTAACAGATATTAAGTCTTTAATGATGTTAGGGGCATAGAAGATGATATTTAGAGAGAAGGATGGGTGAAGTGGTTTTGTGTGGGTGGTACCATAACCTTCAATTGGAATTCGATGACCATTACCGACTGTAATAAATTGAGGATACTTTAATCGAAATAGTTGGGAGAGATTATCTAAAGAGCGGGGTGAGATGAGATGTGGATCCCGTATCCATCTACCAATTTTTGTCGGGCTACTGAAGATTTAATGTGCTAAAGGCCTGGCCCAAATCAGTGGGGACCAGGCCGTGTCGAGTTTGCTGCTGTTGGGCCGAGATAAAATGGGCATGTTGTGGCGTCGGGTACTGCTGGCGTAGGCCTGGTGCCGAGCCCAATATGTCAGGTTGTCAGACCTGCTAGTATTGACAATCGCTGGAAAGCAGGCAGGGATGAGGCCCGGTTTCTGGTGGACCGGCTACAGGCCGGCCCATCGAAATTTCATGCGACTGAACTGCTGGCCAGACCGGCCCCATCTGCTGCGGCCTTTTCCTCCTTTGCCATTGTCGCGGCCTCTGCCTCCTCTGCCACCACCGCGGCTGTCCCGCGGTTGTTGGTTGTCCAGAGGTGGCGGTGTGGGCGATGTTTGTTGCCGAATTTTCAACCGCTAACGCCTTTTGATTGTGTTCGTCCTGTTTGGATCATCGGGTTTCCTCCAAAAGTAATTGTGAACGGGCCTTGTTAAAACTTGGTAGTGAGTCGTCTTGTTGAATCATGGTCGCGAGAGTATCGTATTCACCCTTCGGTAAACCAGCAACAAGTTGTAGGACCATCTTGGTTTCGGAAACGGGTGTCCCCACGTTGGATAATTGATCTGCAACTAGTTTCAATTATTTACAATACTCGGACATGTTGGCGAAATTCTCGAGACGTGTATTGTTGAACTGTTCGTCCAAATACACGACACGTGTATGCTTGTTATCTTGAAATATTTCCTCCAAACGTACCCATAACTCGCGAGCTGAGGAACCTGTTTTCATGATCGTATGAAGCAAGTCTTTAGAGATGTTGCCATAAATCCACTGTTTGACGATACCGTCAAGACGACGCCATGTCGAGTCTGCAACGTCGAGAGGGCGAGGGATAGAGAAGTCAATATGGTCAAGCACGTTGTACGCACATGCGTGAATATGAAAAAGTTCAACCCACGAAGAATATTGACCATCTTCTTGATCAAGAATTAAGGGAATGAAAATTTTAATATTCGTGACGGTGAACGTCGGATGGAAAGAGGGAGGGGGGTTGTCAAAAACAACTGTGGAGGAGGCGAAAGCCTTAGGAGATGTGGGAGTAGACATGATAGTCACACAAGAAGAACAGAAAAAATCGAAAAAACAAAGGGATGACGTAGGCCGACGTGTGGGGTGGGGTGGGGTGGGTGGGTGGCAGTTAGGAAAAAGAAGGGTTTAGGTGGTTTTAGGGTTTGACTCTTGATATCATGTAAGAATGTATTAATCTCCCTTAGATATTATTTCTCATTAATACAAATATATATAGTATGTACAATATTGAATCATATTAGAATAAAGATCATATATTTATCATAATTACACACTACTATTAATTACAAAATATATAGGGAATATATGATAACCTTGGAATTCAAAGTTTACTTTTAAGGATTCTATAGAGTAATTACTCTTTTTAGCATTGGGATCCGAAGTGCTTTTTAAGGTCCTGATTACTGTTAAAACGTGATGAGCGTTGTCCTGTTTTATGTTAACCAATCATTAAAGCCTAATCTTGTGAAGAAAAAGACTTCCATGTCTGTGCTTCTTTTTACTTTTTTCTTCAATTTGCAAAAGTTTATAAAGCTAATCCATGGGGTCATTTTATTTATTTACATACTAGTCAAAAGTTTTACCGAGAAAATCCTTTTGACTAGCTAGGTGCAAAGAGAAAACCAAACAAATTAAATTTATTATGGATGGAAAGTTGGAAAAAGCGACTAAAGGAGCAATATCCAAATATATTATTCTCTCCCAATAAAAAAGAGTGTCCACTTAGCCATTTGCACATCTCTTCAGAAAATATTATTTTTAAAGAAAAAATAGATAATTAGACTAAAATATCCCTAATTAAATAGGTATTAATATTTGGTCACCTAACACTTAATAAGGGCAAATCTAGAAAAGTAAAACTAATTCTTTCTTGATTTGGTAAATGAACATTCTTTTTTACTCAAAAAATAAAGATTAAGCGGACACACTTTTTGATCCAGAGGGAGTATTATTATTTACTATGGTAACACTGAAGAAGTTAATTTCCACTAGATTTAAGTAGATAAAACCAAACAAATTAAATCCAATGATTGAGACACTGCACGTTTGTTACTTTGACTTATTGAGAGAATAATTGGTACTTCCTCCCTTTTTATAATAAGTGATATTTTTAGCTTAGGCACAATTCTTAATAAATTATTCACTTTTAAAAAATTATGAGTGTTTTTACTAACTTATCCTAATTAATGTCTAGAAAAAAGATTACTTAATGATTTGTTATTATGTAAATGAGAGTAATATTCGGAAACAGTCGATCTACCTATCAAGGTAGAGGTAAAGTCTGCATACACTCTATCCTCTTCAGACCCACGTTGTGGGATTTCACTGGATATGTTGTTGTTGTTAATATTAAATGAGAGTAATGTCGGAAGAAGAGGTCAACTTTTTATTAAAATCCTAAAGCACTACTTATTTTGAAATAAAATAAAAAGTCTAAAACACCATTTATTATGTAAAGAGGGAGTAATATCAACCTAATCAAAAGTTTAGTCCTCGAGACCACGTGTAGCAATTCATTGGTGGTTATCAAAACCCGAGGAAGTTCACTAGATTAAGACCTAACCCCTTGGAAGTATAATAAAATCATTTCATTGCTTAATTAGCTCGTAAGCACTGAGCATTTCTAATCATCTCACCCATACAATACAAGACTGCATTTACAAACAACTGCACATGTTTTGACATAAAGAGAGATCAAGAAGCAAACAAATCCCCCTACCCCCTCCACAAAAAAACTCCTCCCTCTTTTACCACAGGTTCAGAGTGGGCGAATCTTGAATTATAGAATCCTTCCTAAAATTGATATTTGTCTAAGTTGGTTGTTGTTTGTAGGAGGTGGGAGTTTGCATGTGTAAGGTAAACACTTTTTAAAACAAGTTAGTTTCTTGTGAGCAAAGGCAACTCCATCATCTCAATATGTATGTTGACGTTATGAGTTTCACCAATATAATTTGCTTTCTTTAGAACTTTGCTTGGTTTGGAAATGACCAAATCAAATTGAAAGCCATTATGATTGCACAAAAACATGCTGCTCTTCATGGCCCTATCTCAACTTGTTCTTTAAGTTATTTGTTTTTTGGTTTTATCTGGTAAAGACATTAACGGAAGATAGAATATTATCATATATTGTATATTATCAATTGTAATTAGAAAGATTTAGTTACCATGTAAGTAATTATGTAACCATATATATATTGTACACAATAATCAATGAAAGACAAGGACCATATTCCTATATGGTATCAGAAGACAAACCCCTAACTTCTTTTTCTCCCTAAAGCTGCCACCCCTCCGCCCCTCGGCAACCCTTTCCCTTCTTTCTTCAACTTTCCTCTCTTCCTCTAAGATTTTCAATGGTTGAACAATCTAAATTACATACTGCTCTTGCAGTTAACAACATCAAGAATTTCATTCCCATAACTCTTTAGATATAAAAGGCTCAGTATTCATCTTGAGCGGAATTATTTAAGATTCATTATCGTGTATACAAAGTCATCGACTATATCATCCCTCCAAAATCAAAGTCCCAAGAAAGACCTAATGATTTTGATGATGAATTTTGATCCCACTTAGATGAGGTTCTCCTACAATGGATCTACGACACGATCTCGAACGATCTATTGCATACAATAATTGGAATCGATGCCATTGCACGACAAACGTGGGAGTGCTTGAAAAGTATTTTTCATGACAACAAGACATAACATGCCTTGTATCTGGAAAATCAATTTCAGGCAATTCAGTAGGACGATTTTCCTAATGCGTCAGCCTATTATCAAGAACATTAGATGACATCTAATTGTCGATCAACTCTCCAACGTCGGTGCATCGGTCACTAATCAATGATTGGTGATGCAACTTATTGCGGGTTTGAATGAAAAAATATAACGGCGTCGTTACCATCCTCCAACAAAGCACAAGCACGTCATTGCTTCCATTCTATGAGGCTCATTCGAGACTCATTCTTGAAGAAACCCAAAAACGAAGCGGGCATCGACTAATGCCAGCACAGCCAATGCCGCTCTCATAACCACCGGAGGCAATCATGCTGACCCGAGAGGGTCGACTCTCGCCCCATCCCACAGGCAAGCCAAAGATCCGACATGTGGCTCACATTCCAGAAATAACAACAGAGGACGAAATTCTGGGAACAACCGCGACAACAACGATGGTAACACCGGCAGCGCCGGAAACATTGGCGGCCGCGGCAGGAGGCAGCAACAGTGGCAACAGCCTCCGTCGTAGGCTGCCTACCCTCCATGGGCTGCGTGGGCCCCACCGGCATGGGCTGCTCCACCTTTCCCCTACCCGACGTCCTCTTGGGCCTAACCTCCGGCCTGACAAGCCCAGTCCAGCATCCTCGGTGCACGTCCACACAGGCATATAATGCATATGTTTCTCCTCCTTCAACCTACGGACCAACGGATATTGAGGCAGCTATGAACACGATGTCTTTCAACGTTCCCGACAACAGTTAGTACATGGACACTGGCACCACATCTCATATGACGACATCCCAAAGTACTCTCTCGTCTTATTTCAATATGAGCATTTTAAAACGTAATATTATTGTTGGTAGTGAACAAGGCATTCCCATTCGAGGTTATGGACAATCATCTCTTTCCCCACCACACCCCCGTTAGCCTTTAAAAATGTCATTCATGCCCCGAAACTTATCAAAAATCTAATATATGTGCGTCATTTACAACCGACAATAATGTTTTCCTTGAATTTGATCATTTTGGTTTTTCTGTGAATGACCTTATGACAGGGATGCAAATACTGAGATGTGATAGCACCGTCAACCTTTATCCTATCTCCACCTCCGTCAGCCATCCAACCTCCTCTCCATCAACCTTTGCAGCAATTTCATCTCCTTTATGACATAATAGATTAGGACATTTAGGAGACTCCGTTTTACGCTCTCTTAGCAAAAATAAATTTATTGATTACAAACATGTCCCTTCTCCTCATGTTTGTGAAACATATCAAGTTGTCATTTTATTCTTCATTCACTAGTACTTTAATGCATTTTGATATAATACGCAATGATTTATAGACTTCTCATATCTTAAGCACTGCCGGGCATCAATAATATATGTTGTTTTTAGATAATTACTCAAACTTCCTATGGACGTTTCTCATTAGTAATAAGTCTCAAGTCTATTCTATTTTTTCGTTATTCAGCACTTTCATTAAGACACAATTTAAAAATGAATATTAAATGTTTACAATGTGACAATGAGAAAGAATTCGATAATAATCAATTCAAACTTTTCTGCGCCAAACACGACCTTGTTTTTCAGTTTTCCTGTCCTCGCACCTCTCCATAAAATGACAAAGCCAAATAAAAAATTAGAACCATAAACAACTTAATCCGTGTCCTCCTTCCTCACGCCTCTATCCCCCTATTTTTGGCATTACGCTATATCAATGGCAACCTATCTCTTGAACATTCTCCCAAATAAGTCTCTCACTCATGTTCTCTATCTTCGGAATCCTTCCTATAAGCATTTACGAACTTTTGGATGTCTGTGCTACCCTCTCCATCTCTCCACACAAATCAACGAGCTGAAACATCAGTCAGCCCCGTGCACCTTTCTTGGCAACCCACTCAATCATCGAGGTTACAATTGTTATGACTTGTCAAACTGAAAAATAATCATTTCTCGGCATGTCATAATCGGTGAGTCCCAATTTCCATTTTCCAAACTCAATTCTCCATCCCCGAGTTCCTATGAATTCCTAAATGATGGCCTAAATCCCCTTCTAATTCATCACTTGCAAAATCCGTCGTCACCAACACCGACAGTCGTCCCCATCACTGCAGTCCTGAGGTGGGTAGTCCACCCAACCCCGCAACGGGGGCCTTAGAATATCCCTTCACGACCTTCTATCTTAGCTGCCTCTCGGCCAGCCCCCCCTCTCCCCGAGGCTACTGCCCCTTCTCGGCCTCACCACCTACTCATGGCAGTCCACCCAGTCCCACCTCCACTTCTCGGCCACCCCATCACAATCATATCCAACCTCCCGCGGCACACCTACGGACAATGGAAACACGTGTTATGCACGACATTTCCAAACCCAAACGATTATTTAACTTGTCCACTTCGGTTGCCCCTTCCCATATTCTTTGCAATCCGAAAGATATCTTGTCCGATCCTAATTGGAAAAATGCAATGATTGACGAATATAATGCTCTTATTGAAAATAAGATGTGGGATCTAGTACCACATCCTCCTGATGCTAATATTATTCGTTCTATGTAGAGTTTTCGACATAAAAAAATTTGATGGTTTTTTTTAGAGGCACAAGACCCGTCTTGTAGGTGATGGTAGGTCTTAACAGGTGGGAGTGGATTGTGATGAAACTTTCAGCTTGGTGGTGAAACCAACGACTAACCGTTCTCAGTATTGCTTTGTCCAAGTCTTGGCATATTCACAAGCTTGACATCAAAAATGATTTTCTGCATGAAGACCTTTATGAAATCGTATTTATGCATCATCCTATGGGATTAAGGGATCTGATTCATCCAGTTTATGTGTGTCTTTTGAAGAAATCACTCTATGGATTGAAACATGCTCCTCGTGTATGGTACCAACAGTTTCCTGATTTTGTATCCTCTATCGGATTTTCACATAGCAAATCTGATCATTCATTGTTCATCTATAGCAAGGGTAATGACATGGCATACATCCTACTATATTTTTATGATATCATCCTCACCACATCTTCTGATGCACTCCGTCGATCCATTATGTCACTCATTGCCTCTGGGTTTGCTATGAAGGATTTGGGCTCTCTAAGCTATTTTTTGGGCATTAATGTTATGATATATGCATGTGGCTTATTTCTTTGTCAAAGGAAGTACGTCGAAGAGATCCTTGATTGAGAATGCATGACGTCTTGCAAACCGGTCCACACACCGGTGGACACTAATTCCAAACTTAGTGCTTCTTCGGGTTCTCTGTATGCCGACCCAACTCACTATCGCAGTTTAGTAGGAGCATTGTAGTATCTCACTTTAATGAGGCCGGCTATATCCTATGTCGTGCAACAAATATGCTTACATATGCATAGCCCGACGGATGAACATATGAATGCCCTCAAACGTATTTTGCGATATGTACAAGGTACTCTTTATTTCGGCTTACACGTGTATAAGTCCTCATTCTCTGGTCTCACATCTTATTCTGATGCTGACTGGGATGGATGTCCTGACACTCGTCGATCCATGTCGGGTTACTGTGTGTTCCTCGAAAATAACTTGCTTTCTTGATCTTCTAAAAGACAACCTACTCTGTCTCGATCCAGTGTCGAAGCTGAGTACAGAGGTGTAGCAAATGTTGTTTCTGAGTCTTGTTGGATACGCAACCTTCTACTTGAGCTTCACTACCCAATCCATAAGGATACAATGGTTTACTGTGATAATGTAAGTGCGATATATCTTCCGGCAATCTCGTTCAACATCAGCACACTAAACACATTGAAATGGATATTCACTTTGTACGTGAGAAAGTTGCTCGTGGACAAGTTCGTGTTCTTCATGTTCCGTCCCGATATCAGATTGCTAACATATTCACTAAAGGACTTACGCGCATACTTTTTGATGATTTCCGAGCTAGTCTCAGCATACGAGAACCTCCCGCTTCAACTGCGGGGGTGTGATAAAATATTACCATATTTTGTATATCCTTTATATTAGGTAAATTTATATTCTAATTGTAATTAGGAAGATTTAATTACCATGTAAATAATTATGTAACCCTATATATATTGTAGACAATAATTAATGAATCAATGAGCACAATCCTACGTTATCTGATAAAGACATCAACGGAAGATAGAAAGAGTGATTGGAAGGTACATGTATGTATATATATATATATATATATATATATATATATTGCTGTATATGAAAACAAACTTGCCTTCTTAACTCCCTTTCTTTTTAAGTTCTTTTTTAATGTATGTATAGGTAGGATATGATGAACTTAGATGAATTGGGCAGAGAGAAACTAACACAAGAAATCATTGATGGGACCAATTGTAGCTTTTGAGTAAAGCTAGCTAATTATGCTTATAATATATGCATCCCATAGATATCAATTCCAAGGTCAAAGCATGAAGCTTCTGAGTCAAACACCACTAGCTTGTTAGATCAAAAGTACGAAATATAACTAGTTTTTAGTAAACATATGAAAATGGACACATTCATGAAAGATATAATTGTGCCCACGGTGGTGGAGATACCACTTGTGGTAAAAAAAATTTTGGCAATAACTCCTCCAAAGTGAAATGTTGGGCCTTTTGTTCATTATACTACTTTTTTTTTCTGGGTGACTTCTTTTGACCTTAGATTATATATGTTAAACTTGGGTACATTGCATTTCCAAGGAAGTTGAAAGTAAAATTATCTGCGCACAATCATTTTTAATGTATATAAAATGCTCATGCTACTCATATTTGTGTCCAAACTTAGCTTAATTCATGGGATAATGACACTTTGCTCTATTGCCAGTTATTGATCTAAATGGAGGACTAGTGTATAAAGGCTGTTCTTTCTCATAGACGGATGTACCAGTGTAACTTATGCTTCACGTAAATTTAGTAGTTTTTGTCCGGACCTTGAATATGTATTAAGAAATCTACTAAATATATATAATTATTTGATTATGAATTTAATTATTATTACTATTATTATATATTAACTTGAGGCTATTGTAGGAATTCATGAACTTCAACTCCTAGTGTTTCCTATGTTATTTCTCTCCTTTCATCTGAATCCTTGGGAGTGCTGCTAGTTATTCCGCTCGATTTTGTACTAGATTTGACTTTTAGTTTTGTAAATGTGCAATCTAATTCGAGAATCGAATAATTTTGGTTTAATTCAAGCTTTTCTGTTAGACTAATGTTTTATTTAGTTATGACATGGGAAGTTTAGTTTTCATGAACTGTGACGAAGGTAATGCAAAACATGTACCTTACTTGCTTTTGCAGATTGTCATGCTGCTAGTCGCAGTGCCATTAGAATAATCACTCACATCACTGACAACTGCATGCCGGAGACTCCAGTAACTCATAAGCATGCCTTCATCTACTTAGTGCATATTCTCTCCTTGTAATTATTCTACAAGCTTTTATAAAAAAAAATGGTTCGTTCGTCTAGTCAAGTTGTAATAGTATTAATTATGAATTGCAAGGAATGACATGACTTAAACCATATAATTGCTACAAACCTCGTTCTATTGTTTTACATGATAAGCAAGGAAGTTGACTAACCCACACATAGAGTTGGAGTTGGAGTCAACCGTAGAATAGTGTAATTCTACTTGATTGGAGACTTCTCATTGATACAATATATATAGTTGTTTACAAGTACAAATCTTAATTGTATTAGGATATCTAATTTTCATAATTACATCAAAATCCTAATTACAGAATATATGGAGAATATTAATATATTCTCTATCACACACCCCTCAGTCGGAGCGGGAGGAGGCCGGACGCTGAAACTGGATCTGAAGTAGAGGAACAACTGCCAAGGAAGTCCTTTAGTAAATATATATGCGTACTGATATGAAGAAGGAACATGTAACACCCTAACGTGACCCATGACAACCTTCTCACGAACAAAATGAATATCCATCTCAATGTGTTTGGTTCACTGATGTTGGACCGGGTTATGAGACAAGTAAACAGCAGATATGTTATCACATTAGACAAGGGATGTCTTACGTAAGGGACAATGAAGCTCCAGAAAAAGGTTTCTGAGCCAGCAGATCTCGGCAACCACGTTCGCAACGCCTCTATATTCTACTTCTGCACTCGAACGAAAAAGTGTGACTTGCCGTTTGGTAGACCACTAGATGAGATTATCACCCAAAAATACACAGTAACATGAAGTAGATCGACGTGTGTCCGAACAGCCGCCCCAATCGGCATCCGTATACGATATCAGCCTGGACGATGCAGATGGATAAAGATGTAATCTGTAGTCAAGAGTACCCTTAACGTACCGAATGATACGTTTAAGAGCGGTAAAGTGAGGTTCCCTGGGAGCGTGCATGAACAAACACACATGTTGAACGACATAAGTAATGTCGGGCCTAGTGAAGGTAAGATACTGAAGTGCACCAGCAAGACTCCTATAAAGAGAAGGAGCGAGCACCAGATTTCCGTCATTGGCACTTAGTTTCGATTTCGAGTCAACTAGAGTGGGCATGATCTTGCAGTTTGCCATTTTAGCCCTGTAAATAATTTCTTCGGCATACTTACGTTGACACAGGAACAATGTATTTTTGGATCTGGTCACTGAAATCCCCAAAAAATAACTCAACTTACCCAAGCCTGTCATAGCAAATTTGTATTTGAGCAAGGTAATGATCTCATTTTTTCAGCACATCAGATGAGGCAGTCAGAACAATATCATCCATATATAGCAAAAGGTATGCAGTGTCATTACCTCAATGAAAAATGAAAAGGGAATTATCACTTTTGTTGCACACAAACCCGATTTGTATGATGTAAGTAGCAAAGCGCTCATACCAAGCTCTAGGGGCTTGTTTTAAGCCATAAAGTGACTTTCGAAGACGACAGACATACTGAGGAGCCTCTGGATACACAAAGTCAGGTGGGTGATGCATATATATTGTTTCTTTCAAATCACCATGTAAGAACATATTTTTCACATCAAACTGATGAATCAGGAAGTTATTTCCCATTGCTATGCTCAAAACAGTGTGAATGGTGGCTGGTTTAACCACTAGACTGAAGGTCTCACCACAATCAACCCCCTCCTGTTGTCCCGTGCCATTTGCCACAAGTCTCGCCTTATGGCGTTCAAGCTCACCACTATCTCTAAATTTGTGATGATATAGCCACATGCAACGGATCACATTTACCCCCTCTGGTCTCGGTACAAGATCCCAAGTGCGTTATGTAGTGAGCGCATTAAATTTCTCACGCATGGCCGCATTCCAATTCAGGTCAAACTTGGCTAATTTTGAGTTTTTAGGTATATGTGATATGGTATGAGTGAATAGGTTAAAATGGACATTCGGTTTGAAAATCTCGTGCTGGGCATAGGTTTCTATACGGTGGTTTAGAATCGGGACTTTTGGGCTAATGGGAAGTGGAGGTAGTGGGGACGTGTGAGTGACGATATCGTGGGGTAGTGTGGTTGGCGGGGTTGTTGGGGGCAGATGGGTGGTTGATGGGGACTGTTGGGATGTCGGTGGGGTGTTGGGGCTGTGAGGTAGGGGGCTGGTCGACGAGGACAGGGAGGTCGTGACTAGAGCTGTAGGTGGGGGTGTTCGACGAGACTTGGGGCAGTGACGAGACAACGGGAGGGGGAAAACCGTGACGGGACCGACGGAATATTAGCACTAAGGATGGCATTTGGCATGAGGGGAGATATCCGGGTGATCAAGAAAGTCGTAATCAGTGACTTGAAGTTGTTGGACGTTTACAAATGGGAAAACATTTTCCTCGAATGTGACATGGCGAGAGACTATGATTTTATGTGTGGACAAATCATAGCATAAGTACCCTCTATGGTTCGACGGGAAACCTAGGAAGACGCAGGGAGAGGTGTGAGGTTCTAATTTGTGATGGGCCGTGGAGGTAAGATTCGGGTAGTATAGACAACTGAAAATTCGAAGGTGATCATATGAAGGGATCCGATAGAATAGAATTTTGGTAGGGGTTTCATTTTGAAGGGTACGGGTATGTAATATATTAAGAAGGTATTCTACCATTTTTAATGTGTATACCCAGAAGGGAGGGGGAAGAGAAGCATGAAAGAGCATTGTACAGATCATATTGTTAATGGTGCGGAGTATTCTTTCGGTTTTACCATTTTGAGGTGAGGTATAGCGGAACGAGAATCGAAAGACCATGCCATTATCCACACAAAATGTATGAAATGGGAAATTGTTAAACTTATGACCATTGTCACATTGGAATGATTTTATGTCCTTTTCAAACCATATTTTAATATATGTTCGAAATTCAGGAAACGTAGAGTAAACTTGAGACTTATATTTGAGTGGATAGACCCCAAGAAAGTGAGAGAAGTCATCTAATAATACCAAATAATATTTATGATTCAATTTGCTAGTAATGGGAGATGTCCATAAATTTGCATCAATAATGTCAAAAGGAAAAAAGTAACACTTAAAGATGACGTAAACGGAAGTCTAACATGCTTTCATAGAGGACAAGAATAGCAATTGTGGACAAGTTTCCCTTTATTACATCGAATTAAATTGTTACTTCTAAGAAAGTTAAAAACTGGTGCTCCCGGGTGTCCAAGTCTATTGTGCCAAGTTGATGGAGAGATTGCAATTAGAGAGGTATGTGGATTGATACTTTCAGTGGAAGTGGATGAGAAAGGATAGAGGCCCCCACACTATTGCATCTCGTAAGAGGTGTCCCCGTACGGCGGTCCTTCACAGAAAAATCAAAAGGGTCAAACTCAATAGACACGGAATTGTCACTAGCGAATTTTCTAACATAGATTAAGTTTTTAATGATATTAGGAGCATAGAGGACGTTTTTTTAGGGAAAATAGAGGGTGAGGTGGCGGTGTCTTAGTGGTGACATAGCCTTGAATTGGAATGCGATTGCCATTTTTTACCAAAATAAATTGAGGATTGCGCAAATTAAAAAGTTGAGGAAGATTACCGGAGTCATGAGTGAGGTGAGATGTGGCACCCGTGTCCATATACCAGGCATCATCGGGCTGCTATGGTTGTTGGGACAGAGATAGGTAGGCCTGACGTTGTTGGTCCGTGTAGCGGGGGGCTAGAAGTGGGCCTAGGATTCCCGGCTATTGGCGCTACCCGGTGAATTGGGGATGGGCAGTCATATACGGATATGGTGGTGAGGCCCAGGTCCCGGGGCTGTGGGCTACGATCATGTGTCATGGTGTTGGGCCAGTCCACTGAGAGGGGCGTTAGTCCGATCGTGACTGTCCAATGGACTTGGAGTTACCGCCACGGCCCTTCCCTCAGACGCTACCTCGATTCCCGCAGCCATGGCCTTTTCCGCCTCCTCGGCTACCACGTTAAGGGTGGTGGTCCGTGTTGTGTTATGGACCGGCGGGTGTAGTGGCGGTTTGCGGTACGTCAACCGCCAATGCTTATTGATTGTGTTCGTCTTGTTTGTCTCATCTAGTCTCTTTCAACAACAATTGTGATCGGGCTTTGTTGAAGCTAGGGAGGGGATCCGCTTGTTAGATCATCGTTGCAAGTGTGTCGTACTCACCCTTCGGCAAACTATTGATGAGTTGTAAAACCATCTTTGTTTCGAAAATCGGAGTGCTAATGTTGGACAATTGATCAACAACCAATTTTAGTTGTTTTACAATAGTTTGACATGTTGGCAAACTGTTCAAGACGGGTATTGTTAACTTGTTCTTCCAAATAGACGATACTTGTATGTTTGTTGTCTTGAAAGATTTCCTCTAGTTGTGTCCATAATTCGTGAGTCGTAGCACCTATCTTCATTATAGTATGAAGTAAATCCTTGGAGATTGTGCCATATATCCATTATTTAACAATTGCATCTAGCCGCTTCTACGTCAGGTGGATGAGGCGTGGTGGCATCAATGTGATCAAGGACGTTGTATGCACAAGCATGTATTTGAAATAATTCAACTCACGATGAGTATTGTCCATCCTCTTGATCAAGAACCAAAGGGATAAAGTTCTTGATATTTGTTACGGCGAAGGCCGAATGAAAGGAGGTAGGAGAGGAGGATGCGTGACATCGGGGTTGGAGGAGGAACCCTCGGTAGATTCGTGAGTAGCCATGAGGGGCAGTTTTCAATGGTTCAAGAGAAGGAAAAAAATTAGGGAGGGTGGGGGGGGGGGAGGAAGGGTTGCCGCCGCCAGAAGAAAGGAGATGGGGGGGGGGGGGGAACAAGAGTGGTAAGAAGAGTGTTTAGGGTTTGACTCTTGATACCATGTAGAATAGTGTAATTCTCCTTGATTGGAGGCTTCTCATTGATACAATATATATAGTTATTTACGAGTACAAATCCTAATTGTATTAGGATATCTAGTTTTCATAATTACATCAAAATCCTAATTACAGAATATATGAAAAATATTAATATATTCTCTATCAGCAACATCCCATAAGAGCCGAGTCCTTAAAGGGTGACAAGACATTCACCTAGGCCATTACCGATGCTAGTTATGTCCTGAAATTGCTAATCACAAACGTAACGACAAACAATTTGACACAGCCATGGTTTAGAACCTAACCTAAAATTTTAAAGTTTAAGTTTAGCACCTTAAAAATATGATCACATTGCAAACTGTTATATTGTTTATCCTTGCCATATTCATATCCACCCGGAAGCCTGTGCCACTTTAATCTCTTATCATGAATCTCTTAAACCCCCGCCCACTCCTTCCAAACACCATAACTGTTATCGGCCATAACTTCATTTATCTTTTCAAGAGATGGACATGAAAAAGAATCACAAGAAATATCTTTAAGGACTACGGTTAAAAGATATGCTCACATGGTTCCCTTCAACTTTGTATGCCTACCAATTTATAGGTAACAGAGTTGATTCAGTTCAGTGAAATAAGGAATTCAGTGCTCTTGTCCTGGTAGCATAGGTTCACTGTCTTGGCTTCTCAAGGTCATCTCTGATAACACTCGGCACATGCCAGCTACCTTGCTCTGACTCCTATGTTTCAAATTCGACATAAAATGGCCTTAGACATGAGAATGATGATAAGGTTGAAAATATTATGGAAGTAGTCATACGATAAGTTACCTGAATAACAATCAATAATGTGCAAACAAATGGAGTTTAAGTCCATCTCTTGAAGCTGTCATCCGGATCTGTAATTTGTAAATTGTACATTTACAAAACCTCAATGCTAATTACCTAATTCATCAATTAACAAGAAAGGAAAAGCATCATATTGGCAATAAATAGACGAAATCTTCACCCTGTATTAAACCTGGACCTACAGCTAGCTTCTTATTAACTTGGCCATTCAACAAAGTCGTGAGCATCGCTAGGGACAATGAAAAGATGAGGGATTTGAAATCCACAGGCAGACCAGTTTATGGGCAGGCATTAAACTACTACACATTATGAGATCACTATATACGGAAATAGTTGCTCCATGTTTAGTAGAGAGGGAGATCATGTCTATTTTTAGCATTGTATGATAAAGGTTTCAAGTTTGTCCACTGTTTAACAGGTCACAAACGCGTCAAAAATCTAGTTCATTATTTGTCCTGATGTTTTTCCTTCATTCTAGGGAAAAAGTTAGTGCCTAATGGTTGGAACAAGAGGTCTCTCATCTATTTGGACAGCAGCATATAACCGGTACCTGACGAAGAAACTTATGTTCCAGATTGAGCAACTGAACCAGAAAAACTAACTGAAAAGAGGGAGTCCCTTCCCCTAGTCTTTTTTTTCAACTAGAGAAGTTATTCTATCACCTAATATATGAACTTTAGTACGTAGAATCAGAAAACAGAACAGATATTCATAATAACTTTTTATTCATTGTTTCTGGGAGATAAAATTTATCGTGCAGTCAACCCCAACTAGTTAGTTGATGCATAGTTGATTTTTTCTGTTAAGGTAAAGTTTTATTAATAAAGAGTAGCAAGATATCACTGCAGCAAAGTTGATCGATTGATAAATTCTAAGTTGGATATTTTATAACTCCATTGTAAACTAGAAGGAGGCACAGACAGAAAGGATAACACAACCAGAAACACATCAGGAGCCAAATTGCTAGATTCAGATGGCCAAGCACCATCTACATTTCATGTACTGTTCAGAGAAAATACTGCCCCAATGATGAATTATCAACCTACTTCAGCTTAGAGGTCAGATTAACAGGCTTCGAGACACTTAAGCAAGTGGATCGGTCAGTGTGGAGGAGAAGAATTTACTCTTAACTAGATGGACAATGCTGCTGACATATTGTAACTTCAAGATAAACCAGCATCTGATTGGCTTATCAACATTCAACAACTAATCTTGAGAAAGGAGTTTAATCGTCTTGCCCTCTAGACCATGAGAGCATGCAAACTAAGCCTGGTATTTACGGGGAGAAGGATAGAAGGGCGGGCCCATTATCCCCGAGTTCGATGGCTGTGGTTGGTCCTAAGGGTTGGGCCCAGATGGATTTCACTCATAAAAGAAGAGCCTACTAAAGAAATATTTTTTCTGATAAGTAATAAGGAATTTTATTATAGAGAGAATAGCACCAAACTAGTGCCACAAAACAGAGTTACAGATTGTGCAATTCCTCGTAGTATCTAACATGGCATTTACGTCCTGTATAAAAGTTGTGTTGCACCAAAAGCTATCAAAGAAAAAGCTCTAAACATAGGATAAGAATGTGTCTCTTGTCGCCTTCAAAATTCTGATAAAGCTTTCAGTCCAAACTGTGCACCAAATACATTATGCTAAATTATGGAAGTAGCACTTCAACGTTGAAAAGATCGAATAGGAAAGCAGCAGTCTGTCTCTTTCCTCTTCCTGAATTATGCTAAATAACATCAGAGAAAGTCAAGTAAGTCAGAGAATCCCCATTTCCTTGCTGAAACATGCATATCCCTATACAAGTAGCTTTTGTTTTTGTTCCTTTTTAATACACATTGAAAAACATCCTTAACTCCAAACTCACCATACCACCCGCACCTCAGAAAAGAATCAAAGGATATGAAAACAGAAAAGGCATGTAAAACAAAGCGTGGACACCTGGGAGAAATTACAATTACGTTGACTAGTGAGGCCAACATTTGCACCATCTACCACTGCATCAAGTGGATACTTTAGCCCATTCCTGGACGAGGCGCACCTTGAAAATTGTCCAACATTCCCTCACGAATGCCTGAACCCTGGAAACTCAAACATTGGGAATTGAAAGAAGTATTCCACCTATTCTGAACCAATATATTTAGGAGTAACAGATATTTCAGAATCCAGTTTAATGGAGAGGATAATAATAAATGAATATGCCAAATTGCCAATTTTAGTTATAAATAACAACTAGGCATGCAGTTCTTTTTAGTGTTACCATATCATGATCCAGTTTTATTGCCAACAACCAACATTGTATTATAAAGAGATCTAATTCCCCTCAGTATCATTAACAATTCTATATTGCAGATACAGTCATCTATAGAGAGATTCCTACTTATTCATTAGATATTCACCCTAATGAAACTTTGAGTAAAACAATAGAAGTATAATGGCAAAAGAAACAGAATTATCAAATATCAATACCGGGAAACCACTTCATGAATCAAGTGTCACACTCATGATAAACCTTCTAAAGACTCTAATAGTCGAAAATATATACAGGATACTGCAAATTAAGTATGACAAAACAACTCGTGCAATGTGTGATATGTGTATTAGGTGCGACGGGTTCAAACCTTAGTAGAGACAAAAGCTTGGTATTTAAGTGGAGAAGGGTATAGTGGCTGACCTATTATCTGCTGAGTTTCAAACCTAGAGCCGCAGGCCCTCGAGGATTTCTACTATGAACAAAAGTGTGACAAAGAACCAGTCAGCCATTTAGTTGACGGGATGCAACAGTTTTTAATACTGGGCCAAAATCATATCGGTTGTACTAAAATCAAAGAACACAACAGAAGAGGATTATCACACCAGAAGTTGCACAAAGTTGGCCGTAGCTTCTCTTTCACAACCCAATTTTGCCAAAGAATTAGCAAATGTTCTCTGTCAATAAATTCCTGAGTCCTGACTCATCTATTTCAATATCAAGACTCTCCATTTCGGTTCCCAACCACCTCCTCCATTCACCACACCTTCCTTCACCTTCTCTTCATCCCAATAATCCACCCCAATTTCTCCTGTTGCCTCGTTACTTAAAACAATTCTCTAAAACACACAACAGTCTCTTCCGAAACTTGCCTTACTTGTTCTCTTAATTATGCATCAATTCATATTCAAGCCCTTCCCATTTCGACTAATTCTTATTAGGGCAGAGAGCTCTGCCCCATCAGGCACAACCCCAGATTCTCCGATATGGATAATTTGATATCCACTTTCTAAGCCTTATCAAGGGTTAATTTCCCGTTCAAATGTTAGTTATTCACTCAGATGTCATGTGAAAGTAGTCAAAAACATTAACATAAATATGATTTATATTAGAGGACTTAATTTTATTTGAACTGTAGGATCATCCTGACCCAACACTCTTACATGCACAAAAACTCGTTTTCCTATTCCTACACGGTATTCTATCATGTGGGAAATCGGAGTTGAACCCTACTTTTAAGTAACACATTATAATGATGAACATTATGTCATTATGCACACCCATTCTCTTAGAAATCTCAAAACCCTTTTGAATACCCAATTTCCTAGTCTATACACTATCCCCAGAAACAGAATCTATTGAACACAAATAAAGCAACACATTATAATGATGAATATTTAGATTCAGTGGAACATTGTTGAACTTTCGGAATCAACCGCTCTACGTAACAAGGTATAAGTCTGCTACACTCTAACCTCTTCAAACCACACATTGTCTGATTTCACTGAGCATATTGTTATAGTGGAACATTGTTGAACCGGGGCATCTTCTCAAACGCAAAGCGCTTCAGTTCCCCCGCTTGGCGCACAGCGAGCTCTCTCGGTGGACTTATTGGAGAAGTGCATATTAATTTAAGTCAAAATTAAATTACTTCAATGAAATTCAAATTACATTCATTTGGGTTAGTACATTAAATTGGGCTTGACAAGATGAGTTCAACCCATGTCTTTTTAGCCTAAGATTCACTAGAATTACTTGGAGACCGAAATACCCAAGTTCTAGCTTACATATATATATAAAGAGGTCTTTTTTTAAGACATTTTGAAACTTTGCATAGCATCTTGACTAGAGGCACATGAGAGCAAAGACATTTACCTAAGTCTTCTCCAAAGGTCTTCTAGGAGAGTTCGGAAGACGTCTTCCCTATAAAATAATTCAAAGTGCTGCTCAAATTCTTCCAAGTTTCAACACATCAACAGAAGTTCATTATTCATTCGAGAAAGACGCTACATTGACCATCGAATCAAGGCGAACAATATGAAGATTAGAATCAAGGGATACATATAGAGTTGTACTCACAAAAATATCAATAAAATATTTTTCTCTCATATTTATTTTGTGATTGCAGTTATTTATTTTATGCTAGCAAAACTCATCGTGAACAGTTTCATATTTGGCTAAGCCTTTTTCTTGGACTTCTATAAATTAAGGTTCATTCGTGTAGCGCTTAGATTATTTAGAGTCTTGTTTAGAGATAGAATTTGTAAGATACAAGTGTTACCTTGTCACTTGTGTAACTTTTTTTCCAAGTGAATTTCGGGAGTTTAGTTCTCTTAATATTTTGTTCTCTCCTTTATATAGGGGATTGCTCATCTCGCCCGTGAATGTAGGTCAATTGTCGAACCACGTTAAATTATTATTATTTTTTAAGTATATTTTTCTTTTATTATCTAATATATCACCTTTTAAGATTTGCTTTATTAGCTTTCACATAAAACCTAATTCGTTGGATCCTAACACAAAATAGTACTTAGTTCAATATCCTCATTAGAGCTTAGTACATGGAATCAACCCCTTTTAAATTAGTGTATTAAGGGGGGCCACACACTGGGCATGAACATTATATTAGATGAACAAAGAGTCTTTACATTTTGGATATGTTCTTTCCTTGTTCCTAGAAAAAAACGAAGATGCTCATGCGACATTATTCTTACCACGACCCCTATTTGCAAAGATATATATCCTAATCATACACAAGAAAATAAATCATAACTTTTCGTACATGAAAATTTAAATAATTTTAAAGACAACGAATTATGGTTGTTTGATTAAGAAAAAAACAACTATTTCACATGAAAGGGATAAATTAAGTTATTTATAAGGCATTCTAATTCGTGCTACCCCATGTGATCAAAGTTGTCATATGAAATCTATATTATTGAAGTTGAAGTATCCATTTTAAAAAGTTTCAAGGCAATTTATGTGCCTGACAAGCAAGAACTTCTGTTATACTCGACCCAGGATGCACCCTCAGCTGTTGGGCCTCCATATGTTTATTTTCCCCTTTACCAAAACAACAATTTCTTTTCTTTACTTATTGAATTTGATTCCTAGCGTGACTTGAAACGTCGCATTTTCAACAATCAAATCTATAGCTCAAATAGGTTGATCGCTTTCATTTTGATGTTTTTATCTTCTAGGTACGTCTACAAGAAAATCAAGATGCCATGGCTGAAAAGCAAGTTCTACTTCAAATGGTAATAGTGACAATTATGCAAGGCTCTATTTTTCTTTCTTTGTTTTTTGATTTTTTCTAGGGTGGAATTTTCAGTCCTTTTGCTATAAATTCTATTCATGTTCTTGTGGTACAGCAAGTTAGCAGCGTGGCAGACAAAGACTCGATTCGAGAAGGTAAAAAAGAAGAAGAAGGCAACGGATAATTATTTGGAGATTGACATAGCGGGCCTCCTTAAGAGTGGATTGAATGTCAATGACTGCGATGGGGTAATTTTTGAAACTTTTTATTTTGGTATTAAAATCTTGAAAGTTTTATTATCTTGTTTCGCTAAAATATGATACGTACCTTATAGTTATAGGAAATTTAAATAATTATTTATGTCATGATACACGTACTTTTATGAAAAGGTAATTTTAGGCCGTTCAATGAGATTTTAGACATAAATCTAGTAAATTAAAGTGCGTAAAATGATACTAGAAAAATTATTTTTAAGGAATATGTATGTATGTATGAAGGAGTTTTCACCCCTAGTGGATACAAATGAAGATGACGCAGCAATGCCACTTACCAATATAAATGGGAGTATAGAATATAGTTCTTTTTATATTATATTTAATTTAATAAATTTGATATGTTTATTTGGAGTTAATTTGATCATAAAGGACATTGGCCAAAACCTCGGCCTAGAACAACAAGCAAATGGACCCTAAATTTATGCTTTGTGCCTTGTATTTTCCTCTGCTGCCTCATTTCCCAGTTTGTAGCTAACTTCTCAGTCTTCCCATTCTCTTTTCTGACCCAATCAATTTGGGTGTTCCTGTTTTTCTGTCGTGTTCTTCTCTCATATAGTTTTTCCTTTTCCTTTTATGTCTATCTCAAATGAGACCAAAAACTACTATTTTTGCAATGTTATGTTTGTAAAATACAAATTTGGTCAATTGGTGTTAATGTTTTTCTTCCTTCAGCATCTAAACACACTATAGAGTACAGAGAAAAGTTGCGGGGTTTAGAGTTTCACACTAATTCTTTCATAACATTTTTCCATAATAATATTTTAGTTATACACAAGTTTGAGTGTCTTGTACCACCAGTTAGTCAGAACAAATAGGGCTCAAGTGACCCGCAAGGGTAGCCAAGTTGGTGTAGCAGTAGAGCGCGGGACCGCAAGGTCACGAGTTCGATTCCCTGCATAAACCTTCTTGGTTGAGCCATCACACACATAAGTGTGGTTAATCGGTGACGCGTGATTTGCGCTATTGCGTCGGTCAGGAGTTTCTGTCAAGACTGAAAGAGTAGCCCGCGGTTCCTTCGTCAACAAAAAAAAATAGGGCTCAAGTGTCCTGAGTTTAAGCCAATGAGGTCATTTTGGTAAGATCATGTAGATGATTGGTGGACCAGTAACTAATTTGGCGGGTGATTAATGTGCATTTGACTAGCTTAACGGGGCCTAGCCTCTAGTCTCACCAAATAACAAGCATTACACATGGTGGATGTCAATCTTTCAAGTTACTTTAAATCCTGCCTATAAATTTTCCTCAACTGCTATGTTGGGAGAACTAACATGTCAACCAAATAAATTATATGTATCCAACTTAGATAGTAGTTTAACTGTCACTGAATTGAAGTACTAATAGACATTGTTTTCTTTTCAGGTTAAAATCCCTTAGTTATTATTCTCAAGATAATTTATATCCACCATTTCAAATTAGGAGATAATTTTGTTAATTAAACTCTAAAATAGCTCTCTTTGGTATAGTACAAAATGGTTCATTTGTGTTTGTCTTAAATCACCAGAGAAGCTCTCTCAAGGAAAAATAAAATGTTTTTTGAGATAAGATCCCACACGTCAGTCTCCTTTGACAACAATTCCTAGGAAAATAACATGAAATTACTATGAATCTTCATGATCTAAACTGACAATTGATATATCAGTGTGCCCCTACAAGTAGATTGTATTATTGTTCATCTTTTGGACAACTTTAATTTTGCTATTGTTTTATAGTATACCACTAGACTTATTCAATTTGTTATGGGCTTGCTTACTCATTAAGCTAGCATTCAAGTCATAAATTTTGGAATAAATTTTGAAATAATATTTTTAAATATGTGTTTGACCATAGATTTTGAAAATATATCTCAAAAAAGTTTTTAAGTTCCAAAAAATTATTCTAGATCAGATTTTGGGTTTTTGGAACTTTCAGTCACATTACTTCAAAAAATTTTAAAGTAAAAATACATGTCCCTTCAAGTTTAAAAAATCACGACTTCAAACACTTAAATTTTCAAATTCAAAATTTATGGACAAACGAGAGCTTAAAATGATTGACAATTAATCCATCTAAATATACCCTAACATATGAGACGGAATTAAGTAATTCATTTGCATGTCTTTTTTACAACTTTTCCACTAATCAGAATATATTTTTTGCACATGCATTTATTCTCTCCAATAAATTATCTGAAAAAAGACCGAATAATAATTTTTTAAAAGAAAGATATCCCATAGTGCCAAACACTTCAGCCTTTCACCCACTCCAAGTCGCTAGTCAAATCTTTTCCTATTCTTATATTTCCGTTTGTTTCAATCTTCTTCATTAGACAATTGCAGATACACACAAAATGGGTCATGGAAATTCGAAATCGGATTCCTCCTCCGGCGACGGCTCAAAACCGTCGCGGATGAGAAGACTCGGTCGACGGCTTCGCCTTCACAGTCGTCACACTTCTGGTTCACAATCTCACACCTCTAAGATCCTTAAGGAAGAAGACTTTGCTGGCATCGCTCTCATTCGGATCATCAGTGTAACTTCTATTTTAAACTTTTTTCAACGAAATTCGCATATTTTCGCATTCGCTCTAGTAAATATTATACGTATATCGTATTTCCGCGTAAGTTTGTAAGAGACAGAGTTTAACTATCTGTAGGTAATAATTCCTTCAAATTTTGCTGATTTTTATACACACGTTGGTAAACGTAGTGCGTATTCGTATTTACGCGTTTTTATGTTCTGAAAAGAATCAATTGCGTAACTTTCTGTAACTAGTCTCTACGAATTTTGCAAATTTTTATACATAATCTGGTAAATGTAATACGTATATGTGCTCGATGTGCGTGTGAATTCATATTTGCGCGTAGGTTCTGAAGAAGACAGAGAATTTAATTATCTATAGGTAATTCCTTCAAATTTTGCTGAATTTTATACACACGTTGGTAAATGTAATGCGTTTTCGTATTTATGCGTGTTTTTTAAGTTCTGAAAAGAATCAGTGCGTAACTATCTATAACTAGTCTCTACGAATTTTGCAAATTCTACACATAATCTGGTAAATGTAATACGTATATGCATGGTGTGCGTGTGAATACACATTTATACATATTTTAACTTTTGAAAAGACTCAAAGTGTAACTTTCTCTAACTAATTTACAAATTTGGTAAAAAAAATTACACTCAAGTCTTATAGATGGAATATTTATATGTGAATGTTTTGTGTGCTATATGTATGTTAATTTAAGTTTTGAAAAGATGCAGAGTGTAGCTTTCTGCAACTAATCCTACAAAGTTTGCAAAAATGTGTACACAATCTGGTAAATGTAATACCTATTGTGTGTATTAAGTTTTACATATGGATGAACTTGTGGTTGCTTTGTTTCAGGCAGAGATGAAATTCAAGGACAAATGGCTAGCTTGTATTTCTCTTGGTGAACAGACTTTTCGCACTCAGGTGTCTGATCAGTTAAGTACATGTGCCTGCAGATAGTTTCTTGGTATTGAATTTGTGCCTGCAACAATGTTCACAGTACACACACAGAGATAAAACACGTACTCCCTCTGTCCCAATTTATATGACACACTTTCCTTTTTAGTCAATCTAAAAAAGAATGATACATTTCCTTATTTAGCAATAATTTAACTTTAAACTTTACCTTTTACGCTTAATGAGATGATCTATAACCACACAAATATCTTTGGCTTGTTTTAGACCATAAGATTCAAAAGCCTTCTTTTATTTCTTAACCTCCTTAGTCCGTGCCCAGTCAAACTACATCATATAAATTGAGACGGAGGAAGTATTTTGCATATAAGTAACTGGAGTATTCACTTCTGCCACTTCTTGTAATCCACAGTTATAGTTGGGGGTGGGGGTTGCATATGCTATTTGTTGCTCAGTACGTTGGGTGTGGGTACAGTAATCAAAGGTTGTTTAGATTTATTTTAACAATTTGAGGATAATTTGCGAAAAATGAAACTAGCTTTTACCTAAAGTAGTCTAGATTTCGAGAAGAAAAACAAAGATGATGAGTTCAAGTTACGATGTTCTAGTTTTATTTAACAAAATTGCCTTTGAGATTTGAGCATGCAAGTGATGAACAAATTTTGAGTTTACCCATGGTTATTTTGTTGGAGCTGGACAATTGAGTAAATAAAAAAGAACTAGAACTTTAACTAGCTTCTTTACCTGCCTGGATACTTCAAAATACACTATAGTAAAAGACATGAAAAGTGACACTATTTCATTTGGAATTATAACAGGAAAACACGCGCACATTTTAAATATTTTTGGAGCAAAAAGTTGGAAAATTGCTGCTAATCTTCTGTTTATCTTACAACTGTTCAGCGTTATTATCTTGATGTGCTGTATAGTTCTGTAACACAATTTATACACTCTGAGACTCATCTTATCTTTGGAATATTACTTGCTTTGGATCATTATTTCTCCAGAAAATGATAATGTGCCAAGTATGATATGCACAGAAGTACGCCATCTCCTTGTTATTTGGTATTTTATCAATCTGCTACTGCATGTTTTATTTATTAAGAACTGGAAGAAGGCGTATATATTCACCTAGGAGATGTAGATGACACATTTTCACCTGGATTTTCTCCAGCCATTCTGTAATGTAGAAAAAGGAAAAAAGGGCATAGTTGTGCTTGGCTTCCCTACCTTTTACACCACAAACTAATTCTTTTTGTTCTGTTTATCTCTTTGCAGAACTGACAAGCCGGCCTGGAACTCAGTGAGTAAACACTTGATTTTTTACTATTGCTTCTGAAATCACATATTCCCTTTACTTTTAGTATTTTTAATTTGATCAATGCATATATAGCTGATAAAACCTTTTGGCCACAATTATTGTTGCTTCCCCACATCGATTAAACACACATACTTATTTAAGAAATTTATGGTGATTATAGAAATAAAAATGTCTAGTCCTTGTACATGCAAAATTTTCTTTGTTGGGTAGGCGTTGGGTGATCTTTCTAGTCTTTAACTTACCTTTCGTTTATCAAGCCCGAGCAAGGTATGATAACTGAAGTCTAGTTAGGCAAGTTGCAGTTGGGCTTGCACTGACCCTGCAATCCTGGGAATCTTTATTCTGTTTAGTACACACTTGTCTTGGTTCTGCCATCTCATTGCATTAGAGTGTTGCATTCTCGGTTATGCTATCTGTGATAGAACCTGATCATTCAAGTAAAAGCATAAGAAACGAGTAAATAACCCAAGATCTTTATAATTTCCTTTGGAAGCCTTTATACCTCCTCTCGAACTACATCTGATGTGGGACATTGTATATCTCTATCAACTTCCTGCATGTGCTAGGATTCACATGTGAAATAAATTTGAACATACAGGTGAATGTACGAGCTTACGAAAGTTTGTTGTGATGCCATGTGAAAGAAATTAAGCACCCAACCAATGTTTTTATAGGGGAATGTGCTAGCTATGTGTGAATTAGCCCAAATTTTTGTAAACCCCTTTGATGCTCGTATATACCTGATGAGACACTTCGTATATTTCAAAGACATCCAAATTCTAGAGAGGATAATGGCAAGTTATAGAAGCTATTTTGACCATCTGTAGTTTCTTCTTTAAATAATGAAGTTATTTGTGTCATGAGCTTTTTGCTTATATCATTCAACCTTAATTCCTATAGGAAAGGAAGCTTCTTTTGGAAAGACATGGAGCACATCTTGCAAGAATATCTGTTTTTGAGGTGCGCCATACTTGTGGTTGTGGAAATAGATTGTATCTCTTGCTGGTCATATTTGACCATTTTAGGTCTGAAAAAGGTGAATGGAGGAGCTTGATAATTTCTGGGCGTCATGATTCATGTTGAGAATGTTATTGGTAAATATGAAAATTAGGATATATGCTTTCTGTCATACTGAATCATTCATGAATTATGTAGCTCCTGGGATTTATATACAGTTCTCAGGGGCAAGATTAAGCCTCACTTTTATCTTGGTATGTGTGGAACCAGAAAATTCTTTGTTGATTTTTTGTTCCCAATCCTGTTCCTTAAGATCTCAGGAGAAGATATTGTTGTTTCATTTTCATCTTTGCATTATGTTGCACTTGGAAATGCCAATATTGGTTTATCCTCTGAGTCATTACCAAAAGAGAAAATCCTCATAAATTACTCACTACTGATTTATTTTATTTGTGGGACAGACCAATAAACTTTCGAGGAACAATCTGATCGGTTACTGTGAAGTAGATCTACTTGAATTTCTTTCTAAGGTGAGTTGCTTTTGAGATTGAGCAAAATATCTGCAACAAGTGGCAGTCTTTTTCATGTTTATGTTGTTAACCATGGATTAATCATTTGTAATATAACCGTGCAAGTTTTGTGGTTTACTTGTTTGTACGAATTGACTTTTCTTAATTTACAGTTTGACAAAATGGCATTTCTGTTATTAGTTTCTTTTGCTTAAAAAGGTTTATGTCATAGAGAAATTAGAACTTCTGCTACAGAGAGGCCAAATTCACTTGTCAAGGACACATTCCTCAAATTGTACTCACTTAACAATGTGAATAAATTTTGAATCATCCTTCCTAAAAAGTTTACTGAACTAAGCCTGTATGATAGTGCCCTATATCTATTTTGTATTTGCGCATTGTAATGTTATCTGTGATAACTGATAAGAGGTAGACAAAAGGTGGCCTTTGATGACAAGTCTTAGGAATTCGGAAAAACTTGTTAAAAGCAACACTATATTTTTGCTTGACCAAAAGATAAAATCTGGAAGCGGCATGGTCTTCACTATGCTTGGATTTAGTAGCACTTTAGAAGTTAACACTTCAAATGGCAGTTACTTTCATCAAGCATTTGGATAAGTTAGTAGCCTGCAAGTCTCATACATCCAAAGTAGGATGTTTACCAGTGCAAGAACAAGGATGTTATATCGAGATTGATATAGTTTCATAAGATAATGCTTTTAGAAGTTTTTACTTGTAAGTATTAACAGAAGCCCGTCGGCTTGTCAAAAATGTTGATATGGTGTTTGGAGCTGCATTCCGTAGTTTGCAATATTTGCACCTATCTCTACTTGAAGAAAGTTATTCTATTCTCAAGGGTATCTACTAAAATGATACTATGCTTCCAGACGTATCCCACACTTTTTATGGTTAATCTATGTCTGCTGCATAGTAACTCCAATTTTTTGGACTGTTTAATGGGGCCAAGTCCTTAATCATGAGATTAGGTTTTTCTTCCCTTTTTCAGACCAACCTTAGCCCAATGCTAAGAGAATAAACATATCTTGCAGGATTCCAGTTCTGATACTGAGGTTTTTGACTTATTAGACCCATCATCTGCCTCCACAATTGTTGGCCGTATATCTATTTCGTGTTGCATTGAGGTTTGTATTCACTGGGGATCCATCTACTTTTAATTGCTTATGTTAGGTTGCTATGGGCTCTCATCTCTGATATGTGATTACATTTCTTGGCAGGACCCCATTGAGACGGAGAAAACCTTTGTTAGACGCATCTTATCTATAGTGGTATGTGAAAACTTTACCTATGCTGTCATTCTAGATGACAGTGATTTGTTAGTAGATCCTTCTGAAAAACAATGCAGTATAAGCTGGCTTAGAAGCTCTGTCTCACAAATATAGGCATGTCTCTCATTCAACTTTTTCTTTTTTGTTTCTTGATAATCCAAAATGAACTGGTCAATCTTTTCTCTCTCTCTCTCTCTCTGCGTCTTTTTAATTTTATTTTATTCAAGATCATCCTATCGCATATCACACCAAGACGGGTTCAATTTTACAAAAGCTGCGATTAAGTATCCAAAAATCGATCCATTTATCGGAACAAAAGTGATTTCTTTCTGTGTAGTGCAATGTGGACCATCCCCTATTCAGTCTCTTTCACTTTCCACGCTGGACCCTTCACTCCTTCGGAAGTTGTATTCTTTCTTTCTGACCAGGTTGACCAAAAAATGCACTCATTTCTTTCTGTTAAAAGAGATAAGGTAGAGAGAAAGTAAGGGTCATTTGTTTACAATATGTAAATAGCTTTCAGTTTGTAATATAGATACACACTCTCAGTTTTGCTTCTCTGTTCTTATTACTGTTTGGTAATGAGATGATTTTTGAATTTGAGGATGCTCTTTACAGGACTGTAATGAAGACGGAGAGCTTTCATTGACTGAGTTCTCGGATTTGATTGATGCGTTTGGAAATAAACTGGCAGCTGAGAAGGTTCGCATCTGAAAAGTATCTTAAGCTCTCACTGTAGTTCTTTTAGAGCCTCTCATGCAACACATTATTGGACTTGATTTCTCATTCAGATCACATCCTGCTCATAATGTTATTTCAATAATGACCTTTCCTCAGCATAATATAATTGAATTTTTGGAAAGCACCTAAACCTGCAAAGAATTCTAGATACATATTTTGTAATTTATTAAGCCAAGGCACACCTTATATTTTTATGAAGACTCCATAGCTTAGCAATCTTTATTCTGTTTGTCAGAAAGAGGAGATATTCAAACAAGCTGACAGAAATGGGGATGGTGTTGTCAGCTTGGATGAGTTAGCCACACTTCTGGCTATACAAAATGAAAAGTAAGGCCTCGTAAAATTTGTATGCCTGGAATCAAATGTGATTTCTTTTTTAGGAATCTCTTCAATGCTCAGGTTTAATGAACTTCAGTGTCTAAGTGTGTTCTTTTATTTATTTGCGTTACTCCACTATTTAATTAAGCGAGACTTTTCTAGTTCTAGCAATGAGGAGGCAGGGAACTGAGAGAAAAGCGGGGAAAAGGGGGATGGAATTCCGAGGGGGAGTTGAATGCTTAGCTACTCTAGGGAAAGCGAACTGGACCCATTGAACCAAAGACACTTTCCAGTTAGGGTACTATGCAACTCTATTTTGAAAATTCTTGCATTGTTCCTTCAATATTGTGCTTAAAGATCACAACTACAGTTGTGTTTGTAAATTCAAAGTCAAAGGTGGTTTACACGCCTTAAGAAATGAACAGTTATGGGATCTAGTGAACTTCCTAATAACTAGAAGATTGCATTTGAACTTGTGAAGTCTTCAAGGTGATAACTCTTCACATAAAAAATAGAGAATTTCATGTTCAAAATTTTATGTTCTCCTAGTTCTTTCTGGTAAGTGATCGAGGATTTTGTTCATATAGCAGACTGTGCATAAGTGCTTGCTTGTACATACTGAGTGATACAAAACGTAAACACCTTATGCCATCTTGTTCTTCTATTGTTGGCATCAAGGTGTGTGACAATGTTATAGTAAAGCTATGATGTTCACTTAAGGAAGGAAAAAGAGATAAAACTACATGTTACCATTCTAAAGAAAAGAAATAAAAACAAAAACAAAAACAAAAGAAGGATCAAAAGCAGAGCAAAATAAAGTTGTTCTTTCGTCCTAATATTGCATGCAAACGTCAACTGGATCGTATTTGTTAATTCAAAGTTGTCTGGATAAAGAGTTGGGGAGAAGAGTTAAATTGCTATGTGATGTTTCCTTATTGTCTTTGCAAGGGTTTATTTAAGATTGTAAATAGTATCTTCTGCAGAAAGGAAAATGTGAGCTACCATCATAAAATAAGTGTACAAGGCTCTTCATTTCTTAAAAAGGATATCCCAACAAATATATGCTTAGGGTGAAAACTATTGGCAACCATCACAAAATAGAAGCACAATGCTCCCTTTGTTAAAAGGAACACGATCAATTTAGAATTCTTAGTACCATACAGAAGTTGAAGATGAATTGCTTAGTTTTTCTTTTTCTTTTTTTTGGTGTAAACAAGAATTTTTAGAAGAAGCTGAATCTATTTTGAGGTCTTAGATCACATATAGAATCTTAGATATCTCCTGTATTTTTTAGGTGACTTCGCAGCCGGCACAATGCACCTTTATATATGAAATTTGTTACTTCTCTAAAAAATGACCAAATTTTCCAGAAGGTGTGTACCACATGCTTAGGATAAAATGAGAGAAGGTCGCTTAAGATAATTTGGTCATATCTTGTGTTGATTTACAGATGCACTGATCCATACTATGGTGGGTGAAGGTGTTAAAAGGGGACTAGGTAGTCCTAAAATCACATGGAAGAAAGTTATCTTGAAAGACCTATAATTTCTTGGAATCATGCAAACTTAGCTAAAGATAGGGCACAATGGAGGAAAAGTATCCATATAGGTAATATCAACAAGTTAGGAATAGGTTTTCTCCTTGTTATCTGACTTCTATTATTATTATTATTATTGTTGTTGTTGTTGTTGTTATTACTACTACTGGTACTACTACTATTCTTTATATGTATTAACTTATTTTCGCTTTTATTTTATTTGGTATGATGATGACATGAATCGAGATTAAATGGAGAAGTGAAGATTCATATAACCGATCCCAACTTGTTTGGGACTGAAGTGTAGTTGTTTTATCTTGCTCTATCATGTGAAAAAAAACATAGTTGTCTTTTAAACTCTTCTATATGGTGGTATGTACCCTGAAAAGTTGTTAACGGGAGAATTATTCTTTAACAATGTACATGAGGAGTGGATAGAAGTGGGAGACACATAAAACAATTTATCTAGAGATGATTAGAAACATCCTTGTGACATCGTCCTGTCAAAATCTTTTTGGACATTCCTGAACTTTTATCCGGAGTTCTTTGCCCCAAGTGAAGATACATGATATCTATCCTTGCATTGAATTACTTCCTCTTTTCTGGTAGATAGTATTCTGTCGTTGGCTTCATGTTCTTATATTCTCCTGTTGACTCAATGTTCTTCTCTAACAGGGAACCAATAATCAATTGTTGTCCAGTTTGTGGCGAAGTTCTTGAAGTTTCGGATGGGTTGAACAGCATGATTCATATGACTCTGTGTTTTGATGAGGGGACTGGGAATCAGGTTATGACGGGAGGATTCTTGACTGATAAGGAGGCTTCAAGTGGGTGAGAATTATGCAACTGTTCTGAGTCTAATTATTCCTAATAAAATTACTTTCCTCTTGATTATTATTTTGAAATTCTTCTGATTTTATTATGAAATATTGAAGTTCACGTACTTATATAACTCTGTGTAGATGGATGTTCAAACTGAGTGAATGGGCACATTTTTCAACTTTTGACATCGGTTTAAGGTCTGGTTCAAGTGCATCACATATCTTGGTATGCTCTCGTACTCACTCCATCCCTCACAAGAAATGTCTTTCACCTTTCTGGTATGCATATATGGAAGGAACAGTCTTTTTTCTGTAGAAACTGGGTGAAGGATCTCTGACATTAAAGCGTGCTTTACTTGCCTTGTCTTCTTACATGCTTTATCAGTAATACCAATTTGCTTTTCTTCTTTGCTGACTTCAGCCATATGCATTGCAATCAGATATTGCTTTAAACACTGTTTTGATATACTATACGAAACTGACACGGTGCGGTATTGGAGCCAGGACCATATTATGTCTTACAAATGGGGACTTGTCCTCTGTGTTTTCTCTCTGGATCTTGTTGGTGTCACGTTTTCATTTTAGATTCTGTTTCTAAACCATCTTGGCATGTTTTACATCATAAAGCTGATGAAATGAGCCTTCTTGAAATTATCACCTAGTAGCAACAGCGTGTTGGATATCTATTGGTAACTTAACCTATTTTGAAATATCGAGCCTTCTATGCAATATTCAGATGGTAAATTATGTAGCAGCTCCTACACGCTGCTGCTGTGCTAGAAGTGCTTATTCTAGTTATTGGGCAAGCCTGTTGGTGTCCAATTCCTTTATATTTGTATTTTTCATCTTGTTTATCAATTTAGGGTTCTCTTGTGAATACTGAAGTGCCTTGTATGATCCCATTGCTAGCAAAAGTTATTACTTTGAATTGACTGAAGATCTTGTATCATTTCTTCCTTGGAGACTCACCTTCTTTTGAATCTTTACATTAATTTTTATTGAAGATAATTACTAACACAGTCTGACTGTTCACCTATTTCTCCATGGTCATTTACTGCATTCATGTGAGATTTATAAAGAACAACTGGATCTTTGTTTTTGTTCTTCATTCATTCTCTCCTTCTTTCCTTACGTGCAATTTCTGGCAGAGGAGGATGAGAATTAGAACATGCTGGAAGAAAAGGTTCTTTTGTCCTCTGATGGCATCTGATGTTGCATCCTTGCTTTGTTAGGTTTATGATCGCCGAAAGAAAAGACTAGTGGAGGAAATAATTGATCGGAAGATAGTTTTGTCAATGAGAGCTATCTATCAGTCTAAATTTGGCCTGGGCCTTATGGATAATGGTATGCTTTTGACTTAATCACTTAACAAGATCTTCAATTGTAAGAACTAAGAAGCAATTTTCATATATACGTTTCATCAATATATAAGCCTATTATTTTCAGTTTTTGGCCCATGATACTCGAAGTAGCTTCTTTAGTCTTCGGTTTTCAAATAAATAATGGTTCTAGTCCATCTTTAATGTATGTATCTCAATCTGTTAAAGATCAAGGATATTTAACTCTCATAGTGGAAAGTCAAAAGAAGAACAAACAGAAAGCAAACACAGACATAATAATAAGCTTAATCTCTCTGTCAGCTAAGGGTAGGAGGAGTGTCTCTGGGAGCCTGGCTATAGTGGATGGTGGAGGAGCTTGGAGAGGGAGGAAGGGGAAGGGCTAGGGTGGAAAAGGAAGCTTCACTGTATTGGGGATTCAAATGTTATGCAATGGATATGCTCAATGTCAGCTAGTTTTTAGTGTTCGAAGGATCTGCACTAGATACATGTAAGTCTCACTCGCGTTACACCCATCTGACCTGTGTAAATAAAGGCAAATGAAAATTGCATTTAAGCAAGTCCAGGGAGTGGGCTTGTTGAGGACGGGGATGAGCAGCACAGGAGAGAAAGGTTGGGTTGAGGTTTTAATTTTTTCCTTTATCATGTGTTTTTCTCTTTCTTTCTTTCCACTTTATTCTTTATTTATGCATATTAGCTTTTCCTTTTTGCTTATTTATTCTATTTGGTTGTTCAAGAAACTACTTTAAATGTGTTAAATTTAGTGGGTTGTTGAGGATGGATATGGGCAGCAGAGGAGAGAAAGGGTGGGTTGAGGTTTTAATTTTTTTCCTTTTTCCTGTGTTTTTCTCTTTCTTTCTTTCCACTTTATTCTTTATTTATAAATATATGCTTTTCCTCTCCTATTTGCTTATTTATTCTATTTGTTTGCTTAAGAGACTATTTTAAATGTGTTAAAATTTTCGAAAATCCATTTTTATTTTATATTTAGGTTGTACGTTAAATTACTAAACAGCCTTGAATTTAAATCAGTTTTAATTTTTCCTGTTCATTCTTAACGGTTCTATTAAAGTATGAGCCAAGAGTTCCACTTTTGGTTAAATGAGAGGGCTCAGAGTGCAATCAAGAGTATCGCAGGGGCCACCAAACTAGTTCTGGAAAATTTTGAGTTAGACATAGCTTTACATGCAAGTAAATTATCAACATTGCATGGGCCAAAAGTTCTTTTTATCCTGAAAAAAAAAAAGAAATATCTAACTGATGCTGATTTGGTAATACCGAACTTCCCCATCATCCTATCCATCTCTCATATGTTTCTTTTATCAGATACTATCAACTTGAGAAATGTACAATGAGCATCTAGTAAGAGTTTATAACTTGCGGCCCCATCTTTTCTGCTGTGGATTCTCGTTGCTGATTATTACCATTTTAACTTTAGCACAGGTGCAAAAGAAATCTTGCGGAGCCTCTCTGAAAAACAGGGCAAGAAAATGGATTCTGCAGAATCTGCTAAAGAAATACCTAACTTCATTGAATTTTTTAAGGTATCCGTCCCAGTTAAACATCAAAATCATCATTATGATGTCATAATTAATTTTGACTATACATGGTTCTTCTTTCATCCTAGTAGATTCACTAGCTAGCTTAGCCAACTGCAGTTAGATTCTGTTCTTTTTCTTCAGTATACCTATTTTTCTGTAATGTCTTATAGCCAACTTTGGAAAAGAAGTTCTACTTTCTGCAGAATTAAAATTATTATCCGTTTGCTTTCCCCATTTATTTTACTCTGGCTACTGTTTTGCAATTAACTGTGGGTGTCCTGGAAGAGCTTTGAATGATAAAAGATACATCTTCGGATTAAATGCAACTTCCCTTCCATGTGATGTACAAAAACTATCCCCTCTATCCTCAAAGGACCTTTTCCCTTTATCCAGAAATGTTGTCCATCTTCCTCATATCGGAAGAAGTTTGCTTCAACACTTTATTACTTTTGATATGATACTACACAATCAAGCTGGATATGCATCATAAAAGATTTCTGGAGTGCGGAATCCTAGTATGTAATCATTGTAAGAATTCAATTGTCAAATAGGACCAGCCTTTTTCTCCTCGTAAATATTCTAGAAATATCCAAATTACAACTTTAAACTCTATTCTTGGGCCTACTTCTCGATAAAGTACTATAAGATTTGAATTATACTCTTGATCCCTATATGTCTATGCCGAGGGTCTATCGGAAACAACCTCCCTACCTCCCAAGGTAGGGGTAAGGTCTGCGTACACTCTACCCTCCTCAGACCCCACTTTGTGGGATTTCACTAGGTGGTTGTTGTTGTTGTAGTTGTTGTAGTTGTTGTATCCCTATATGTCTAGACTAAGTGAAATTGTGAAAGAGGGAAAACTGGATTGCAAGGCCCTTGACTGAACAGTTTCTTGGTTCTGAAACGGGAAATGATAATTCTTTTACCCTCATTATCATCTTTAAAACCCCAATCTTTAGATGCTGAAGATGGGATCATTTGTTTGGTGATTTGACTGCATGGATATTTTATGAACATGTTTTGTGCTTGAATATATTATAATTTCTGTATTTCTTTTTTTGATAATTATAATTTCTATATTTCTTGGTGATATCTATGTATAATATCTTTTGAAGTACACAGAAAATATCTTGTTCTTGTAAACTGCTGTGATTGACTTCTATAATTCTGTTTCAGGATCAAATAAATATGGATGAAGTCAAGTATCCATTGGAGCAATTTAAGGTATGCCAAGACCTTCAGGCAACATTGGCATTCATTTGAGAGAGTAACGTATATTCTTTCTTTCTTCACCTCAATTTGATATGCTCCTTGTATATGGAAGCTTCCTATTATCAATGAAATAGCACTTGATCTTTAAAAAAAAAAAAAGGAAGTTCCAACTAGGTCTTTGGACTGATTGCAAGAGAATGAACTGATATTCGCAGTGTATGAATTACGAAAAGAATGAATATAGTTCAGTCTGTTCCCCTCTCATATGCTTTAATTTGGTATTACATATAGAAGAGGATTGAGTAGAAGAATTGAAGCAATCTTTTCTCATGTCATGATATGATTGTTTCTGCTAGTGAGTTGCTGTAGCTTTGAGATGGTAACTTGAATTAAAGCATAATTATTGGCGTACCTTAAGTCAAAGATGAAATGTGCCAAGTGTTTGTGGTATATTACTTGTTTCTGTTGACTGTTAGTGAAATTTAGAGATGGACATACAATTGATTGATGAGTGCATACGGCAAAATAATCTATATCCGGGAAATATATCAATTATCTGCACAGGGAAGTTCCAATTTTGTATAAAATGGAAAAATATTTTAAATCAATTAACCAGTTTCTTATGAGCTATTCTAGTTAAAGAGAAAGCTTATAAGTGAGGAAGATTACCGGTCACTTGGATGTACTGTATCTTGATCAATCCAATGCACTTTATTTTTATTTTATTATTGTTCACAAATTTACTGATATTGTAAATTTTGAATAACGTTTTAGCTATCATTGCGCATCCTTTCTTTGACGGTCTCATAAATTTGGTTTCCAGACCTTCAACGATTTTTTCATAAGAGAGTTGAAGCCTGGTGCAAGGCCTGTTGCTTTTGTAGAATGTGATGATATTGCTGTATGTGCTGCTGATTGCCGCCTGATGGCATTCAACAGTGTTGCTGATAGTATAAGATGTTGGATCAAGGTAAATCCAATTTATTGTAAGCAAATGTCTGTTTTTCATTAATGCTGGTAAATATTTTGCTGTTTCTCATGATAATGATCGCCTAATGCATATTATTTGCAGAGCCTATTCGGTTATTTAACATGTTTCAACTTGTTATCACATGGGCACAACTTTATAACCCTTGTTGACATTTGAACGAATTGCTTGATTTTGCTTCTCTTATTTCGCCTTTATGTGCGTGTTATTTATTGTAACATCCATTACGGAAATTGTGATATCTTAGAAGTTTCAAAAGATTATACTCATTTACATTTTGATTCAAACTACCTTGGTATCTTATGAATTACCTCAGGGTCGAAAGTTTTCCATCCAAGGTCTTCTGGGGAATGAAACATGTTCTAGTGAATTTGTCAATGGAGCTCTAGTGATATTTCGCTTGGCACCACAGGTAGAACTGTTGTGAACCTTCTTCATTGTTGAAGCTATTTCACACTATTAAATATTTCCATTAAAATTCCTCAATATTAATTTTTTTGGTTAAGTAAATTTCCAGTGTTATATTCTGATTTACACCTTTTGGATATGCTATATCCAAATACAGGACTATCATCGTTTCCACTTTCCTGTGTCTGGAACTATTGAGAAATTTATTGAAATACCTGGTTGCCTATATACGGTATGTAAAGTATATTGCTTCTTTAAATGTGGCTTAGTTGTTCTTGGCAGCGAATTGCTACTTCTTTATCAGAGTAACTTTTAAACCCTCCTAAAAGATGTATGTTATTCCACTCACCCCATTCCCCTTTTCTTCTCTTTCTTCTAGGTGAATCCTATTGCCGTGAATAGCAAATACTGCAATGTCTTCACAGAGAATAAGAGGGTTGTGTCTATTATTTCCACAGAACACTTCGGGAAGGTATGTCATTTTATGCATTTAATTCTAGTTTTAAGAATAATTTTTCTTTCATGAGAAAGCTATGTACTACTTTGATGCATTGTCCTGCTATCCTTTATCGACCATGCTAATTTAGAAGTAATTAATTCTGATAAACGGTATCAGTAATATGAATGAATTTAAGCATTTAGCCAAAACTTCAAGTTGATGGGTGGAGTAGTTTAGGACTATTATGAACCCTATAAAAATCATTTTACAACTGAAGTAGGGCATTGTATATCTCTAACACCCTCTTATTCTTATATCTGTATCCTAGAGTTCACACTTTGATTGAAGTTTTATTCTCTCCTCTTCAGTTTTTTTTTTTTTTGAAAGGTGATGAACTTAATTTTTAAGAGCCCGAAATGGCCTAACAGGCTCAAGAGTGGGCTAATGGCAATAGTTTGATAAATTATGGAGTTGTCATGGAGCTGAGAAACTGGGTTTACCAGGTTTCAAGAGTGATCCTAAATATGAGAGAATGAACTAACAGGCTAAAAGAGTGAGTTGTGGACTTTGGAGCAAAGAAATAAGCTAAACGGATGGATTTTTGGCGTTGACAGAGATAGAAAGTAGGGAGTATAGAGTAAAAGGGTGTGAAAACAGACTTATGCTAAGAAAACGGGCTTAAATTGACTTGGATACCATGTGAAATCTTACCGTCAAACCCAAAACCTAAGAGTATAGGTGTAGTAGCATATGTCATTGTAAACTTTTGGAAATTTTATGCTTGTATATTTTAATACCTCCAATTAGTGTAACGTGATTCATTAATTTACATAAAGAATGACGTTTTTTCCTGTATTAGTTTTTCTCCTTTTTTTCACTCAAATAGCTTAAATTCAGGAGCCCAAATGGTTCAATTGGTTGAAAATAGGCCTAGAGCGGAGAGTGAGTTAAACAGACTGAGGAAGTGGCTGGAGTAGTGATTGAGTTGAGAGAAAGAACAGAATGATATACTATGATATACCATTAGGCAGAAGTTGAGAGAAAGACTTAAAGCACTGGAAGTAACCGCGATCTCTTTGATATCCACATCCGAAGTCGACATTATAAATATCTGAAAATTCAGAGTGATAAATATATTCTCTTCTTTATCAGTAAGTGGTTTTTGATTATTATCTTATAATGTTCCTCTCATTGGGCTGTGTTTGGTTCAGAGCAATGGATCTAGTGACATATCTCATTGACACAGTTATCAGATCCATAGGCCACCTTGACTGTGTGACTCCTATTTTTAATTTCCTTTTTAGATGAATTAGCTAATCTTTCAAGAAAATCTCCACACGAGCATAACTCGACACTCTATTATGATATCATCTCCTTGCGGCTATCTTTAAGTCGTTAATGTGTTTAGTCTCTAAGATGTTGAGCCTAATGCTCTCACTAAAGTTTCAATCCTTCCCTCTTCTGTCTATAGGAGCTGTAACATACTTTTTACTAATGCTTAATTGATTATACCCATCTAAGTTGAATCAGCAATTCTGACCTGTTGGCTCAGACATTGAATTCTATGCCCTTACTGTGTTTCATTATACTCAATTTGGTGAAAGAAGCTTTGCTTAATTGACTGCAGGTTGCATTTGTTGCAATTGGAGCAACAATGGTTGGTAGCATTAATTTCTCCAGAAAGGAGGGCGACTATGTGAAAAAAGGGGATGAGGTTCGGTACTCATGATCTGAGGCTTTTGCTGTCTTAGAATTAAATGATCCTGTTTGATGTCTAATTCGTATTTTCTTGATTGCAGTTTGGATATTTTTCTTTTGGTGGAAGTACCGTAATTTGTGTCTTTGAAAAGGTAGGTCACCAAGCTTTTTCTTTCTACTTGAAAATGACTTTTGAAAATTCCATTTTGCGAGTGACATTGTGAAATGTAGCTGTAGAACTGTTCTAGTCCGCCTATTTCATGGCGTTTAAGCCTCTTTTTATCATCTGAAGTTTTCAAATGAGATGTCCTTTCCCTTTGAAATCCTAAGGTGATAATCACTTTGACCGAAACATTGATTTTGTTGGTTATTTGCAACATTGCTCAAGTACCTTTACATCTCCAAAATTTATTATTACTTGAATATATGTAAATCATATTGTTGCATGCTTTTACTGTTAAGTCAATACTCTTATAAATAATAAGTGTTAAGCAATAATCTTTTTTCTGCTTATGTCACAAAGAGTTAACCATTCTGCCATTGTAGAAAGTATACCAAGTTTTTATCTCCAGATAGAGTAACATCTATAGAACCAAATTAGAAAGTGTTCCCGGAGTGTTATGTCATTGAAGGATACTTGCCAAAGTGAAAGACAAGTTTTTATAGAATGGTTGTAAGTGCAACAATGTTATATAGGAGTGAATGTCGGGCCAAAAAGTCAGGGCCGCAAAGATGCGATACTAAGAAAGATGTGCAGTCACTAGATTAGACAGATTAAAATGACCACGATCATAGAAGCTTTAGAAATCATGAAATTTTTCGGAATTGATTGTGAATTACTTGCCTCATAATATTGGCCAGCTTACAACGTTCATTCCGAAATTAAACATTTTGTGTACCTAGACATAGAATTCTTCACCCTTCCCTTCTCTCTTTTTTGTCTATTGCGGCCAATCTAAGTGTACATTTGGAAACGCCATTCCATAGAGGGAGTAGTAAGCAAAAATATTGCAACATTTTGTTTTATGAAATTTAACTATCCTGCTGTTGAGTGATTTGACATCTAATCTGTGGGAATGTACAGGATTCCATAAAGATAGACGAGGATCTCTTGGAAAATAGTGCAAGATCACTTGAGACCTTGGTATCAGTAGGAATGCAGTTGGGTGTCTCTGTAAAGAAGCAGGGTAACATGGAGCTGCCAAATTTCAGAAACCTTTCATTATGAGTTTGATATCTTCGTCAACTGTGTAGAGATTAGTCCTAGATGATTGAACAAATTATTCGAGCTGAATATTGTGCTTAGTTTGTACCTTTTAGGGCTTGTCTTCTAAATTATGTGTTAATGAGTAATTTCCCACATTTTTCATGAAGATACTGATAACAAGAATTAGCATTTGCTATCATTCATTGCTGTGATTAATTTGTCATTTCTTATGATGTAAAATGCCCGGTATGTCATATATCAGCTTGAGTAACCACTTCAAACTGTAGAAAGAATAAGGTGATGCCAGCAATTTGTTTTAAGAAAATGTTACATTCTGTACATTGATAATGGATATTGCCTACATGTTTTGCAGTTCTCATAGCTCAATGTTGTAGCTTAGCTGACTTTCTGAGAAAGCTGGCAATGCAGACACTAGTTAGATGTGAACTTGGATTGCTCTTCTTCCAGAATGCCACTTTTCTTTTTATTCAATATCATGACTTGTGTTTTTACTGAGATACTGCTGACTACAGGGAAAATGACATTAAATTGTTGTGTATCTTATTAGTGAAAGCTTTAGAAGGTTTGCCTGTAACCACCAATGTTGTAAGGGTAAAGGTTTGGTTGTGCCGTGGCTAATCCGACGTGTCCTTGCATTCCATTTTTCTGATACTCTTGCCACATTAACTGCTCTTCCACTAGCAATCTCTGCTTCTTCTCCATCTCTGACATCTGAACATATGCTGGTGGAGCTATTGCCAGTGATGCTGCAAAAGGATCTGTGCCTGGTGCGGCTGTACTAGCTCCACCATTTGCAATTGGAGGTGCAGGCAATGCTAGCATTGCTGGCCTTCCTGCTGAGCCAAATGCGACGCTACTTGCACTTCCAGTAGCCAGGACACCTGAGAAGGCTACTGCCTGAGCCACTGCTCCTTGTTGGTACATGCCATTGAGCGTTAATGTGTCAAAGCCTCCAGGCAGGGAGGCCTTCTGGTTTGACAAATGACTCGCAGACTGAACCAATGCTGTCTCCCAATCTCCTGAATCATTGAACGCTTGCCATGGTGAAATGCTTGTTGCAGGATTGGCCGTTTCTTGACCACCATCAAACAGCGCTAATGCCAGTTGATCTCCACGTTCTTCCGAAGTTGGAACATCTTCACTCAAGTTTAACAAGTCTCCTACTTGGGTTTTCTCTACCTCTTTCTTGTCCTCTTCCTCTGTCCTTTCTTCTGTTTCGTCGGATAATCCCTCTGGTGCTGGTAATGCCTTAATTGCATTCATGTCCTCTTCCGATTCAGTTTTAGGTTCCTGCCTTTTAGTTTCTTGAACGTGCTCAGTAGTTGGTTCGTGGTGCATTGCTTTCCTTGTCTGTTCCCTGAAGGACTTTTCTCGTATAAGGTCATCCATTAGCTCAAGTTTCTTTGGTGGAATGATCTCAATTTCTGGATATTCAGAAGTGCGTGCAATTCCAACTGTTTTACCCCAGTCATAGAACTGCTCAATCTCCTCATATTGCTTATTAATTCTGAAGAAAATCTCAAGAACCTTGACAGAGTCTGGGATTGATAGTTCTATGAACTTATCAAACAGGATAGTCGTGATTTCAGTTAGATCATAATATAGCTGGAAGCTTTCCTTCACTAATGGATAAAGAGCCACAATCACGACTAGGTTGTTCTTTGCCGAACCTGAAATATATAGAGGAATTTTGTATTTAAAAACTATTTGAGAAAGGAGCCGGTAAAATATGCAAGCCCTTATATATATGGTTATATTAAGATATCAAAACTCAAATTTTAGTAACCTCATTTATCATCTTCTCATGTGTTTTCTCTCCGTTTCAGCTTCTTTACTTTTATGCTAATTCTGTATTGGCATTTGATGTTGGGTCTTTTATTAAATGCGTTGTTGATTGAATTTTTTGGAAATTGGTAAGAAATATTGAAGCACAGTTGGAGTTTGGAAATACAAAAATGCAATACAAACCTGCAGGTCGGCAGGCTAAGAATCGCTCAAGTAGCTGCATGAGATGATGAATCCTTGAGAAAACTCGATCATTCTTCATTTCCCTCAACGGAGTGGCTTTCATCCCCCTGGCATTATGACGAACCTCTTCTTCATCATCGTTGTACGCAAATGCACTCTGTTTTCCCCTGCGGTTCTGCATCTTAAACTCCAAGTGTTCGTCAAGGTACAAAGCATATGATCGTACAAATGCAGAACAATCCCAGGAGTCAGATCTTGAGTCACGAAAATCAGACATGTTAAGAAGCCTCGTTCCTCGCCTTGTGGCAAAGAAAATCTCTTCCTCATAGGACGGATTGCCATCACAAAGCAGCCTATGGATCAACATGAGTGCCTTAAGCGCCACAACCCAATTCTTGGTCTTGCTAAGGCGTCTGGAAAGGAAACTGACACATGCACCAACATAGGCTCGAGAATAAGAAGTCAAGCTTAGAGTTTCCCTTATATGCCTCTCCTCCGGTGGGTACTCTTCGTGTCGTGTCGCCTTCACAATGGCGACTTCAAGATCGGACAAGAGGGCGCTACTGCCTACTTTGGCCAAACTTATGCTCGTTTGGTCCTTCACTGCTCCTATTGCTTTTCTAAGCTTGCTTGGACCCATGAGTTGTAAGCCTCAAAAAGAAATTATTTTTCTCTTCAATTATTCGATCACAAGGATGGTAGAGTTAACCTGGAGAAATGAAACAAAAACAACCCTTAATTGTAGTAATGAAGATTGAACGTGCATGCATGAAATGTTACGCGAAATCCCAAACTAGCTTCCGCCTAATAAACATATTGTGAGAACTCATACAAAATTGACTAGTTTTACGCGAGCTATACCTGATGTTATAAATGGGAATGTTTGAAAGATTCAGGTTTGCAATGAGAGATTAATCAAAAGAATGAAGAAATATTGGAGTGGGAGAAAGAAGATTAAATGGGAGAAAATGAGGTACGCGCAGCTCCTTCTTCTCTTGTCTTGTCATTAATTTTTCTGTTTCTCCCTTTTGTTTTTCTATCAGCTTAATTAACTGAATCTAATGACCGTAGAAGTATTCTGTACTTTAGCCGCATTATTCGGGAGGCTAATGGAAATAATTTTCCAAAACAGAGATACGATTTGCGATCAATGTAATTCTGTCTTAAATTTTTTTTTTTCGTTTCTAAATTTGTATGAAGAGAAACGATTGTTATTGAAGATTTTTAAGGCAATGCCATTTTTTTGGGAGATGGAACTTAGCTATTCGCTTAGGATCGAGTACATGTGACGTTCGATGTGCCACTTTCAATAATATTACCATATATTTGTATTATTTTACACGTGAAGTGATAGAAAATAATTCGACAATTTAAAGAGAAAAAATGGAGTGACATAGAAAGACGCATGAAAATGAATAGAAAATAGAGTAAAAATATTATTATCCAATTTTAAACATCTTATTTGATTTTATTTAAGCCTTCTTGGTTTATTTTTATTTGTTTGCAAGATTTTAGAACGTTAAATAATGCTGAATGCAATGCATGGCATATAGAAGTGGCACTTAAATTATCACTGAATATGAGCTTGTGTTGTAGGTACATGTATTCTCCTGCCAATATATGTATCCCAAATTACTCTGCTCACCAAGATTAGGCAAATAAAACATATATGTATTCTCCTGCCATCTTTTATCTCTAGTACTTGAATTTGACCTTTATCTCCCATGACCGTTGTACCACTTTTATTGATACTTAAGCCACACTCTTGGTGCGATTAGGCTTCTAGCAGAAATAGAAAAAGAAAGAGCACACTCTTAAAAACTTAAAGGATGTAGGCTAGTGATTAATGAAGTGTGTTAAGAATCATGAAGTCTTGGGATTAGTGAAATTAATCAAGGTACGCATAAGCTGACTTTAACATCACAATTATCCACGTAAAAGGTGTGCTTCAATGTGTTAGAAAATTGCACTTTAGGTTAAATAATTAAATATCAGATATTAGTAATGAGATTAAAATAATTACTATGACGATTCAATTAGAGAGTAACTCTTATTTTTTTATTTTTATGTGAGTATACATTTTAACAGCAGCCTAACCAAAAAATCTGATAATACGGCTTTGATTGATATAGGACAAATTTTCAGGTAGCTGGTACATTTAACAATCTCTAACTCCCTAAAAGGATACAAATTTATTTGTTCGGGGCTGAGATGTATCATCTTTTTTTTCATTTTAATCCCAAGCAACGTGGGACCTACAACATATTCTCATAGGAGATTTAGTATGAATTGCGACAAAATTTTAGTTGAGATTGAACAAAAAAATTATTTGAAGTTGAAAAAAGCCTCACTTCAGAGGTTCTTTGCTGACGACAATAGAGGTGTTGAAGTGCTTTTAGTCTTTATCTTATTAAGTATGCAAATTGAGAATGATATCACTCTCAAATAGAACAAATGAGATATGATCATATGACAAAGATAAATTCTAAAAAATATGCATTATTTCAAAGGTTTTTGCTGTAAAAGACGACAGTACCGTTGAAGTGCTTTTAACAGTGCCCTTTTTGTAGTGCTTATTAAGATGTTAAGAGCCGTATGCAAATTGAGAACGATTTTACTCTCAAATAGAACACATGAGATATCGAACGAAGTTAATTTCATGGTTTATTTCATCTCCCAAAATATAAATATATATACAAATTTACATAATTAATTTAGGCTATGTCTAAGAATATGCTAATCAATATAATGTATTTAATCATCCTAATTATATAATTATAATATAATTGATATGATGGGACGTGATGGGATACGACAGATATGACAAAAAAAGAACTGTCAATTTGGTTGTGTTTATAAAAGCCAACATAGTTTGCTTCCTGCCGCATCCAATTAATTTTGGAAGAATTGCCAGCTCAATCTAGGTTGTGTCGAACTTTAATGTTAGAATAAAACTCTTAGAGTCTTGACCATTCAACAAAGACTTTGTTAACATGTTACAGGCAGTGTGTAGAAATTAGGCTTCTCGTGAATTCACTTTTACATGTTCCAGAATTCTACTGTAGAACTTTAGCAGAATTGCAGATATGACTGCATTAATAAAAACAAGTTTAAGTTACATGAGTTGCATAGCATATAGAAAAACTAAAACATCTGGTGTTTTTACCACAGGAAAAAAATATTGATGGCAAATGAGAAGGATTAAATTTGAACGGGTCAAATCAATAAACGAGTTATATTATAACCCAACCTTTCTCATTTAATATCTTGCTTCTGATTATTCCTTTTTGTGAAAGCTAACGTAATTTAACTTATTTAGCTTTAGTTCTTCCAAATTTGCATAATGCCCAATCTCCAAATATGATTATATATCTTTGGGCTTGGGTTGCAGCATTTTGACCTGTGCGATTGGGGTTGTACTATTTGACCCAATAATTTGATGGTTCATTTTGGGTAGCCCATTAGATTGCTTTAAACAAAGACTCAATGAGAGAATACAACTAGTAATTACAATTATATCAATCAAAATCTAGAACATACACGTCTAATTGTCCCTTGAAATCCAGTTAGCTCATCAATTCTACCCATTTTCACCATTGCATTAGCAAAATCAGCCTCAAAAGATATCCCCATAAATGGGCTAAATATCCCAAAGTATGAATCCACAGTATCCAAATCTTCATATAAACTGACATCAGATTGTAACACAGCGAAGCAAAATATTGTTGTCAAAGGTCCCGTTGCTGCCCCGATCAATCGGTAATCAGGTATTAACATTTCCGTTTGGCGGACAAGTCGCCATTAATTCAGGGAGGAAACCTGGATTAATGGACGGATCAGAACCTCCTTCAGGGAAACAGTTGTATAGCCTTTGTGTCATGAAGAAACATGTCGTGGTACCAATTGTACATGCAGCGCTGAAAGTATAAAGAATTTTAGAACTACTATTAACATGTTATAGCAAATTCTTTCTTGATATGATAATTGGAGCAAAGCGTTCAATAGATTAATGAAATCAAAGGAACATATGTTATTACATTATTTTTTACTTATATTCTAAAGATGACCCCAAGAATCTTGCGTAAATTGGTGATTGCATTTAGTAATCTGGATATGGTCCTTTAGGTGCTCCATTTCCTAATTAAGTGATCTCGTGATCCTTAAACACTAGCTATATCCCATTTTCACCGATCTGTTATGAAATTGATCAGGTGGTGTAAGACAAATGAGAACATCATAATTACCATAAAACATGATTAATTAAGGATCTAATTAATAAACCGAAAAAAATTAGTACTACTATTTTTTAAAAAGCTCCAAAATCGTGTCTTAGCTGATGATGAAATAAGTTCACATCCCTTCAATGTGTACCAACCTACAAAACCCACAAAATCTGTATGTACCATATGCATCCCCGAGTGTAACGTATTTTTAATTTGTGCGTGTTTGTGATTTATGTAGTCATTGCAACTTTTCCCGACTCAATATAATAGGTTACTATTTCCATCTATTTTTCAGATTATTGCCATTAAATTTATTATGACAGTTAGTTATCTGTCGTTGTAGGAAACTTTTACCTGATGATATAAAAAATGTATACACTTACTACTATAGTGAGTAGATCTAAAATTCTAAAAAATGAAACAAGATGAATGAATATATTGTACCACTGAGCACAACAAAGTCTTTCTCAGAGAGGCCTTTCTGGGAGAACTTAGCTTTGAGTATCTGAATGGAATCAGTGACTTCCGGCATGATATCTGCTGATGACAAATTTGATATCACTCCATATCTTCTTCCTGTTTCCACCTCATATGAAGGTCCATTTGCCTGTTGCCACCAATATTCAACATAATAGGAGTAATATATAAAAATAAAGAAAAGCTAGCTATAAATTTGTCTCAACTAAAAAATTCAACAGTGTAGTTAATGAACAGAAACATAACTGATGAGACAATTAATTCAAGAATAAAGAAATAAAAAAGTATTACCAAAACAACATCATCCCTAGCAGCCAAAGCAACAATATCAGCACAAGACACAATGCCAGGGCACACTGCTTCTATTTCAGCTTTGGCTCTTTCTATCACTTCAAATCCTCCAACCCCTTGATGTCCAAATGCATGTCTTTCTGCATTATCCCCATTTTCTATCAAAATTGATCCATCACACCCCTGTTAATCATCATCAGTAATCATTTTTGGCTCGAATCAATTATACATATGTTCAAAAAAATCATATACATTCTGAATAAACTAATTTTAAATTCTGAATTCGCCTCTAACCTGAACAAAACAATCATGGAAATGAAGCCTAAGCAAGACAGGAGCAATGTTTTGGTCGGAGGCAGCAACTTGACGGACAACACTGCTAACAATGGTCTCAACATTTGGGCATGTGTTGCCATAAAAACCAACTCTTAGTTGGCCTTGTGACATCCCTACTAGATGGCTTAAAATTAAAATGAAAAATACAAGTACCATTTTGAAACAAGTCAAGTGAAGTGTTTAATTGGGTAATTATATATAGTGAATTGTGAGGAGAAATATTTTCCTTGATTTTTTCATTTCAAAGGGGTAGTAAATATACTCACAATACAAGCATAATCCTAGGCTAGAATTACGGTAAGTAATGACCAAATATACACCTATCATATACAAAATATACACAATTATGACTAAATATTCTATCATATTCTATTACACCCCGTAGTCGAAGCGGGAGATCGGCGTATGCTGAGACTGTCCCGAAAATTTTCAAATAGAACCAACGGAAGACCTTTTGTAAAAATATCGACAATATGATAGCGTGACGGGACATGTAAGACACGTACTTGTCCACGAGCAATCTTTTCGCGAACAAAGTAAATATCCAGCTCAATATGTTCAGTGCGTTGATGTTGAACTGGATTCCTTGAGAGATAAATTGCACTAACATTATCACAATAAACCAATGTCACCTTCGGAACAGGACAGTAGAGCTCCAGGAGAAGGTTGCGTAGCCAACAAGATTCAGAAATCACATTGGCAACTCCCCGGTATTCTGCTTCGGCACTAGACCTAGACAAGGTAGCTTGCCTTTTGGAGGACAAAGATATCAAATTGTCACCCAGAAAGACACAATAACCAGACGTGGTGCGTCTGGTATCCGGACATCCATTCCAATCTGCATTTGTGTACGAAATGAGAGTGGTTGTCTAAGACGGATAGAGATGCAAGTCGTGATCAAGAGTGCCCTGGATATAGCGCACAATGCGTTTGAGAGCATGTATGTGATCCTCCATCGGGTTATGCATGAATAGACAAATTTGTTGCACAACATAAGATATGTCGGGCCTCGTGAAAGTAAGATATTGCAGGGCTCCTGCAAGGCTGCGGTAATGTGATGGATCAGCATATGGCTTGCTAGAAGTAGCGCTCAACTTCAGTTTAGTATCAACCGGAGTGGGGGACGACTTACATGAGGACATGCCAGCTCGTTCAACGATCTCTTCTGCATACTTCTTTTGAGATAAAAATAAACCACTTGCATGACGTGTGACAGCTATCTCCATGAAGTAACTCAATGTCCCTAGATCTTTCATAGCAAATTCTGAGCTAAGAAGAGACATAATAGACTTGTGAAGAGCATCAGATGAAGTTAATATACTATCATCCACATATAGAAGGATGTAAGCTATATCATTACCCTGATGGAGACTCACGATTATTTTATTTGAGGATAAGTCGTAACATTTGTAACCATTGTGGTTTGACGGATATCCCAAAAAAATACGGAGTAGACCGAGGTTGAAGTTTATTGATGGTAGTAGAGGGAAAAAGAGGATAGCATAAGCACCCGAATACCCGTAAATGAGAGTAATATGGGTCCCTTAGATATAGAATTTTGAGAGGGGATTGATAGGCTAATTGATTGCTTGGAAGTATGTTTAGGAGATAAGTTGTCATTTATAATACATGATGCTAAAATGATGGTGGTAGAGAGACATGAGCAAGCAAGGTTCTAACAATGTTATTAATGGTTCGGATTTTTTTTCCGCTTTTCCATTTTGAGATGAAGTATGTGGACAAGAGAGATGAAAAGATAAACCATTTGTTTTGCAAAACTTCCAAAATGGCTCATTATCAAATTCTCCACTATTATCACATTGAATATTCTTAATATTCCATTCAAATTGAGTGCGGATGTATGCTCTAAATGAGAGAAATGTAAAAAAAACTTGTGACTTTTTAGACAAAGGAACGTCCACAAACAATTAGAGTAATCATCCAACAAAATAAGATACTATCGATGGCCCGAAGAGCTCAAAATAGGAGATGTCCAAATATCACTATGGATAATATCAAAAGGCATAACAGTGCATGAATTAGAAGCAACAAAAAGAAATTTAACATGTTTTTCAAGAGGACATGAGCGACACACATGAGAACTACGAGTTCTAGTATACTCAATAAATTTATTTTGTTTAAGGGAGGCAAAAACAAGTGTTCCCAGATGACCCAAACGGTCATACCATAAAGAAGGTGCTAAAGCTGCAAAAGTGGATGGTAACTTAACTCGATGTGTGGTAGTGGTGATTGGATATAACTCGCCTTGACTATCACTTCTCATTAGGTGCATCCCCGTCTGGAAATCCTTTACGGAAAACCTAAAAGGATCAAATTCAACAAAAAATGAATTGTCAGTGATAAATTTTCTAACCGAAACCAAGTTTTTAATCAATTGGGGAGCATGAAGGAGATTATTTAAGGTTAACGGTGGGTTCGGATGAGACTAGTTTGTACTACCATAACCACGAATTGGAATTGAATGACCATTTTCGATAATTATACCACGATTATTGCTTAAATTAAAATAGAATGAGAGATTACCTTGTGAGGACGGCATATGAGGCGTTGCTCTGGTGTCCATGTACCAATTTATATTGGGCAGATTGAGCTCAAGAGTGTGTATTGCGGCCTCGATGTCGGTTGGTGTTGCTTCTGCCGAGTAGGCCTGCTGCCACTGGGTCGACTGTGGATATGGCCCAAGTACGCTGAGCCCAAAATTATTGGGTTGCTGGCTGTTGGCAGACGGCTGGCCAGTCTGCCTTGGATTGGGCCTGGCCCAATTTTCTGAAGGAAAAGGGCAGGGCACATCCCAAGGCCACTGCCAGGCCCACTTCTACGGTGCACTTCCCCACTGGGCCCTCGGTTGTCATGCCTAGCCAGACTTCGATTGTTGGCTGCCGCCACTACCGCCGCCTCCGCCGCCTCCGCCACTCCGACGGCCACCGCCGCGATTTTTATCGCCGTTATTTCCATTCCCCCCCCCCCTTTGACGTGGTCTTGTGGAAAATTTTCAAATTGTGATGAGTTATTATCAGACGGAGCGGCAACCATGGAAGAATGCAATACGGTGACTATTTTTTTGGCAAAACCCGCTTCTTCTAGGATGAGCATATAATGAGCTTAGTAAAATGGCGGGAGAGGGTTACTTTGGCGGATGAGTGTACTAACACCACTATACGCATCAGTGAGACCGACAACCATTTGTAAAACAAGCCGATTGTTAGTTACTGGTGCCCCGACGTTCTTGAGTTGGTCCGATAGAATCTTGAGACGTTGACAATATACGGATGCGTTGGGAAACTCCGCCATGTCAATAGTGAAGAATTATTGCTCAAGTATGATGGCCCGAGAATTTTTATTATCCTAGAATATGTCACATAATCGCTTCCAAGGATTGCCGTGAAGTCGGGTTCAATAATCGTATGCAACAAATCGCTCGAGATTGTGGCATAAATCCACTGGAGAACCGTTGCATCAAGGGTCAACCATAATTACTTTTCATCATAAGTTTTTGACACTTTCTCCTTGCTTGTTTCCGGTGGAATTGTGTGATGGATAACCCGGTGTGACCGACAATGAATTTTGAAGAGCTCCGCCCATGTCGCATAATGGACATTTTCCATCTCAAGAGTAATGGAAATATGGGACTTAATGTTTGAAACAATGAGGGCTAGATGAAAATTTGATTTCGAGTCAGACATGGCTGACGGAATATGGAAGAGGGAGGAAGTGGTCGGCAGCGGCAAGGAGGGGGGGGCGACGGACAAGAGAGGCAAATTTAGGGTTTAGGAACTTTTCCTAGAATCTGATATCATGTAAGAAATATCTTCCTTGATTATTTCATTCCAAAGGGGTAGTAAATATACTCATAATACAAGTATAATCCTAGGCTAGAATTACGGTAAGTAATGACTAAATATAAACTTATCATATACAAAATATACGCAATATACACAATTATGACTAAATATTATATCATATTCTATCAAATTCTTGGAAAGAAGAAAAAAAAGAGAGATCAATTAAAAGGTGGTCAGAATGTAGGAAGCAGGAGAGTATTTTTTTATTCCTCCTCTCTTCCTTTAATTTTTCTTTAATTTGTGGTTTGATTCAAGAAGTGGTAGCACCAAAAGAGAAAAAGAGAAGAAGAGAATGTGATGTTTGTGTAGTGCACCTATTCACTTGTGTCACTATATATACATACTTTAAGATTTTTCTTTATCTTTTGTTGTTTCTCTTCCCACACTTAAAAGTGAAGAGATGGCAATGCTTCAAGCGCCAAGTTGCATGATTTTGGGGGTTTCGTTTTCTTTTTTAATTTTTTTCCCCAAACACTAATTTAAAAAATAGTACTCCCTTGATTCATTTTATATGATGACAGTTTTTTCACTGGGCATAAATTTTAAGGGGGGGGGGGGGAAGTATTTGGTGTGTATCAAAATTTTCTTTAGAATTTATAATATTAAACATATTATAATATTTTTACGACTACAAGAATATGTTATTGAATGAGTAATGATTTAAAATTAAAGAGTTTCTAAATATAAAAACGTGTTATTTTGTGATAAAAGAACAAAAAGTCATAGAACAAGGGAAGTATTTATAGTAATTTTATTATTATTACAATTAAGTCAATTATTATAAATATGGAACGAATGTCAAAATAGATGAATATACAATTGCCAGTTGGGATTCTTGGACCTTTTATGGAATGAAGCCATTTAAGTTTCTCTTTTTTGTATAGTGGTGTTGCAGTTATTACATCTTTACAACCTTTGTTTTTTCTCTTACTGTGGGTGGCTTTCCTACCTTATTAACATGTTTCGAGTTTTAGCTGGTAGGCAAGCAGACTTGGTTTAATTAAAATTAGATGAGTGATAGCAGTCGTCAATGTATACACAGTATTATACATCAATTGTACATTGCATAATGTCTAAATTTTGTAAAAAAAATTAAAATTACTCCCACTGTTCTAATTTAAGTGTCTTAGTTTGACTTGACACGGAGTTTAAGAAATAAAGGGAGACTTTTGAATCTTATGATCTTAAATTAAAGACGTGTGAGATCTTTTAAATCTTGTGGTCTTAAACTTATCTTGGAATTGAAAAACTTATTAAATATAGAAAGAGACATTTTTTTAGGACAGACCAAAAAGAAAAGTAAAACACTTAAATTGACACGGAGGTAGTAATATTATATGCTGTGGGATTCGTTCGGCTGTTGTGTAGTGTAAAAATTCACTAATATAAATCAATTAACTACAACTCAATTTCCAGATAATTGAAGTAGGTTATATGAAACCTACGTATGTATCGATTCATCATCGTTCCAGCAGTTTCATTCAATATTTCTGCACAACAACATAAACTACAAAAATAGACACCTGATCTGAAATCAACTTTAAGGGGTTCACCCTGATATAAAATTAGAATAATCAATTCAAGAGTCGCCAAATCGCTAGCTGATCACTTATTACACATCAATTTTTTTAAGGGAATTAAAGTTAAAAAAAAATGAAAGTGAGTTTTACACTTTAGCCAGAAGAAAATTAAATTATTGAAATTAAATGGTCAATCAATGGGAATACGAGTGGTATTAGGCAATCTTCTTCCATGAACAAATGTGCTGAAAAGATGCAAAGCCCTTGATGGCTGTGCATATGGTACCATATGAGCTGCTCCTCTTACTGTTGCAAATGTGAGTTTATTTCCATATTCAACTTGCCATCCTCCTACTTGCCCTTTGTGAAACCATGCTCCATAAGGTACTGTCGTCTTGAACTTTAGATCCCTAGATAATTCACGCACCAATGTTCTTGACCCTATTAGTGGTACCACTGAATCCTGATCTCCACTGTCGTAATTAAATATTCACAGTACAATGATTTAGAATCATCGTTTGAATGACCATAAAAGCGAATTCAAGATTTAAATTTGAAAAATTCAAAATTGGACGTAATTGGGAAGGGACAAGTAGCATGGCATGTTGACGATGGGGCAGAGCAATTCTATTATCTCGTCTAGTTATTTTTTTTTTTGATAATGGTAACATTAGCTTATCTAGTTATTTATTATCACGAATAAATGGTGAGTGAATGGTAAATTGTATCGTATTCATGTACTAATTTAAAATTTTGAATTCATATCTGATGCGACTAAGCTATGTGTGGGTGAGATTTTTCTTTGGAAAAGTCAAATCCTCACTACTACATTGTCATTCTTAATCATCATCATATTTTTTCTTTTGGCAACAAAAGGCAATAGGAAATTTCAATGTATTGATTCTAATTCGCGAAGGAAATAACTTGTTTACCTGAATATCCAAAGAGGTATATCATGTTGAATTATGCTTTTGAGGGATGGAAGCATATCAGTGTCACCATCTGATTGAGAGTAATTCAGCACACTGTCTCATACAAACACAAATTAAATAATATTAAATGAAGATTGTATTAATCAATTAAAACTGAAACTTACTACTACCACAATTATTTAACTAATAACCTTCTCGATCTGTATTAAAGGGTAAATAATGAAATGATTTTCTTACAAGTTTTCAAAATAATTTTGATTACATACTCACTGCACATGCTCCATTCGTAAGGTAGATTAGTCCGATTAGCATGAAGAGCCTTCCGAACTTCAGGAAGGTTGAAATAGAAGTATCTTTCTGATGTCATGCAAACATCTACTCCCATACTCATCTTAGTAACCTAGTCAACAACAAAATATGTAACAAAATCAAATGTTATAAACATCTATACATGTTCATCGGATTAATTTTACGTATAGCCATTGAACTTATCTAATATGTCACATTAAAATAACTGAGTTTTTTCCACTATAGTCTATAAAATTAAAGTCATAAAACTACTTTTGTCACATTAAACATTAAAGTAACTAAACTTTATTAGGTAAAGTTCAGTTACTTCAGTTTGACAAAAATAGTTTAGCGTAACTTTTGTGATTTTACTGTTATATTAGATAAAGTTTATTGCTCGGATGTGAAAATAACCCTACATTTATACAAGTTGAATAGCTTAATTAGAGATTTGATTGCTTACTTGTTTGTGTAAACGCAACTCTTGCTGAACAATAGAAGGATAACAGACATCTAAAATAACGTCGTACACATTTACGTAGTCAGAAATTACTTTATAAGCTTCATCAATAGCTTGGTTGCAAGTGACTGACACATTATGAGGAACTGGGAATTCGTAATCATCGAAATCGCAGTTCTCTTTGATTGTCAAATATAATTCATCTGATATCATTCCATGTGACCAGTAATATTCATACACTGCAGAAACATCTCTATCTAGTCTCAGAAGTGGATTTCCAATCTGTAGATACACCAAATTGAATAAAAACATTAAATCGAACTTAGGAGTGCTGATTTTAATATATAGAGGACGAATTAATTAAGGAAACACAAATACTAGGAGTACTAGTATATATAATTTGTAGTGTTCTTACAGCTACTCCCTTTAGATTAAACCTAAAATCCTTGGACTGCTTGTTGTAGTCTAGAATGACATTTGCCAACTGTGGTATATAATGTCCTATCACCAGAAAAAATCAACATTAAATATAATATTATAAACGTTTCTTATGACTAACGAGTATACAGTAGTAAATAACTACATTAGCATTGTTGAATCAAAGGCTGAAAGAATATACACTGACCATCGACAAGTCCATTTACATTAATTAAGTGTAGACAAGTTCGAGAAATAGGTGAAATGATAAGTATGTAATAATTGCACATAGGGTATGTGTCGTACCTGCATAACTTTCACCTGTAAGGAATAAGGGTTTAGATTTTAGTTCTGAAAACTTTTCGTACCATTTAAGCATGAATGTGAGCATATCCTTGGCTGCAAAAAAAAAATATGAAAACATTAATTTTTCTTTATATCGCTTTTTCATTAACGATATATTTTTCACCAAATTAAATAAATACCAGTGGAGTCATCTCCACAAGTATAATCACTGGATGTGTTTGAATAAGACCATCCAACCCCAGCAGGAGATTCTATAAATAGCAGATTTGATGCTGTATATATCAATCAAAACAAAGAAATGTCAATGCAGAAATATTAGTAATGGTAAAGAATTAAATACTGAACTTTTTTTTTGTAAATATGTAATATACATAAGGTCATTAATATAATACTATACCTTTATTCCAAGATCTAGTATTTCTTCTGAGGCCACGGCCATCACCTCTAGGAAAGAAGGGTCCTAGTTCTGTAAAGGCACCCCCTCCGATTGATGAACATCCTGGACCTGGTAAAATTATAAATAAATAAAAAATAATTTCTAGATTAGCTAGTATTAATTAAATGAGTACTTTAGATCAAAAGCTTTTAATTCAAATGTTGAGTAATGATGTAGCATTGCTTCCTCCATTGTATGAGAATCATCAATGCTACTAATACTAGGGAATTTAATTAAATTGAAAATACGTTGACACCAAAGTGAAATTATGAATAATTGATCTATCTGGAATAGAGAAGAAAACTAGTATCACACAACTCCCAACTTTGACTATTATAGTAGAATATAATATTATTAGCCAAATGACTTTCAAAATGGTATAATTATTCGGTCCAGTTGTCCCCTAACCTCAATGACTTACATGCGGCGAGTAGTAGACAATATATTTTTAGGTACGTAATTTTTCTAAACATGACTTAACAAGGTTTAATACATATTTTTTTATTATATATATAAACTACGTATAAATTAGTATTATATACTTGCTTTAAAAACGATCATACATTTTAAAGAAATTAAATAAACCTTAAACAGATTGGTCCCAAAACCTGCAAAATTCACCAACCAAGCAAGTTAATAAGGGGTGTCCACTGTCCACTAGTACTGTCGAAATTCTTGCGCGCCAATATATGCAAGGCGGTGAATGGAAAAGTTGAATGGTCTTACATATTATTCCCCACATAGTTATTAAATACTTTAATGTTCCATTAAAATATATATGGAGGAAAAAAGGTTGGTGCAAAGAGAGAAACTGTTCCTTCAATGTTAAGGATATAAAAGCCTATTATACATGCAGATCAACTAGGCCGAATCACCATTAAAAGATTTAGATTTCTTTTCCAAATAAAGAAGAAGAGATTGATTGCCTATTACCATACCATCAAAAAAGAAATTCTCATTTTATTAAGCACGAGACAAAATTAAATTACTATCTTGTGATATATATGACACATAAAAATGAAGGTTTTTGAACGAGGAATTCCTAGTTGAATGATTCTCGACTATCATTATTCATACTAAAATTTATAAAGTTATAGAGTATATCTTTTTGAAGATCAAAGAAATTTCCCAGACTTTGATAATAAAAAAATCTACTTAATTGTCCTTTCAATTGACATAGACCCTTAAAAATAGAGAAGTGGAATAAAAAGAAGAAAGATCAAAAAATTCACAAGAAGAAAGGAGATAAACAAACCTCCATTTAACCAAAGAGTAAGAGGAAGTTTATCAGCATCTTTTTCAGCTTCAACAAAGTAATAAAACAAACTTCTACCAGCCTTTTCATCAACATCCACATAACCAGCATATTGTCTAAATCCAACTTTTGGTTGTCCTGGTAAAATTTCCACCAGATCTTCTATTGGATGTCCATTCACAATATTCAAGATAATAATAAACCCAAATCCTATAAGAAAAAGATGATGATAAAAGCCCATTTGCATCTACTTCTGTAAGTATGGTGTAAGTTGAAGTGGAAAGAGAAGGAAAATATAAAGAGCCAATGGCAGAAAGGAGTAGCAGTCCCTTTTTTTTTTAACTATAAAACAAAAAGGCGTGTCACAAGACTAAACTCATTATCTTGCGGGATCCAGGAAGAGCCAGAACCATAAGGTTACATTATGCCTCATATTTACGAAAGAGACATTTTAAATATCTTGAACCTGTGTCACCAACTTTAAATTAATAAGCTAGACATGCATGCACATAAAGAATGGCTTTTTGAACAACTTAAAGTAAAGATAAAGCGATTATAAATTTATAATTAAGTAAAACTAAAACTGAAAGAGTTTTTATGACTTTGAAATTCTATTGATGATAGAGGGCACGTGAATACGGGGATTGCTTTTGCTTTCAAACATTTAAACTATTATCTATTCATAATAAATAGCTGTATTTTTTGCTTTTGAAATGAATTTCCTTTCTAAAAGAAAAATCATTTGTCCAGATTGGAAACAGATCTGTGTTTTACGTCTTTCTTTTCTATTCATTCTTTTCTAAAGGAAATATACGTACTGAAAAGATATGTTGGTGTTTAAATAGAAAAATAAGATTTCAAACATTCGGGCTTCGGATTATATTGGTCAACTCGGTTTTCCTTAAATCTTTCTATCAGTACATAAAATTTAAATTCTTTCAACTGAAAAAGGTTATTGTAGGAAATCAATTCCTTCAGATTATTTCATTCTCAATTATACAATATATATAATTCTCAAGAATCAATCTTGGTTATCTCTAAGAATATACTAATTAATATAATTAATCTAATCAATCTTAATTCTATAATACTAATTTATACTAATTTACAATCATCCTAAAATATATGAGTACAATATCTATGATTTATGATGATGGAGATAATTATGGGATAGCCACATAATTATCATAACAGTCCCCCCGCAGTCTTAGCGGGAGTTTCTCGTATGCTGAGAATGTCCCTGAAATTATCAAATAATACGCGCGGAAGACCTTTGGTGAGAATGTCGGCAATCGGATAACGGGATGGTACATGGAGAACACGGACTTGTCCATGTGCAACCTTTTCTCGGATAAATAATATATCCATTTCTATGTGTTTTGTGCGTTGATGTTGGACAAGATTATCGGATAAGTATATCGCACTTACATTATCACAATAAACCACGATTGCCTTTTCAATTGGACAACGAAGCTCTAAAAGAATATTACGGAGCCAACATGATTCAGCAACCACATTGGCTACCCCGCGGTATTCTGCTTCAGCGCTCGACCGAGACATCGTTGGTTATCGTTTGGATGACCATGAAATAAGGTTATCTCCCAAAAAATAGAATAACCATAGGTGGAACGTCGTGTGTCCGGGCAACCACCCAATCCGCATTTGTATAAGATGAGAGACTTGAAATGGAGGACTTATACAGATGTAGTCTAAAATGAAGAGTAACCTTGACATACCGCAGAATTCGATGTTCCTCTTTCGGATCATGCATATGTAAACACACTTGCTGAACCACATAGGAGATATCAGGTCTCGTGAAAGTAAGGTACTGCACAGCCCCTGCAAGGTTGCAGTAGTGTATTGGATCAATGTATGGGGTCCCTGCATAGTTACTCAATTTGGCTTTTGTATCAACCGGTGTGTGTGATGGTTTGCAGGAGGACATACCAGCTTTGTCAATGATTTCCTCAGCGTATTTCTTTTGATTGAGAAACAGACCACCTGCATATTGAGTTACAACAATGCCCAAAAAATAATTTAAAGGACCCAAATCTTTCATTGCAAATTCGGCAGCAAGGGGGACATAATATACCAGCGAAGTGATGTAGATGAGAATGTGGGGATGATGTTATCTCCCTATATGAGTATATATGTCATGTCGCTACCCTTCTTATAAAACAAACAAGGACTGATCGGACTTGTTGTGTGAGAAACCCATTGTATATACAAATCCTGCAAACCTGTTATACCATGCCGGGGGAGCTTGTTTCAAACCATATAAAGACTTTTTTCAACATGCAAATATAATCCGGATGTATGGAGTCTCGAAAACCTAAAGGTTGGTGCATGTACACCGTCTCCTGTAAGTGGACATGTAAGAATGCATTTTTGACATCCAAGTGATGAATGGACCAGGATTTTGACAGCGTCAGGCTAAGAACAGTCTTGATAGTTGTTGGCTTAACTACCGGACTGAATGTTTCACCACAATCCACGTCAACCTGCTGAGACCTGCCATCACCAATAAGACGAGCTTTGTATCTCGCAAAGGAGCCATCAAAATTCTTTTTATAAAAGAAAACTACATAGACCTAATAATGTTCACATTAGATAGACGGGGCACTAACTCTCACGTCTTATTTTTAATAAGAGCATCAATTTCGTCTAACAAGAAGCTTTCCAATTCGGATATGATAGTGCTGCTTTGGGATTTTTGGGAATTGGGGATGGTTGGACCGAAGTTGTTAAGTTAAAATGACGTTTGAGCCGAAAAATCTCGTGCATGGCACAAATTTCAATGGTCCAGGGTTGGGCTAAAGTCGAGTGATGTGAATCAGGGCTACTGGGTATGGTGTTGGGCCAAGATGAGGTAGCATTTTGGGCCAAAGCAGAATTTTGGTTAACTTGATTTTCTGTCGGGTTATTGTGTTGAGAGGGAGTAGGGATATGGGCCTGAAATTATGGACCTAGATGCTGGGTTGGCTTCACGGGTGAGGGAGTAGTTGGCTCCTTCATGTGGGCCCAGCTGCCACTGGAGGTGGATTAGGCCGAGACCAACATTAAGGAGGCAGTGACCTCCGAACCGCGGACTGGTCCAACCCCATTTTGTGGTTGGGCCGGTCCCATCTTATTTTGGGTATGTAGGTAGAGATGGCAACGGATCAAATCTGGACCGGATCCTACTAGATTCAGATCTATTTTTCATACCTGGATCCAGATCCGGATTTAGATCCATCGGGTCCATAAAAATCACATCCAAATCCGGATCCACAGATCGGATCTGGATCTACATGTAATTTTTTTTGGCTTGAATAATATTCCCACATGTTGAAACTTTTATGACAAAATGAAACGCAATCTGATTGAAAAAAATGATTGAGTTCATTCAATCAACCTACACAAACATGACACCATTTTTTCAAAATACTGAACAAAGCTTTAGCATCACAAGAAAATAAAGACGATTGACTTCATTAGTGATGCTGAACATGTTGCAACTTTGAGCTAATTTTTGGAGGCTTTAGTGATGCTCCACTTGTAGTTCTACTGATTGACTTCATTAAACAACATAAAACAATGTCAGTCATATATCAAAAGTCCTAGTTTTTTTTTTTGATGATCAAAAAAATGAGAGAAAGATACTTAAAGCTTACGGCTAGCAGATTCAAGAAAGGAAAATTTAAAGAAGAGTGGTAATTTTTTCTTTTTATAGAAATGAAAATATGGGAAACTGCAGAGAGAATATAGGTAAAAGAAATGAAACTTCAAAGACAAATTACATGGATGTGTGACTTGTGACTTATCCTGGTTCAAACATTTACCCAATACATAAATTATAAAAAAAATAAGAAAATACTTATAAAATTACATTCTAGGTTATGAATATATTTAATAAAAAATGAATCCACATATCAGATCTGGACCGGATACGGATCTCAAATATAAGATCCAGATTCGTCTGTCAGAAACGGATCTGGGTCCAAATTTTGAAGATCCATATCCTATAAAACAGATATGGATCCACCGGGTCCAAGATCCATTGTCATCTCTATATGTAGGTGGTGATGTAAAAGTGAATGTATTTCGTCGTCCAAAAAATCATATGAATGTGGGGATGCCACGTGAGATTTATCAAACGGGAATGTCGACTCATCAAAAACTACGTGATGAGAAATTATGATTTTCCCATTCATCATATCATAACATTTATATCCCCTATGATTTTGCGGGTATCCCAAAAACACACAAGGAGTGGAACGAGCCTGAAGTTTGTTAATGGTAGTGGACGGAAATAAGGGATAACACAAACACCCAAAAACCCTCAAATGTGTAAAAGATGGTACAACATTTGTGTAGGTGACATGTTGGAAAGTAGTTTGCTAGGAAGAATATTTAAGAGATATGTGACCATTTGAAGTGCATGATGCCAAAACATTGGTGGTGTGGACGAATGCAGAAGAAGTGTGCGAATCATATTGTTAATTGTTCGAATTTTTCTTTTGGCTTTCCCATTTTGAGGTGAGGTGTGTGGACATGAAAGACGCAAAGACATCCCATTTAGGTGACAAAAATTATTAAATTAAGTATTTATGAATTACCTCCCATTGTCACATTGAAGATATTTAATTGATTTGTCAAATTGAGTTTTGATAAAAGCACTAAATTATTTTAAAATAGTGGAGGCTTGCGATTTGTGCCATAAGGGAAATGTCCACAGAAAATTCGAATAAGCATATAATATTTATGACCTGCAGAGCTCAAAATTGGAGATGTCCACAAATCATAATGTATAAGATCAAATAGCATAAGTGTATGTGAAGTAGATGATGGAAAAGGCAGTTTAACGTGCTTCCCAAACACACAAGTTTCGGCCATAGTTTTCTACGAAAAACAACACAAGAACAAAAGAAGAAGAGAATAATGTTTTGTGTTTGGTGGAATTGAATTAGATAACTCTAAGTATCGGCTAGGGTTTGGAAACGAAAAAGAAAAAAATGATGGATAGCCGATGGGGTAGTGGTTTAGGTTTCGGATGATAGTGGTTTAGGATTAGGGTTTTTAGAAAACCCTAGTGTGTGTTTAGTTTGTGGCCGAAAAAAAACTTAAATCAAAGGAGAAAAGAAAAGAAAATTTTGGCTAAAGAGGGAGGGGGGGGGGGGTTGAGAAAAGTTTAGGGCAAAATATTTGTGGCTCTGATACCATGTAGGAAATCAATTCCTTTAGATTATTTCATTCCTAAGTATACAATATCTACAACTCTCAAGAATCAATCTTGGCTATCTCTAAGAATATACTAATTAATATGATTGATCTAATCAATCATAATTCTGTGATACTAATTTATACTAATTTACAATCATCCTAAAATATATGAGTACAATATCTATGATTTATGATAATTATGGGATAGTCCCATAATTATCTTAACAGTTATAAATGACTTTGATATTTTTGATATATTTGATATATCTCATATTTGTCATTCGTCAACTTATCGGCTCATAAAACGTTATTTTTTGTCTCATATATACCTCTGAATTTAAGCGCATATTTAAACTTCTTCAATTATTCAAGGTATACATAGACCTTTTCAATTATGTGGGAAATATATATGTATCTTTTCAATTTCTCGACTGCATTTTTTATATTATCGTATTTGTCATCGAATATGTTCTATTTATCTTTATCGTATATAGAGAAGAGAAACCAATTGAAATGATTAATTCGAACTTTCACAAAAGAACACTCTTTTGTATTTACCCTTGAAATAACTTATCTTTAGAGTTGATAAACCATAGGTGAAAAAACTCATTTTAAAATATTAGAAGTTTTGGAGCGTTAGTCAAACTTCATAAAAAAATGTCAAAAGTTTTGCACCCAATTTGAGTCATGACTTAAGTTTACAATTTTTGTAAATCTATCCATTAATGTGCCAAATTTCAGACAAAATTTATAAGTGTGCACTTTCCCCAGATTTTCTATTCCCAGTATTCAAACCTGTCCCATGCCAACCTAACATTTTCACTTCACCTGCAGGTTAAATCAAAGTATTATTTGTAATTTGAATTATTTATGTGTAATTTTTGATTTTTTTCTTGTAATATTTAATTAATAACTTATTTTTTAAATTAATTTAAATGTGCAAGTTTAATCCGTCTGCATGTGAATATACACAAATTTGACTAAGTTATTAAGTGATAAATTAATTTATTAACCATGTGTCATATTGAATTTGTAATATTTTAATTTTGAAAGTACTATATTTCTACATAAAGAGATAAAAAATATTTTTTAATTAATTAAAAGTAAATATAAATAGCAAATAATATGATCAAACTCAAATCCACTAATAAATGATAATGGAGGAATCAAAAGTCTAGAAGAATTATTCAGTAACTTACACAATTTAACTCATCATTCTTGTGGTACTATCATCTTTGTGGGGGGAAAAAAATCTTAATCACATTTGTCACCATGACTCCAAACACCTTTAGGCCTATTTTAGAGCATCCATTGACCGCCTCAATTGTCATTTTGCAATAATTATTTAACTTATTTATTGAATTTCTGGAATAAGTAAGTTTATGTCCTGCCGATTTCTTTCTCTTTTTTGCGAACAATTTGAAAAGCATAATAATAAAATTACGTACAAGAATGAAATGGGAAAAGTAAGAAAGTCATTTCTGAACAATGTCTTTGAAGGGGCTATGGAACAATAAAAACAAAATAAAATAAATTAAATGTCAATTATGTTTCCGAATGTCAGCAATTATGTCGTCCGACTCCGATAACAACACTCTAGCAAAACAGAAAACCTTGAAGAGTAAATGCAGCGAAAATTTAAAGAACACAAAGATTTTAAATTTTCATAAGTTATATATATTATATAACTTATGATGGTCAATAACCAAATATATTGTATATATGTATTATATACAAATAGACAAATTACTTTCTTTACAAATTTACAAGATAAAACAGAAAGGAATTAAAAGTTGAAGTCGCATATGACTTCTGCCTGGAAAATCTAACTAAGTAGAATAGACAACCTCTCGTTACAATTGCTCAATACAAAACTAATATAGAATCTAAACAACAATTGTAATGTTGGACAAAATGTTATCAACACACTCAGGCAACACTGGTGATCCAGATTTCTGAGATGAAATCCTGAGAGTTATCTTGGTATTTTTACTTTTTGGTTATGGATGTTGATTCTCTATAGTAGCCTCTCTATTTATAGTAGAGAATCTTCCTTGAAAAGCTCATTCATCAGTTGTGGAGGTTGAGGGAAAGATGGACTGCTGGTGGGATTGGTTGGAGAAGATCAGGGAGTGATAATCTCAACAGCTTTGGCTTGATCCTCACGACAAGCAACGACTTTTGACTTAGTCCTCACTCATTTTTATCAGCTCCTTTTTACCTTGCAAGTCGTTTTTACCTCATAGTAATATTTACACAAATATTACTGCATCGCGTGAAGTAAGGCAAAATCTGTTCAGAAAATATTGGTGTGAATGTTGTGCGACATTTGTCTCAACATACTTACATATTCATATCAATACTTTAGGAGATATGTTGGGTCAAATGTCACAACACCAAATCCAACATTAACAATCTCTCCCCTTTTGCATTTCTTCACAAAATTCATTAAAATGTAAAGTTGACTTAGGATGTTTTCACAAATGTTGTCCGACATCTGTGATCAACAATTTCAAGGTCATGCTCCCCCTTAACATGTGATGGCATACAAGCAAACATGTGTATACCGATTCATAGGATTAGAAAAGAAAAAACTATGAACACACATATCACATATTATCCAATATATACAAACCACAAATAAAAATATTCATTGTCAATAAATATCAATATCAATCCACTAAAGATCCTCATACAACATCGACACCATCAACAACTCCCTTATTGCTCACCATACAGCAGCAACAGCTTTTAACAGGTTTCTACTCATGCATAACAGCTTCAACTTCCTTTGTACAAAAGCATTTAGCTTCCTCCCATTGCATCAGCATCATCTCCCCCTTTTTGTGAAGAAAGTAGCATCATGAAATGGTCGCTAGCCTGTATCAAGGCATTTCTTGCAGCATCAACCTCAGAAATCTGTTGGTTGATTTTTTCAATTTGATCCACAAGTCATTCTATAGACAGTGTAGACTGTCCTGGACCAGTGTTGCCCATAATGTTGGTGACATCTCTGACAACATTTTCACTTTCAGCTTCCTTCTAGGGCAAGTTGATGACTCTGTCCTTGCTCTTCAAAATTGCTTTGTTTACAGTGTAAAACTCAGAAGTCTTCCCTAAAGTGTCTTCTCTCTTAGGCTCAAAGCCTTTGGTGGCTAATAATTTGTAGATCATAGAGGGAAAATGAAGGATTGAAGTTGATTCTATCTCAGCCAAGTTGACAATTTGATGAAAAATCATTTTTCCCAAATCAACTTTCAAACCTTTCCCAACTTTATACAATAGGGTGGCTTGTTAAGATGTCACAATTGACTCATTCATCGAAGGAAGCCAATTGTGAATAGCAATTTTGTGGAAGGTGGAAAACACGGTTGTTAGTTTGGAGGCTGGACATCTAGGGATCCACGTCTTCATCATACCTCCAGTGAAATATTCAATCACTTCATCCATATTGTCTATGACTTGTTATGCTTCTCTAACATTATTTACAATATCTAGTCCCATATTTGATTTATAATAGAAGGCGTAAATAGATAGGCTTTGTTGTAGAGATATACATTTTCAAATTTCTTTGAGGATGTCTTCTCTATAATAGGGCTCAGATTAGCGTAAAATAACCTTACCACATTATCAACATACGGTCATTTTTCAGTGACAAATCCTATGAGTTGTCTGTCCTTTAAGAATTATACTAGTCCATATACAGTACAAGAGGCAATATCAATTACTTTCTCAGGCCTGATTACTCCATTCTTGTAACAGTCCCGCATATCATAGTTAGTTTTAGAATAGAATTTATCTGAGTAAGCAGATACCTCAAAGTCTGAATCGGTGGATTTGGTACTGTTAGATGTTGTTGTATGTGTCTCTGCAACTGTTGGTTGAAATGTAGCCTGAGATGTTGTGGCATCAGTGACAACATTTGGAGCAGCACTCGACTATGCAGGTCTGGGAACTCCCTTTGGAAACAATTGTTTTAAATGAGTGTCGTCTGGAATTTCCCTTTCTTGAGGCACATTTGACTGCACTGAAGCAGATGGTTCTTCTTCACTCTCATTTGTTGAAAGCACATAGTCTGTATCTTCACTTGCACTGCTCGAGTAAGAGGGTATAGATGTTTCATATCTAGACCTTTTGTTACTCGATCCTTCTTGGACTGTTTTCTCAAAAACTCTACCCGATCGACGAGTAGGGAAGGTAGAGGCCTTTTACCCAAAGATGAAAAATCAACAGTTTCATCAACATCTATACGGTTATTATCATCTCCAAGATAGATAATATCTAAAGGTTCATCAAAACCTTTAAACACTATTGTTGTACATGAGTTTTCTGAGAGATTGGAGGAAGAAGATGATTGTTCTGTTTGCTGGGTATCATGGTGCTCGGAAGCCTCCGTATTCATTGGAGGGCTTGTGCTTATTGGAGTGTTGGAGTGGATGTTGGATGACATTTGTTCTAACATTGGTGATGTTTCAATTGGTGAAAATTTGCGAGAGGATTTTGATAAGTTAGGGTTTCTGATAGAGATTGGAGTTTGGTTTGGTGATTCCATCTGTTAGGTATGTAGATGTATAGCCGATGTGATTTTTCCTCCCATTTTTTAATGGGAAATCGGAAATGATAAAATAATAGCAAATGAGAGGAGTATTTATATACATGACAAACCTTTTCTTAGCAACAAAAATCTATTATTTTTAGGTGTTTTAATTTTACACAATAACTTACACATAAAATATTGAGATAAAAAATAAACATCACGGTAATTTAATCCTATAATTTTAAATTCTGAAATTCCATTAAACAAGGCATATAATAGTGAGTAAAATATGATATTTCAAAAATCATATAAGAACAACATCCCAACACATCACATTCTGAAAATGTCAACAACAATGTTAGCAACATTTTGGACGACACAAGTATTTTGATCCCACAAGAATTTTCAGATTTTGCAACAAATCAAGACACATTTTATATGCACTTTATGAGTTTGACCACTGGACCAATGTAACATTTTTCCATCGTGTCATTGGTCTAATCATATAACACATATAAAAGATTTTTTCATGTAAAAAATAAGAATACTTTTATGGTATTCTCAAATCTCTTTTGAAGCACTTGATACTCCTATATAATATGAACGATATCTTTTCACGGACTTTGCCCATTTTTTACAGTTGCCTAATATTTGTATATATATATATCATCGCAGAGAACGGTATTACTTTGATAACATATTCTTCTTGAAGGATCATGCTTGTGTGACCAAAAGTTATGCACCATACAACAACAATAATCAGTTAGTGACATAACATAGGTATATGTCACCCGAAATGTTAGACAACATTTCAGCTGACATTCACCAAAAATGTCTTTTTAGAGATTAGAAAGACCAAAAGATTTCTTTAAACTATAAAATCTCTCATGGTCCCAAGCTTTTGTAAAAATATCAGCTAGTTGATGAAGAATATCAACATGTTTAATTTGAACTAGTTGTTTTCAACTAAATCTCTTAAAAAGTGATGTCTAATATTAATGTGTTTTGTACGTGAGTGCTAAACTGTATTTTTGGAAATATTTATAGCACTCAAATTATCATAGTACAAAATCAAAATGTTGCTAGTAAATTCATAGTCGTCTAACATGTGTCGTAGCCATATTAATTGAGAGCAACAATTTCGACCTGCTACATATTCATATTCAACAGTTGAAAGTGAGACACAGTTTTGTTTACGACTATATTATAAAAACAAGGTTATTGCTAAGATAAAATCATCCTCCACTTGTACATTTTCTATCATCCACATCTCCAGCCCTATTCGAGTCACTAAATCATATTAAGTTAGGATTAGTGTCTTTGGAATACCAGATTCCCAACTCGCATGTGTCAGCAACATATCGAATAATACATTTCACGGCATTTAAGTAGGACATTTTGGGACATGCTTGAAGACGTGCACAAACACATACACTAAACATAGTATACGGGCGACTAGCAGTAAGACAAAAAATGTTACCTATCATAGATCGATATAATGTTGGGTCGACATTTTCACCAATATTATCCTTACATACCTTCTGCGATGAACCCATTGACGTTTTCATCTGTTTAGCATTCTCCAAACTAAATCTTTTAACTAGATTCTTGTCATATTTACTATGTGAGATAAAAATTCCATCTTCACTTTGCTTTGTCTGCAAGCCTAAGAAAAAAGTTAATTCCCCAATCATGCTCATTTCAAATGTCGATGACATAGCTTCAACAAATGAATTTAGGTACGATTGTGAAGTCGATCCAAAGACTATGTCATTCACGTAGATTTGAGAAATTATAATATCTACACCGTGTCGTTTAATAAACAAAGTACGATCAGCTTCGCCACGGTTAAAACCAAATTCAAGAAGAAAGTTAGTTAAACGACCATATCATGCACGAGAGGCTTATTTCAACCCATACAAAGCATTTTTTAAGCTTGTACACATAGTGCGGATTGTAAGGATCTTCAAATCCTTTTGGTTGTTCAACATATACCTCATTGTCTAGATAACCATTTAAGAAGGCACCTTTTACATCCATTTGGTGTAAAGTAATTTTCAGACAACAAGCAATAGCAAGTAAAAGTCTAATCGACTCGATTCTAGATACAAGTGCGAATGTTTCATCAAAATCAATTCCTTCAACCTGAGTATAACATTGTGCAACTTGACGTGCTTTGTTTCTAACAACTGTTCCCGATTCATCTAATTTATTTTTAAATATCCACTTAGTTTCAATTACATTTGTATTATTTAGATGTGGAACTAAGTCCCAGACTTCATTTCGAGAAAATTGTTCAAGCTCTTCTTGAATTGCTTGTATCCAGAAGTTATCTTTAAGTGCTTCTACAACATTCTTTGGTTCTAATGTAGATATAAAACAAGAAAGACTAACCTTTTGGTATATGGTTGACATACACACATACCTTGCCATTTCTCTATAGTTGAGTGGTTATTTGCCTCTTGTTCTAATTCCTTCAAAAATTCCCCCTATCACTTGACCCGTTTGATGATTCTTCCTAATCCTTGATGAGGGGTCCTACGAACTTAGTCTAACAATTCAGCACTTGACTCCTCATCTGTGGCCTCTGTGGTCTCTGTTGCTGTTTCAGATGTTGCTTCAGGTGTGACAACATTTGTGGCAACATCCGATTCTTCTACAATCTGTGGACTTTCCACTGTATCTATAATGTTATTTTCAATATTTTGTCCTGAAACATCAGAAAGATCATCAAAGATAACATTTATAGACTCTTGTACAGTTCTGGATCTCAGATTGTATACTCAATAAGCATGACTATTTTGTGAATAGCCAACAAAAAATTCCTTTATCACTCTTAGAGTCAAATTTTGCCAAATGATCCATGTCATTTAAAATATAACAAATACACCCAAAAATATGAAAGTAACACAAGTTTGGTTTCTTTCAATTTATAATCTCATAGGGTGTCATTTTTGTTCATGACCTTAAATAGACTCTAGTAACGATGTGATTAGCAGTATACAAGGCTTCTGTCCATACACGTTTTGACAAATGTTTAGAACTAAACATCACTCTAGCCATTTCTTGTAATGTCATATTCTTCTGTTCTGCAACCCCATTATGTTGAGGAGTTTTGGGGGTAGAAAACTCATGAAAAATTCTTTTTTTTCTCACAAAAAATTGTGAATGATCTATTTTAAAATTATTTTCCATGGTCGGATCTAATCCGAAAAATACGTAAAATTTAAAAAGTACGTAAAATTATTATTAGTTAAAGAAGTTTTAAAAGAGAAGAAACAAAAAAGGGTTCTTTAAAAATAATATATTAATTAGAAAAAAATATATTTAAAGCAAGAAACAATATATTTATTAGGAAAAGAGCATTTTTTACCTAATTAATTAATAATAGCGGCATTTTTGGACCAAACTACTAACCGCATGACGGCATGAGTTTTTTTGGGCCATACTATTATGTAGGATATTTTTGTCAATTTTACATAGTTTAAGGACATGTTTTCCCTTTTTCCGTAATAAAAATAATTTCCACCCATAAGATAGAAAAGTTATTTTTTCCCAAAAGCATAACGTAATAAAAAATAAAAACTTGAATACTGGAAAATAAATTTACTACTTAAGTCATTTGAAGTAGGGTTGCCTACAGAAAAAGTATAAAACAAAAAATGTAAAATAAAATTAGGGTTGGCCCAACAAGAACACAGTGACCTGACCCTCTATATCCTAGTATAATATTCTTCTTTTTGAGTAAACTTTTCTCCAACTCTGCGTATCGTCGCCGCTCTCTCCTTTCCGAATATTAATTATTCTAAGGTACCATTAATTTTAGTCACCATTACTTGCAACTTTGTTTGCTTACTATCCTTTAATTTTTTACGGATTGTCTCGAAGATATAAATTATTTTGCGGAGTCTGAAGCTTTAATTGCTATTTAGGGCAATTGGGTGATTCGGGTTTTCATAAAAATGTGAAATTGACACCCCCATGTTCTTTTCTTGATATAATTCTCTTGATGCAATTCTCTGTACTGCTGTGTTTCAATTTGTGCTTTATATACTCCCTCCGTTTCAATTTGTTTATCTTCGTTTGAATCGGCATGGAGTTTAAGAGAATAATAGATAGTTTTGAATCTTGTGTGAACTAAGATGTATATAATGTATCAAAATGCCCTTTGATCTGAAATATGCAATTGTATGTTGGGGGTGAAGAGTGGCTAAATATAGAAAGTGAAATTTCTTTTTAGAACAAACTAAAAAGGAAAGTAATACAACTGGATGCTATGTTTCAAGATGCATAAACCATCTGCATCATGCTTAGTGTTGAAGAATGACTCAAGTATCTTTGTTCATTCGGTGTTATATATTTTTGGCTATTTTTGTGCTGTGCACAATTTAATGTGGTGAAAAGTATGCTGAACAGTTAAAGGTTTAGTGCGGATGGGGTATTTTTAACTGAGTTAGAGGTGATAGATTGGCACCGTGGGCTTGCGAGTTCTTTTCTTGTTTTCTTATGATTATTCTGTACAAATTTAGAAACATTTATCCATGTTCCACACATAGGAAGGATGGTCATTTGTTTCTTGGTGTCTGCCAAATGGTAGATTTTACAATATGATTTTGTTGGTTGATGAGCTTTCTGTGTAGAACTTTTGTTCTCATGCTGTTTGTCCCTTCATGTATTATCTCATGGTAACTTTTCAAGTTCTCATTATATTGTTGTGAATTCATAATTATAACACGGAAGCTAATTGTTTCAAATCAAGAAGAGACTGTGTAGAGGAGTATGATGCCACGATAATCCTTTTTGATAAAACCTAAAAATAGTGATATGTCTTGCAGTCTCTGTTGTTCAAGATTTGTCCCATGGAATGTTGGAACTGTATTTTCAATCCTTTGTTGTTGATGATTATTTAGAGTTCTTCACTTGATTGTCTAAGCCTATTATTGTCTGGGCCAGAGAAAATGGATCTAATAATATAATCCACATAAGCAGGCCCGATTATCATAACTGAGTTAATCTTTCCGTGCAGCTGTTGTTGCTCATGGCTTGACTTTGCCCCCTCTCGCTCTTTCCTCCCCAATCTCTTTTCCTGTCTTTCTTTTTCAGAAATGTCGGATGATGACGAATATCGCTGTTTTATCGGTAACTTGTCATGGTCTACTTCTGATCGAGGGTTAAAAGATGCATTTGAGAAGTTTGGCAATCTTGTTGATGCAAAGGTGAGGATGGTTGATTTTTAGGTTGTTTTCCATTGGTTAATTTGTCAGAGCATCATTTTTCTTTTGCTGTTCTTTATTGTTTTTTTGTGCTGCTACTGGGTGAATCATTTGTGTCAAGAGTTTGTTGTTCAGGATATCACCCTAGCCTTTGTACTAGAATTAGATCACATTCTTACTTGCAAACTCCTTCCCTTTCAAGACGAGGGTTTTGACTACTTTACTGCTATCTCCCTTCTACATGCCTCTTAATGCACCTATTTTGACCTATTTGGTTGAACAATTCAGATCTGAGTAATATCTTACTGTTGCACTTTGAATGAGTAAAGTGAAGGTAAATTAGTGTCTTTTACCCATTGCCAGGGGATTGTGGAAAAAGTTTTTGTCTGCTTGCAAGCCAATTGAAAGTTCTGCAAATCTGGAACTTTCATAGAGCTGTATTTCAAGCCAGAATGAAAACCTAAAACTCATAGGAAAGAAATAGTCCATTAATTTTGGAAAATATAGCTTAAGGTACTACATCAGACAAGTATCAAAATTTAAGTGTAGATGCGAGAATAAACGAGAATATGAGTTCTTCTTATCAAACTTCTGTAATTCATTAGAAGGTTTCTGTGTGTTGTGAAGTCTGCGATGAGAGCTAAAATAGTAGTTGTCTACCTCTGTTTCTTCTCTTTTTCCTATTTCGTTTCCCACTTTCTCTTTTCCTTTATTCCGAATGTTAAATTTCAATATTCCAATGCCTCTATTCTTTGTTGATTCAGGTTGTACTTGACAAGTTCTCTGGCCGATCTCGTGGATTTGGTTTTGTTACATTTGATGAAAAGAGAGCAATGGAAGATGCCATTGAAGCAATGAATGGAATGGACTTAGACGGCCGTGCTATTACTGTAGACAAAGCCTCGCCTCAACAAGGTTCAAGCCGAGATTTTGGTAGTGATCGACCTCGTGACCATGACCGTGACAGAGATCGGGGTCGTGATCGCGATCGCGATCGCGGTAGCCGTGATTATGGAGGTGGGCGGGGATCTGGTGGTGGGGATTGCTATAATTGTGGTAAGCCTGGACATTTTGCCAGAGAATGCCCTAGTGAAGGGGGTAAAGGTGGTAGGTATGGTGGCGGAGGTGGTGGTGGTGGTAGAGGTGGACCTGACAGGAACGGAGATCGATATGGAAGCCGCAGCAGCAGAGATGGTGGCGGTCGTGATCGTGAAGGAGGTGAACGTTTTAGCCGTGATCGTGATCGTTCTGGGCCATATGATCGTCGCAGTTCTGGAGGATATCGAGGCTGATACTTTAAATTGTGGTAGGTTTTTAGATTTATTGAGTTCCAGATCTGATGTGCACTGTATCTCATACTTAGGAGCTGATTAAATTTTGATTCTTTCTGATGCAGCTGAAGAGTTAGAAGTCATACAAGCTGGATGCAAATGATTTGGCGTATGTCTACTTGGTACCTTGTTTCCCTGGCCTGTCAGCGGAATCGTTTGAGCTCATGAAACCTGGCTGTTATAAACTACTGTTCTATGTCCGTAAATGTTCGATAACATGGTTTGATTGGGATCTTATGCTTGCTTATTTGCAAATTTGAATATGGCCTCACACTTTCGAATGCTACTATGGTTGCTGGTTATTTGCTTACTTGGTTTTGGAAATTTGAAAACTGTTGTTTGGTGCTGGATTTATAATGATTGCATGGAACTTGCACCTCTGAAACTTTGCCTTGTGAGTGATGGGTCTGATGAATAACCTGAATTTTGTACTGGTGATCAAATACCTGGGCCAGCAGGTGTTCATGTCTAATTGGAATGTAAAGCTGGACTAGGAGTGTGGCCTTTTTGTTGTGTTCTTTGTAAAATCTTTAACAGTTAAAATGGAGTTAACCAGGTAATTATTCCATTAACCCTCCATTAGTCCATTCTGGGTTCTCAGCTGTTACGATATTAATTTTGTTAACCTCTTGGCAGGCTATTTTGTTCCTTTGGCCTTTTTCGGATACATGATTGGCTCTCTTGCTAGTTTTGTGCATTTTAAATTCTGTAATTGAGAAAGCATTTTGAAGAGTGAAAATGCTTCTGCATGGAAGGATCGTCGGTGCAAGACTTAGTTTCCTGTTAGATGGCAAGATGTTTAGATACTCTTGAAGAGCAGCGATTGGGGTCCATTAATGTGTTCTACTTTGGTGTTGCTCTTTCATAGGGAGGGTTCTTGTTATTTTCTTGTAGTCCGGGTCTCTGCATTCAAGACTTAAATGAGGGCAAACCCAATTTGAGCTAGACTTCATTTCCCAATCAGCTCCCGGTTCTTGGTATCTCTTTTTCTCGACATGGCAGATAGTTTTGTTTTACTCCAATTGGAAACTTTGACCTATTCTGAGTCACCAGTGCATTGAAGAGGGAAGTGCTTTTTGAGTCTTATTTTTTTTTCTAGTTGTGCATTTTCCTGGCTCCCTTCTCTCCTTTTCTTCAAGCAATTCGGGATTTATTTTTTACGAATATTTTTCCCTTGTTCTGCTTTCTGTATATCCTGGTGGGAGCTTCTTCATCTGACTGTAGCTTCTGATCCACTGCCCTTGTGCCTATAGTCTTGAATACATAAATGAGCCATATGTGATGTTATACCTATATCCTTGCTTATTTATACATGTTTGTTCTTTTTCTGCTAAGTTATATTGAAGGAAGTGTTACGAAATTGAGCAAGTAATACTTAAAAAATGTGGCAAATAGTATATTCTCTCTTCTATTTAGGAGATGAAGCATGAAGGTTTGTGGCCCCTTGGAGAATTCTAACTATAGTCCTCTATGATAAACTTGGTGTCTCCCTCCAGGAAATTACAGACATTATTGTGTTTGGCTGCCAATTTTTTGACTTGGTCCATTGCCTTGTTTCATCATCTTGATTTATGCCTCTGTTCTGATTTTTGATGACAGTGAATTTTACTAATGCTGGCAATTGCCTTCAATCGTAATGCTATTGAGGGATTTTTAGTTGTTTAGTGTCGGTATTTGAAGATTTTTAGTTTTAGGGTGCCTTGGTTCGTCCAGCTAACTAGCCTGCCTAGGTGCTGGATGGGAATTTCATTTGCTGCACTTCATGAGAAAGATTACCTTTGAAAGTTGGCTTGGTAAATCCTAATTAAATTATGTGGAATTAGATCCTTGCGAAATTCAAAGTTCTGTATATGGATGTTTTTTTAATTGTGTATCAAGATGTAAAGGCATAATAAGAGTAAGATATGATGTTATGGAATAGGACGGTTGAGAATTGATGTTGAAGTAAATGTAAAGACTCATTTCAATACCTTTTACCGTTTATGGAAGTTGAATGAACCTAAGAGACTAGATTTCGTATTCCAATTATTGATCCTCATAGTTTGGGTTTTGGAGCAAAAGACATGGAATTCAAGCCATTTGAGGGTTATCTTTCATTTTAGTAAAAAGACTGGATATAACATGAAGTCTTGGATGTCTACTACCTTATTTGCCTACTAGCACCATATGCTTACTAATAATAATGGATCATCTTGATCAACTTGTTGTAATGCTTAAAGACGTCGTTAAGTGGACGTGAAATGATAAAATAGTGGATGCATGATGATTAATATTCTAAATGGCTTTATCTGAATCATAGGAAGAGAAAACAAATCTGGCTGCAGGATGGAGAAAGATAGAAAAATGGGGTATGGTGCTGTATTGAGGAAGTGGGTTGAGGAGAAATTGAGGTCCCTAGGGTTCGAATTTGTGGATGTTTTCCATCTGATTAGTCTAAGAGTGCTGCATCAGCTGATGATCTTACAGATCAGTTTCTGAATATGGGAATGTCATCCTCATCCAAAACCACCCTAAGACTCTTTGCTCAAGAAAGAATTGAGTGCCCGCTTTTGGAGGCGGATGATGATGATGAAGACGAAGACAAAAGGGCAGAGAGGCTGCTAGACGAAACCGTCAGTTACTCAGGCAAAGAATTGCTGTACTAGTTAATGGTCATTAGTTAGTGGTTTTGGACTGCAACATGCATGTTATTTATTCTCTTTGACTAGCTACTAGTAGTTGTCATGTTTAGCACCATGACTTAAAAGTCAGTATCTATGTCTGTTGCTTTTCTTTTAACGTGTTTTAAGTACCTTTATTGTTTTACATTCTGAATTACAAAAAGTTTTGAGTTTAGAATAAGGACATGCTCACAATTGAAAGCTTTAGGTAAAATTGCGGACGTGTTTTAAAAATTTCTGTTGCTATATGTTTAGCTAGTCTAAAACCCGTTATTATGAGAGAGCAAGTATAAGTTATGTGAAGAAGCCATGCTTATGCTTAATCTGCTTAAGGATTTGATATCCATGTCAATGAACCTTATACATATTCACTAAATGGTGACATGGGACATGCAAAAATTCAGTTTTCATGCAGTCTCCGAAGCTGAGCCAGGATTTCTATGTGGGATAGCAGGGTATGTGAAGGGTTAGTGATGAACTAGGGGTCTACACTGTTACTGTTCGATTAGCTTCAATTCAGTAAAATTTCAGCTGGTATCTGACAGTGGTATATGGATCAAATTGCAGAAAAGAGACGTGATCTATGGTGGGAAATAGCAGCAAGTAGAGTAGCAGTGAGGCAACGTTTAGGATTGTGGTGTTTATGGAGTAGAGTACTTTATAATCTATAAAATACCTGCAATTGTCTTGGAGTTGGAAGTGCTTAAACGGTTATGTTAGATTATGACAAGCATTGATGATGTCCCATCTAGCATGTAGCAACATTGGCTAGCATATTGAAGATGCAAGGGTGTTGTTATACTCGTCAAACAAGTTTCAACAGATATAATATCCAGAAAACACATCAATATCATTCTTAAGCACACAGAACCATAACACAAGTAGATTTCTAACATTTATTCTAGTATTATCCACAAAATGATTCTGAACTAGGCAAAGGGACAGGTATAAAAGTTTCCTAACACATCCCCACCCCAGTAGAGCCTATCGGTTTGGTCAGTCCAAAGGTAATGGCCATGGCCATCCAGCCACCAATTAAAACTCTGGCACAAGATTTCACCATATGACTTGTGCCCAAAAAAGCACCAATTCATCCAAATGCTAACAATGCCCAATGTAACTGCAGCCACAATCACAGCTAGCCTTAGCTTATGGTTAGATATAAATGCAGCAGCAAGAATTGGTATTATGCCACCCAATGAAAATGTAACAGCTGAGGCTATGGCTGCTAGAAATGGATTTGGGACTCCGTCCTTCTTGTCTTGATCTTCTTGCTGTCCATGATTCTGTCCGCTAACTAACTCTCTGTCTAATTGAGAGTACACAGAAACAAACTCTCCAATGGCCATGCTACAAGCACCTAGAAACAACCATGCAAAGCCGGCAAGGATCATGGTGTTAACGTCTCTTTGGACAGCTCCAACGCCCATCATCAAAGATGCAGTTGAAACCAATCCGTCATTGGCTTCTAATACAGCAGCTCGAAGCCACTGTGCCCTTTCGGAGTAGTCAAAATCCTCTTCAGGAACTAGGTTTTGGTTGTCATGTTCTTTAGGGATGGTGATTTGTACGTGGTTTTGAGCAGCCATGAAGAATTTTTTGCAAGGAATTGTTTTGAGAAAATTGAAGGAATTCTTGTTTTTGAAGATTCAATCTTCCCTCTGATGGTATGTATAGGGAAGGATGACTAGAATTTAATCAGCCTGAGCAGAAAGTGGTGCCATAAAAAAGTAGTAGTGTGGTGAGCACAAGCCTTAGTGGCAGTTTATTTTTTTATTTTTTTATTTTTTTAATTTTAAATCTTTCTTTGCTAACTCCTTACATTTGTATATTAACACATTCTAACTTTGCAGAATGAATCTGTAGTTTCAGATTTTCCATTGATTCACTATCATTCGGTAAGGTGACTTGTGAACATGGAATGCTGTATAGGAAAGCACTTGCATGCATGAATCTTTAGAGATGTTCCGTACTCTTTTTGGTATATAAAAATAGGGTGAAGTGTGCTCTCCACACTAAACTGAGAAGCAAAGATTATAGTATTACAGGGAGTGTGCCATCCACAGAAAGGCCACAAGCTCTTCATTTTTTTAATGAAGAGTTTTAAGAAAGTTACTTTAGACCAAAAAACTTTTAGAATCCACTAATTGAACACTTTGGTCATATAGCACCATAACAGATGTCCCTGCAGTCAGTTTATTTTAATTCTTTTATGATTTAACTTTTTTTTCTTCTCTTTATGTTATTGGTTATAACAATCTACCTGTACGAAATGAAATAAATCACATAACATTGTTCTTATGTCTTGATAGGGAACTTCAACATAATACAGATAGCTCTGCTTGCTGAAGTCTTGCAATTGCCTATTCAGAAAGCAGTGACATCTTTTAAAATGAATGCATACTTCATGTTTGCTCTGGATTCTTGCGTTTTACATAACGGTTAGCTCCCTTTAATGGGCAAAGACAGTGAGTCTAAATAACACGAACAGTTCATAGAAAGTTGGAAGTGCTGGTCCAAAACAATGTTCTCTTACTGACTGATTATCTATGTTTGTAAAGAAGCTCATGTGACTTGGTAAATCCTCACTCAGCGTTTCTGGAGACATAATCATATTTTCCAGAAACGTTTTAAAGCATCTATGTCCCTGTATCTATCATACAAAAACGTTCACCGTTTATTTTGTACTCCTAGATGAAAGACATAATATTGAGAGCTGGACACCATGGAAATGTAGTTATGATTTACCTCACTCCAACTATGAGATGGCTTTGTGATTTTCGGAAAGAGAAGTTTGTGAATATACATGGATTGCTGTATGGGAAAGCACTTTGCATGAACACATATATCTAACTTTCTTATTGTATTATAGTGTGGAGTGTGCTCTCTTAAGAAAGCAAAACATTAGAGTATTCAAGGAAGGTGTGCCATCCACATAATGGCCACAAGCTTCAGAAGGAAGAAAAAAAGTTAATTCATTAATAGACTCTAATTTTTTTGGAAATTGAAAATTCCAGGTTGAAATGTATATGTGATGTTGGTATAAAGCCCGTTTTATTTAATGATAAGGTTATTAATCAACAAAAAAAATTGAAAATTCTGAAAAGATGAGATTAATTCAGAAGGCCAAAAAACTTTATAATCCACTAAGATCAAATATAGTGTTTTAACCCCATTTCTTCTATTTGACTGAGATTTATCAAACCCTTGGGCTGATTCAAGATATGACAACTGAATTTTTTGGACGTCACTTATAAAATAGGATGATTGAAAATTTAAACAGTTGAAACTGAAGCAGGTATTATGACTCATCATTCCACAAAAGAGAGAGACCATAATGGAAGTTGTTGAATTAATGAACCTCATACTAGAGTTTCCTGTTACGAGAAGATTAGTAGGATCCAACAAATTTGACTTGGTTCTTGCCAATCTTCCTAGCTTCCCATATACATATTACTATAGTAGCAAATGATTAACACTCTGTCAATAGATACTGTTTGGAATTGGGTTGCTTCTTGAATAGAATACTTTCAAATTTATAAATTACTTGCAATCATGTTCAGGTGATTAAACGATAAATTTGTTAGATTGTAAAGGTGACACTGATGCCTCATTTAGCAAGAAGCGACATGGTTCTAACTTCAGAAAAAACTCTTCATTTGTAGTATGTTACTTCACCTTTGACTGCAAATTTGCTACCAAGGAATTCAATAAAATTTTTGATGATGCCAAGCATATTGAAGAAGCAAGATTACAAGTATATAAATTTCAGGAAGCGTGTCACTATCATTCATTCACACCAGAACCATTACATAAAGAGATATCTAGTTGAGAGTACACAGAAACAAACTCTCCTATGGCCATGCTACAAGTACCAGCAAACAACGCTGCAAAACCAATAAGGATCATCGCATTAACGTTTTCTTGGACAGCTCCAACACCCATCATCAAAGATGCAGTTGTAACCAATCCATCAGTGGCTCCTAATGTATCAGCTCGAAGCCATTGTGCCCTTTGGAAGTAGTCAGAGTCTTCTTCAGGTACTTGGTTTTGGTTATGGTTATCATTTTCTTTAATGACAGTAAGTTGGACATGGTTTTGAGCAGCCATGAAGAAATTTTTAAAGGAATTGTTTAGAGAAAGGATGATTTCTTGTTTTGGACTTCTTGTTTTTGATGATTCAATTCTCCCTCTGATGGTTATATATAGAGCAGGATGACTAATAAATAATCACCCGGAGAAGAAAGTGGAGCCATAATATAATAGTAGTAGTGTGGTGAGCACAAGTCTGTTTTGGATTTGATCTCCTTTTTCTGATTGCATGCTTGCCAAAACCTTGAATTTGCTTATTAACAAAATCTAACTTTGCAAAATGAATCTGCAGTTTCAACTTTCATATTTGCCATTGATTCCTAGAAGGTGACCTGTGAACATGGAATGCTGTATAGGAATCACTTACGTGCATGAATCTCTAGAGATACGTAACATACTTCCTTTGGTATATAAAATCTGGGTGGAGTGTGCTCAACACACTAAGGCTGAGAAGGCAAAGATTATAGTATTCGAGGGAGTGTGCCATACACTGAAAAGCCTCAAGCTCTTCATTTTTCTAATGGAGAGCTTTAAGAAAGTTTCTTACTTTGGACAAAATTTATCCACTAAGAGAACTAAAGTAATTCAATCCGGTGAGTCCTTTCATTGATATTGCTTGCAATATATACATTGGTTACATGCATAATGTAAGGCTAGAAATTAGGGAAGATATTGACTAATTACAACAGAATATATGCTAACCTAATCTAGAAGATTTACATTGAATAAAACAGATATACAAGAATCATTTTCATATATTCTATCACACCCCCGCAGTCTAATCGGGAGGTTCTCGTACGTTGAGATTGTCCCTGAAATCTTGAAATAACACCAAAGGAAGTCCTTTTGTGAAAATATCTGCTATCTGATAGCACGAGGGGACATGTAGGGCCCGTACTTGTCCACGAGCAACTTTTTCGCGAACAAAATGAATATCCATTTCGATGTGTTTAGTGCGTTGATGTTGAACTGGATTTCCAGAGAGGTATATGACACTAACATTATCACAGTAAACTAATGTAGCCTTATGGATAGGACAATGTAGTTCCAGAAGAAGGCTGCGTAACCAACATGATTCAGAAACCACATTGGCAACACCTCGGTACTCATCTTCAGTGCTGGAGCGAGATAGTATGGGCTGGAGTTTAGACGACCAGGAGAGCAAGTTATTATCAAGAAAGACACAATAACCAGAAGTGGACCTCCTGGTATCTGGGCACCCACCCCAATCTGCATCTGTGTAGGAAATCAGAGAAGTTATTGAGAAGGGATAAAGATGCAGTCCGTGATAAAGTGTACGCTGAATGTAGCGCAGGATGCGTCGGAGAGCATGCATGTGTTCATCCATCGGATTATGCATAAATAAGCAGATATGTTGTACCGCATATGAAATGTCAGGTCTCGTGAATGTGAGATATTGTAGAGCTCCTGCAAGGCTGTGGTAGTGAGAAGGATCCTCATAAGGAGTGCTTGACTTAGCACTGAGCTTCTGTTTGATATCAACCGGAGTGGGACAAGACTTACACGAAGACATGCCAGCACATTCAATACTTTTTCTGGGATAAAAATAGACCTCCTGTATGACAAATGACTGCGATACCCAAGAAGTAACTTAGGAAACTCAAGTCTTTCATGGCAAATTCGGAGCTGAGAAGTATCATGATAGACTTGTGAAGAGTATCAGAAGAAGCAGTGAGGATGATATCATCCACATATAGAAGAATATAAGCCGTATCATTGCATTTTCGGTAGATGAAGAGAGAGTTATCAAACTTGCTGTGAGAGAACCCAATTGAAGAAACATAATCAGCAAACCGTTTGTACCAGGCTTTGGGAGCTTGCTTGAGCCCATATAACGATTTCTTCAGAAGACATACATGATTAGGACATTCCGGGTCCCTAAAACCCAAGGGTTGATGCATGTACACCGTTTCTGTCAGTTCACTATGTAAAAACACATTCTTAATATACAACTGATGAATAAGACATGATTTAGAGAGAGCAAGACTGAGCACGATGCGAATGGTTGCCGGTTTGACAACCGGGCTGTAAGTTTCTCCACAATCCACGCCAACCTGTTGACCTGCACCATCACATACAAGACGGGCTTTATGCCTCTCAAAAGAACCGTAAGATTTTTCTTTATGTTGGAAAATCCACATAGAACGAATAACATTAACATCAGACGGACGGGGCACTCTTATTTTTAATAAGAGCATTATATTCATCATCCATAGCCATTTTCCAATTCTGGTCTTTGAGTGCACACATGGGGTTACATGGTAAAGGTGATTTTGTGGCATGAGTGAGGAGGCCGTGGTGATATTTTGTATTTGGTTTAAAAATACCATGTTGGCTTCTTATAATGGATTTGTGATCCGAACTCGAAGTGGGCTAGAAAATAGGTGGAAGTGAAATGGACTGTGCAGGCTGGATTGGGCCTGGGCCTCCGACGGTAGGCTGAGAAGTGGACTGAGAGGCAGTCTGGGATGGACTGGGCAGTCTGGTGGAACTGCTGCCTGGTGAGCTAGGCTGTTGAGGACTGGACAGCGGAGATGTGGGTTGTGGTGTTTGGGCCGGCTCATTTTGGAGAGGTGTTGGCTTATATTGAATGTGGTGAATCACATAAGGGGAAAGCCCGTCATCTAGAAAATCATATGTTGAGGAAGTGGGGTTATGCAGCTTTGAAAACGGGAATTGGGTTTCATCAAATAAAATGTCGTGACTAATGATAATTCTATTTGAATACAAAACATAGCATTTGTAACTGCGATAATTTGATGGATAGCCCAAAAAGACACAAGGTGTGGAACGGGGTTGAAGCTTATTTATCGTAGTAGGTTTCTAGACCATCTAAAAATTGGACGATTGAGATATGTGAAAGTCTTAGAAATGTAGAAAAAAGTTCCAATTTTCACCTGGTTGAAGATCGAAACTCATTGCATGCAAGAGAAAAGGCTGTAGCATTGTGTTTTTCGATTTATATTATACACAGACAATATAAAAAATTTTACACTACCGGTGCAATTGAACTGATTATAGCAAGTTATTATTCTATATTCTAATTTACCATGTCAGACATGCTATTAGGAGTTGGTGGATAGTATAATATTTTTTATACAATGTCAATGCACGGATTTTAAATTCATGTGTTTAATGAACCTCATGATATAACAGATTTCTCATCATAAAGACGATAGAATAATTGCTAGCTAGATACAGTCTAAGCAGGATTATGGGGCATAAGAAGGCAGCATAATTCAAGCCATTGCAATATGAGGAATTGGTCTTCCCATCATTGTATGTCTTGAGGGGTTTAGCAGACAAGTCTTGGTCGGATAGTAGCTAATTTTCCTAGCTTGTCACACATAGAAGTAATCACGTAAAAGATTAACATCCAGTCAAAAGATTTGTCGGGCTCTGTTTGGGACTTCTTTGATTTTGGAAAATATATACTTGTAAATGTATGAAATATAGAATTCAAGTGCTGAAATACTTTGCGTATTGTTTATCTCAAAGTTGATTTATGTGGAAAGCTTACAAGCTTTTACGTTCAATTTGCTGTTGCACACAATCTTGAAACTGACCAAGGCTGATTATCCTTTCTTTGTTCTCTTACGTACGTAAATTAATTTGATGAAGTGTTAACTCCATCTATATGCGCAGAGTATAGCCCAATCTCAAGTCCAGAAAAGAAGGGTTGCCTTTAGTTAATGACCAGCGCATAATTAGTCAAGTTGGGTCCTCTTATTAATGATTTGTTGGGAAGTCGAAGCCTGAATAGAGAAGAATGTTTATAGGAGACTCGATATGGCCTAACCAAAACTTTATTTGGAATTGAAGCATAGTTTATTGATTTGCACTTTGATGAAATACTAGATAATCGGAATTGATGATGCCTAGCATATCATGAAGAAGTAAAATGTTGTGTGTCATAGCTAGTCTTTACAGTAGTAAAATGCATATATATATTTAGATGACACTTCAATATCATTCTTTAAGCATTTGCTCCTGAATCATTACCACAAAAGGAAATTTATTGGACATGCAACATTGATTTCTTAAGCAAATGATTCTGAACCAGGAAAAGGAACAGGAAGATAGAGTTCCCGTCACAACTCCATGCCCGTAGTAGAGCCAATCAGTTTGGTGAGCCCATAGGTAATGGCCATAGCCATCCAGCCACCAATTAAAACTCTGGCACAAGATTTCACCATAGGACTTTTGCCCAAGAAAGCACCAATTCCTCCAAATGCTAACAATGCCAAATTCACCGCAGCCACAATCACAGCCAGTCTCACCTTATGGTTTGCTATAAATGCAGCAGCAAGAATCGGCACAATAGCACCCAATGAAAATGCAATAGGCGAGGCTACGGCTGCCTGAAATGGATTTGGCAGTTGTTCCTTGTCACTTTCTTCTTGTTCTTGTTTCGGTCCTCCTGTTGTTTTGTCTCTCTTCATTTGAGCTCTCTCTATGTCTAGTTGAGAGTACACAGAGACAAACTCTCCTATAGCCATGCTACAAGCACCGGCAACTAGCCCTACAAAGCCAGTAAGTATCATGGTTTTAACGCTTTCTTGAACAGCTCCGACACCCATCATCAAGGATGCAATTGAGACTAATCCATCATTGGCTCCAAGAACAGCGGCTCGAACCCACTGTGCTCTTTGAGAGTAGTCAAAATCCTCTTCAGGGGCTTGCATTTGGCCATTATGGTCTTTAGGAATGGTAAATTGGACTCGGTTTTGAGCAGCCATTGAGGAAGTTATAAGTACTTGCTAGTTAAAGAAGAATCAATTGTTTCTCTAAGATGGGTATTTAATGAAGACTCTCTCATCCTTATTTATAGAGTAGGATGACTAAAAAAGTAACCAAACTGTCCAGTGGTGAGTGGTGCCATTAAAAATTGTGTAGTGTGGAGAGCACAAGTCTTAGTGGCATTTGTTGCTTTCTTCACTGATTGTTGGCTGCTTGCTCAAATCTTGCATTTGTAAAATAAATGTTATATTTCATCTTTTCCAGGTGGTTTTCTGTCTTTTCCCTTAAACATTACTAATTTCTACTTCAATTCTTGGAAGATTGGGATAGTAATTTGTTGAAAGAAGAAGAATCTCATATTATCTATTTTCTCTTCTTACTATTGAAGTTTTATAAGATATAACCCTTTTCTCTTGATGGTTTTGGATATTTGGATATTACATTTTTCATATTCGTGAAATAAATCACATACCATCCTTCTTATATGTCATCATATAGAACTTCTAACATCAAAATACAGATAACTTTGCTTGTTGATTCCCTATTTCCTGATTACCTTTTTTTTAGGTACTTCAAATGACCTAATTTTGGAGGATAAAAGCCTAAAGACAGCTTTTTGACCTTTGCAAAAAGGAGCTTGTGAGATGCATTGCTGTATAGGAAAGCACTTGTTTGAACTTTGAACAGAGATATTTCTAGCAATATATAAACTTGGGTGCAATGCGCTTTGAACACTAAAAGCTAAAGGAAATATTACAGTATACTAAGAAGTGTGCCATTCACACAAAGGCCACAAGCTCTTCATTTATTAAAATATATATTTTGGTCTTATCTGATCCAAATGAAGATAAAGTTTTCTCTTTAGACCCTAAAACTTTAATTCCGCTAACGAACACCATCTTCACAATGTTTCTGCACTCTTTCTTGTATCAAACAGATATTTGTCCAAGGCTGATAGACCATTTCAAGATTTGCAATTGAGATGTGGAAGTCTTTTGGAAATGGAGAAACAGAAGAGAGTTCCAGTTCTCACATGGTTAAAGGTCATAGCTTGTTGCATACAAGAGAAATGTCTTTCTTTTTTCCTTGGCATTGTGTTTTGAATTGAAGTTACATAAATTGATAGTGTAAAATGCAATTTAACCTATGATAACACGTTATTATTATACTTTCTAGGTTAAAATATCAGGCTTTGTATGAGGAGTTACTAGGTCATCTTTACCTGATAACATAAAACTTCCCTACACCGTCAATGCACAAAACTTGAAGTCTATGCATTTTATTTCCTTCAATGAACCTCATGATAAGTGTAACAGATTTCTCATCATAATGACGAACAATAATTTGCTGTTATGGTCTACTTAGGATTATGGGGCACAAGAAGGCTGCAATTAAAGCCATTGCAATATGAAGAATTGGGACCTGCCATTATTGTATGTCTTAAGGGGTTTAGAGAGCAAGTTTTTGCCGGATAGTAATTAATTTTCCTAGCTTGTCAGGCATAGAAGTAAACATCAACATCACAGTTGAAAGATATTTAGATATGTTTGGGACTGCAGTGCCTTTGAAAAAATGTACTTCTATAGATCCCAAGTGCTTAAATCCTAGGCATATTATTTTTTTCTCAGTTGATTTATGTGGAATATCAAGCATACTCTTATTGAAATATGCTTTGATGAAACGTTAACTCCACCAAAGGTTCTAGGAGCATAGCCGAGTGTGTTGAGGTCTAGAATATGAATAATCAGATCATGATGGATAGTCTTATTAATGAATTTGTTGGGACGCTAGGCACGTTTGGCACAGAGTAGTAACAGAGAGATTCATAGTCAACACAAAACTATATTTGAAATGAAGTGTAGTTTGATGAGTTACGTTTAGTTTCATTGAAATGTTAGATTACATCAGCAGATGATGGCTGACATATCGTGAATAAGTAAAAGATTGTGTGCCATAGCTAATACTATCAGTAGGAAGATCAGAGAATGCTTCAAGGTATTATTACATAAAGGGTATTTAGTCAACTAGCGGTTCAAATTTATTGATTAGATGAGATTAAACTAGAACAAGGGATAGGAACATAAAGTTTCAATCACATTTCCAAACCAGTAGAGCCAATTAACTTGGTAAGGCCAAAAGTAATGGACATAGCCATCCATCCACCAATTAGGACTCTAGCACAAGATTTCATCACAGGACTTCTGCCCAGGAAAGCACCAATTCCTCCAAATGCTACCAATGCCAAGCTTACCGCAGCCATGATCACAGCTATCCTCACCTTATGGTTTGCTATAAATGCAGCAGGAAGAATTGGCACAATGGCACCCAATGAAAATGCAACACTCGAGGCTACTGCTGCCTGAAATGGATTTGGCAGTTGTTCCTTGTTACCTTCTTCGTCTTGTTGATGTTATCGGTTCTGTCCTGTTGCTTTGTCTCTCTTTATTTGAGCTAGCTCTATGTCTAGTTGAGAGTACACAGAGACAAACTCTCCTATAGCCATGCTACAAGCACCAGCAAACAACCCTGCAAATCCAGTAGTAATCATGGTCTTAGCGTTTTCTTGAACAGCTCCAACACCTATCATCAATGATGCGATTGAGACTAATCCATCATTTGCTCCTAACACAGCGGCTCGAAGCCACTGTGCTCTTTGAGAGTAGTCAAAATCCTCTTCAGGGGCTTGATTTTCTTTAGGAATGGTAATTTGGACATGGTTTTGAGCAGACATGAAGGAAGTTATAACTTAAGAGGAACTGTCAAGTAAAGGAGGATTGTTTTCTTTCAAGATTGGTGTTTAATGAAGACTCTTGTCTTTGTTATTTAGAGAGTTGAATGATTAAAAAGCTCTTCATTTTTATATCAAGAGTTTTAAGAAAGCTTCTTACTATACACCAATCTTTTCAGAATCCACTAAAGAAATACCTACCCAACGACCCATATAACAGATATCCTACAGTCACTCCATCAATTTTTATTTATGTATGTGTTCTTGGTGGTATTGGTTATTACAATGTACAAGCATGCTCTTGAAACAGCCAAATATACCAACTTTCTGACATGTTAAACAGAATTATAAACTTCATTAATCATTACCATATAGTGTTTGTTGATTGCTGGCTTTCTGAAGTCTTGCATTTCCACGTTCAGCAATAACTTAAATCTTTCAAAATGCATACGCGGTTCATGTTTATTTCTGAGAAAGTTGGAATTGGAAGAAAGTTATAAATGTTGATAAACTTAGAAAAAGTTCATGGATATACATATAATGCAAAGGCTCAGAGATAATAGCTATAGTTGGCCAGTCTCCTGTTGGCAGACTCTGCAAGACTTCACTATAACTGGAAAAATTATAACACATGCTCATTATAGCAAATACCCAATGATTTGAAATACTCTCACTATATTTAATTTCTTTTTATAACCTAAATATGCATCATTCCCTCCTTTTTGAAGTAAGAATTAGTTACACTTTCTAGCTAGTGTCTCAAAAATTTAAAATGCCTTTATAATTGACAAATGTCATAAGGATCACTCAGAGGCGGAGTTTTACAGGTTCTAGACTCTAAACAACGCAGCTTATTGGGTTCTTGATAAATTATTTATACATATTAAGTATATTTTTAAACACAAATACAAGGTTTGAGCTAAAATTACTGGGTTCTGCGAACCCGTAAGTGAAGCTCTAGCTCCACCCACTGGAGCACTACTACATCTCTTTTCTTCTTCTTCTTTTGTGTGTGTATGTGTGGTGTGTACTTCAAAATGACCTAATTTTGAAGCTAGAGGATTTAGAAAATGGCTTTTTGACCTTTGGACAAGGAAGTTGTAACTTGTGAGGATGGATTGCTGCATAGGAAAGCACTTGCTAGAATAGAGATACTTCTTAGTATAAAATAAACCAAGTGGAGTGTGCTTTAGACACTAAGGTTAACACAAATTATATAGAGTATACCTAAGACGTGTGCTATTCCAACAAAGGCCACAAGCCCTTCAATTATTTAATCATTTATTTTGTTTTCTAATCCAAAATGAAGATGAAATCACTTTCTTTAGACTATTATAACTTTAAAATCCACTAGGGAACACCAACTTCGTAATGTTTCTGCACTCTTTCTTCTATCTAACAGAGATTATTTCCAAGTTTGGCTGGCTTTTAGGCCAATTCAAGATTGGGAAAATTAGATATGTAGAAGTCTTTTGGAAATTAAAGAGGTGGATCATTTACATGGTGTTCCTATTTTTGGAAATTAGATTGTAATTGTATTGTATTGTTTTGATGCATTCAATTTTTGGATAAATTGTATCATTTTCTGTCATTACATAATGCCACACATAAGCAATCTAAAGAATAATATTACAATATTATAAAGCAAAATAGGGTAGCGGATAGAGTAATTATAAAATATGTAGGATAAAAGATATAGAACTATTAAATAATAATCTAAGGCAAACTAAGAAAAAAAGGTAACGGCGCAATCATACCAAATCGGTCTTTACATAAGAATGGATTTAACGTTACTATACAATAAAATTTAGATTAACAATCAAAACAAACATTATAATTAAAGTAACAATATGATACAATACAATAGGTAACAACCAAATAAGATAAGTTGGTGTTCAGTTCCTGGGTTGAAAATTGTAAATTTCAAACATGTAGTTAAGCTTTCTAGTGGCTAAACAATGGGCTTCTTCAAAGTATACCTTTTTCATAAATAAGAATATATAAGACCAGTTTATTTGAATTTAGTGTAGCTGAATTAGTCTAATTTTACTTTTGTACTTGACCTTCGTCAAGTCATCAACCCTCATCCTTTGTTTAAGCTTCACATAGAATATGTAGCTCAAACAGACAGAACTAGTTGATATTTCTAATATTTTCTTTTTCTGGTCTCATCAGGAAGTGTGAGTGTATGAAGGTTAAGGATTACGATCCAGAAACGGAATCTGAAGAAGATCAGCAAGTTGTAAAGTTGGCTGAACCTTCAAAGAATGTTGTATATAACTCGGATGGTTTACTTGACAAACTGAGAGATATCGGTTGCCCTGATGGTGTGGATCGGAGTAACATGCTTAACATCAACAAAGAGGAGCAAGAAGTGGTGGATATGAATGATGACTGTGCAAGGGAGCTCTCTATCCTCATGCAGGCGTTGGAGGCTGCACGCCGAGACTCTCAACTTTCAGTCAAAGGGTGAGCCTTTTCTGAGACCCGATGATTATTATGGGGAAATGGTGAAGCCTGATACTCACATGGAGAAAGTTAAGCGCAGACTCTTGGCCTGCATGAGGAAGATTCACTAGGATGTGGGAGGAGGAAGACCAGAGAGAACAAGAAACTAGCCAACGAAGTACAAGCACGGAAGATGAAAGAAAGAGCTAAGCAAAAGAAGCAGGAGATTACAACATACCAGTGAAATCTCATGACGTGGGTTTGAGGAGGGTAGAATATACGCGGACCTTACCCATACCTTGGGAGATAGTGATGAGACTAAACCCTTAATTAAGAAAAGAACTGGTGCATCTCCAGGAGATCGTTCAGTGGGAAAGGCGACATTTGGTGGAAAAGGGACAAAAAGAGGAAAAGCATGGAATTCAGGGACACCAAGATTTGGTGGGAGAGTTGAAAAAGCAGAATACTGCTGAGTTACCAACAATTTCAGAGGATTCCATCAAGGGTGGATTTTGTTAGATAATAATTAGGATTCCATAATTAAATCATATCATAATCATGTAATTAAAATGTAAATAAATTTAGTATATTCTTAGGATATTTATTAGGATCATATTGTTGGAAATGAAACACTCACACAAATAATTTTTATTCAAACTCAAACAAATATTACAAGAGCACTCTCACTCAACAACAAGATACTACAACTCACTCTTATAAGACTTTGCTTTTTCACTTACTTGGAAGCTCTTAATTTTTCTTGATACCTAAACTAAAATGGGGAGGAGTATTTATAATACTTAAGAACAATCCTACACCACACAAATAAACTAATCAAAAATTACAATAACCATACACCTCATTCTTCTCCATCCTTCTAATAATATTTTAAATTACCAAATGATTCACATGCATAATTACCACACCCTAGAAGATTCTAGGTAGAAGGCTTGTAGTTTTGGACCTTGATTATGGACTTGGACTCCAATTTGATTGGGTTTGGGCTCCCATAATGGATCAAGTTTATGATCCAACCCCCCCTCCCCTTAAACTTGATCTTGTGACTCCTAGTAAGTTCCTTAATCTTATAAAGTCTTCGCTTGTCAGTGGCTTGGTAAAAATATCGGCAACTTGATCTTGTGACTTCATATATTCAACCTGCACATCCGTTCTTGCAACACACTCCCTTATATAGTGGTAGCGAATATCGATATGCTTGCTTCGATCATGGAATACTGGATTCTTTGCTAAGGCAATGACTGACTTGTTGTCGACACAAACCTTGGTAGGCTCTTCTTGTATCAAGCCTATCTCCTTCAATAGATTTCTAAGACAAATTGCATGACAAACGCATGAGGTAGCAACAACATATTCCGCTTCACAAGTGGACAATGTGACAATCGGTTGTTTCTTTGACATCCATGTGAAGGAAGTATCTCCCATGAAAAATACGAATCCAGTAGTGCTCCTTCGATTATCTATGTGAAGTCAGCACTTGACTTAGACATCGTCGACTGTCATTTCGAGGACCATAAAATGAGGTTGTCTCCCAAAAACACATAATACCCAAAGGTTAAACGTCGTGTGTCTGGGCAGCCACCCCAATCAGCATCTATATAAGATGAGAGACTCGAAATGGAGGACTTATACAGATGCATTCCAAAATGAAGAGTACCCTGAACATACCGCAGAATCCGCTTGAAAGCCCACATATGTTCTTCTTTTGGATCATGCATATGTAAACACACTTGCTGAATTACATAGGAGATATCATGTGTCGTGAAAGTAAGATAAAACAAGGCCCCTGCTAGGTTGCGGTAATGTGTTGGGTCACTGTATGGAGTACCTGCAGAGTTACTCAATTTGGCCTTAGTATCAACCGATGTGTGTTATGGTTTGCAGGAGGACATACTAGCTTTGTCAATGATCTCCTCGGCGTATTTCTTTTGACTGAGAAACAAACCACCTGCATGTTAGGTTACATCAATCCCCAAAAAATAATTTAGAGGACCCAAATCCTTCATTGCAAATTATGCTGCAAGAAGGAACATAATAGACCAGCGAAGTGATGTATATGAAGTCGTGAGAATAATGTCATCTACATATAAGAGGATATATGACATGTCGCTTCCCTTCTTATAAATGAACAAGGACTGATCGGACTTGCTGTGTGAGAAACCCAATATGGATACAAACCTTGCAAACTTGTTATACCATGCCCGAGGAGCCTGTTTCAAACCATATAATGATTTTTGCAATAGTCAAACATAATCTAGATGTGTATAGTCTCGAAAACCCAAAGGCTGGTGCATGTAAACTGTCTCCTGTAAATGGCCATGTAAGAATGCATTTTTGACATCTAACTGCTGAATGGACCAGGACTTTGACAGGGCCAGGCTAAGAACAGTCCTGATAGTTGCTGGCTTAACCACCGGATTGAATGTTTCACCACAATCCACGCCAATCTGTCGAGACATGTCATCACCAACAAGACGAGCTTTGTATCTCGTAAAGGAGCCATCGAAATTCTTTTTATGACAGAAAGCCCACACAGACCTGATAATGTTAACATTAGATGGATGGGGCACTAACTCCCACGTCTTATTTTTAATAAGAGCATTTATTTCGTCTAACATGGCAGCTTTCCAATTTGGGTCTAACAGGGCTGCTTTGGGATTTTTTGGAAGAGGTGATGGTTGAACAGAAGACGTTAGGTTAAAATAACGTTTGGGCCAAAAAATCCCGTGCATGGCATGGGTTTCAATGGTCTGTGGTGGGGGAGTTTGGTTGTTGGGTAGGTTATTGAGCTGAGGGGAGGTTTGAGCCAAAACTGACAGTCCAATTACTGCTTGGTGATTGGCCATATTCGGGTCAAGGGCTTGGGCATGAAGTGAAGGGCTTGAGTGCCGGTTTGTGGACACGAGTGAGGGAGCAGTGGAGTCCCTCATTTGGGCATGCCAGCTACGATATATGGACTGGGCCGAGGTCGACGGTAAAGAGGCAGTGACCTCCTCACCACGGACTAGCCCAGTCCTATTTTGTGGTTGGGCCGGTACGGTGTGAGGAGTATTTTACGTTGGTCCCATCTTATTTTGGGTATTGAGATGGTGTTATAAAAGTGGATGTATTCCGTCGTCCAGAAAATCATATGAAGGTGGAGATGCCACATGAGAATTAGCAAACAGGAATGTAGACTCATAAAAAACTACATGACGAGAGATAATGATTTTCCCGTTCGTCATATCATAACATTTATATCCCCTGTGATTTTGTGGGTATCCTAAAAACACACAAGGGGTGGAACGAGCCTGAAGTTTGTTAATGGTTGTGGACGAAAACAAGGGATAACACAAATATCCAAAAACCATTAAATGTGTAAAAGATGGGAGACGATAATTACAACCTTTGTGTAGGTGACACGTTGGAAAGTAGTTTTCTAAGAAGAATATTTAAAAGATATGTGACCATTTGAAGTGCATGATGACAAAACTTTGGTGGAGTGGATGAATGCACAAAAAGTATGCGAATCATATTGTTAATCGTTCAAATTTTTCTTTCGGCTTTCCCATTTTGAGGAGATATATGTGGACATGAAAGACACAAATACATACAATTTTGGTGACAAAAATCATTAAATTGAGCATTTATGAATTCTCTCCCATTGTCATATTGAAAACATTTAATGGATTTGTCAAATTGGATTTTGATAAAAACACTAAATTGTTTAAAAGCGGTGAAGGCTTGTGATTTCTGCCCTAAGGGAAATGTCCACAGAAAATCCGAATAATCATCCAAAATAAGCATATAATATTTATGACCTGCAGAACTCAAAACTGGTGATGTCCACAAATTACAATGCATAAGATCAAATGGCATAAGCATATGTGAAGTAGATGATGAAAAAGGAAGTTTAACATGCTTCCCAAACACACAAGTTTGGCAAACAGAAGAGTCCAAAAGTCTGTTACAAGCAATAAAATTATTCTTCCTAAGCGTATTGAACACCGGTGCTCCCGGGTGTCCCAACCGATTGTGTCATACGATAGAGTAAATAGCTGCAAAGGTTGACGGTTGTGTCACGTGGTTGTTGGAAATAGTAGTGATGGGATACAAGTCCTCTATGCTATTACATCTCATAAGTGGCAACCCCGTCTGAAATCCTTCACAGAAAACCCAAACGGATCAAAATTCACAGAAACATTATTGTTAGTTGTAAAACGTCGTACATATACCAGGTTTTAATCAGTTTTGGTGCATGTAAGATGTTTTTTAAGTATAACGGTGGGTGATGAGGGGGGAGTTTTAGCTGACCAATATCACGAATTGGAATTTTTTGCCCACTACCAACAACAATATTTTTATTACTGCTCATATTAAAATAAGACGAGAGATTACTTTGAGATGTCGTCATGTGTGAAAGGTAGAAGAATGGTTTTAGGGTTTGTGTATGGAATAGGGTTTGTAAAAGAAAACCCTATATGTGGTGGCCGAAAATATTATTTCGGTGAGGGGGGCGAGAATTTGAGGTGAGGGGGTGGACAAAGTTTAATTTGTGGCTCTGATACCATGAATGAAGTTAATTCAATGATTTATTTTATCTCAAGTATACAAATATATACAATTCTACATAATCAATTTAGGTTATCTCTAAGGATATGTTAATCAATACAATTGATCTAATCATCCTAGTTATATGATTCTAATTACAACTTCATTGATATAATGGGATATGATGGAGAACATATATCATATCATAATCATGTAATTAGGATATAAATAAATTTGGTATATTCTTAGGATATTTAGTAGGATCCTATGATATGTATATATTATTGTATTGATCAATGAGAAAGGGGGAAAGAATTTCCTTCAGATTTCTTGCAAATAAGAAACGCAAAAAGTGATGATTCTGCTTGTTGCTTTCTAGTCTTTGTTGTAGTGGACTAAATTTCCTCCTTTGTGATGCGGATGAAAGTAGTGTTTAATTGAGTGCTTTTACCAATCAAACAGAATGAATTATTTCCTCTTGTCGTTAAGATGTTTGCAAATTGATGCCTGGCTTTGAAATTGAATCATGCCTTAGCTTGTCTTCTTTATCTGACCATATATGCTGTATTTAATGTAACTTCTCCGTTGGATAGGAGTCTGTTTTTGAATGTCATCTCATTCTTTTTTGCAGTCTGCAAAAATTCCTACTTCTTTCTGTCTCAGACACTCAAAGATTAGACTATCTCATTATTGCATTTCAAATTAGTCTTACCAAAGCTGATTATTCTTTCCTTGCCTCCGATTGACGTGAATTAATTTGATGAAGTACGCTTTGATGTAGTATTAACTCCATCTAGCTTGCAGATCCTACATTGGATAAAGAAGGGAGGACTGCCGACTGTGGCAGGTTGATAGCTAGTGTAAATTCATGGTAAGTCGTATTTAATTAATGTGTTGAGATTTTGGGGTCGAATAGAGAGGAACGATTACACAAGATTCATATAACCGTCCTCAACTTTATTCGGGATAGTTGACTGATTTAGCTTCAATGAAATGTTAGATTACACCAGTTGATGATGCCAAACATATCATGAATAAGTAAAAGGTTGTGTGTCATAGCTAATGTTTTCAGAAATAAGATGGCAAATTCACATGTTCAATTCCATTCTTAAGCATTCACTCCAGAATCGTTCCACAAAAGGAAATCGCAACATCGATTTCTTAAGAAGATGATACTAAACTATGACAGAGAACAAAACATAGAGCCTGTGTCACATTTCCAAGACCGTAGAGCCAATCAACTTAGTAAGACCAAAGGTAATGGCCATAGCCATCCAGCCACCAATTAGAACTCTGGCACAAGATTGCACCATAGGACTTCTGCCCAAGAAAGCACCAATTCCTCCAAATGCTATCAATGCCAAGCTCACTGCAGCCACAATCACAGCCAGCCTCACCTTATGGTTGGCTATAAATGCAGCAGAAAGAATTGGCACAATGGCACCCAAGGAAAATGCAATAGCCGAGGCAACGGCTGCCTGAAATGGATTTGGCAGTTGTTCCTTGTCACCTTCATCGCATTCTTGGTTTTTTCCTCCTGTTGCTTTGTCTCTCTTCATTTGAGCTCGCTCTATGTCTAGTTGAGAGTACACCGAGACAAACTCTCCTATGGCCATGCTGCATGCACCCGCAATTAGCCCTGCAAAGCCAGTAAGTATCATGGTTTTTACGTCTTTTTGGACAGCTCCAACACCCATCATCAAGGATGCAATTGAGACTAATCCATCATTGGCTCCTAAAACAGCGGCTCGAACCCACTGTGCTCTTTGAGAGTAGTCAAAATCCTCTTCAAGGGCCTGCTTTTTTTCACCATGGTCTTTAGGAATGGTAATTTGGACTTGGTTTTGAGCAGCCATGAAGAAAGTTGTAACTTTTGAAAAAATGTCAGCTAAAGAAGGATGATTTTCTTTTTCTTTCAAGATGTGTGTTTAATGAAGAATTGGTCTTTGTTATTTATAGAGTAGGATGACTAAAAAGTAATCAAACTGGTGCCATAAAAAATTGTGTAGTGTGGTGAGCACAAGGCTTTAGCGGCAGTTTTTGCTTTACTGCTGCTAAAATCTTGCATTTGTTCACTTCCTCCATATCTCTAAATTTGTACAATAGATTTGCTCTTTCATATTTTTCATTAAACATTATTGTACTGCCAACTCCAGAAATATCGGAGTGTCGTTTCTTTAAAGGAAGTGTCTCGATCTTACTATTGTCGGTTCTTTCCACAGATGGATTCCAGAAATGGATATGTCCTCTATTAACATGGTCATGCGTCTTGTAATGCTTTTACTATTAAATATAGGAACACACCAGGATCAGAAATCTGAGAGCCTTTAGTAAAAACGTAATCGATTGAATCTTCATAATCTTGTTGGTTCTGTTTCAGATATATATGTGAATATAGAACAACTGGTAACTGTAAAGCCAATACTAATACAAAGGCCTTGTTCCAAAAATCTGATTTCAGTACGCCTTATTTCATTTCATATCTAATTGTTGTCCTTACCACCACTGGTAAGTGACAATATGGCAGCATTCCGCAGTGTAACTGGCCATCATGAATCGTACACAAGAATTTTACACAAACGTTATTGGCCCGGTGTCAAATATGAGTTGGTACACTAGTTTGGACTTGAGGTTTCGGAGTTTTTACAAAGTGTTACATTCATTCAAAAACTGATGTTTACTTTGCATTATTTTTCAAACAGTATATATTTATGTATATAGTTCGAGAAAACTGTGTCGGATGACACCACTTAAAGTCATGTTGTGTCTCAGCCGCCTTGTTAATGCACTAGAACTTAAAGGGCCACTTAAACATGGATTGCTGCATCGAACAGCATCTCGCAATCTTCTATTTGGCACTAAAAATAAAAGGGAGTGTGCCTTCCACAATAGAAGTGATGAGATTATGGCATTAGTATATTCAAGGAAGTGTGCCATCCACGAAAAGGTTACGAGTTTCGCATTAACAATAGTAAGTGCTTTGCATTGGTCGGCATATATTGGCATTAAGCCAAGCTTTAAGAAAATTAGCTAGTGTCTAGTTTCTTTTAAGCAATTTATTAATATTGATATACACATTCTACTCAGTGGTGAAAATTGAGATTACTTAATGATGTTAAAGCTATCTTTTTTACTCCAAAATAAAATTGAACTATTTAAAATGTATGGAATTATTTTTGACGTTCTACTTAGTGGTAAAAAAATGAAATTACTAGGTGATGAGTTTAAAAGAAATACTATGTTAATGTTGAATGTTTACTAAAACATTACATAAATTAATAGAATATTCTCCAATATTCTTTTTCATTAATTGTATATCTCCTATTTTAGGTAGAATTATAATCCTTTTGTAATTAGGATAATTAGTTACCTAGTTTGTATCAAAGTAAATATTCTTGTAACCTTATATTTATTGTAAATCATTCATCAATAAAATCATAACATATTCATTTATGGTATCAGTAGCCTAAAACTACAAACCTTACCCTAGCCGCCGATACACCTTCTCGGTCGCCACATTTTTTCCACGTCGGCACCTAGCCCACGTCAGAACCCTAACCGTCGACCTCTCTCGGCCGTCCCCCTCTTTTCCCCGAAACGGAACCCTAGTTTTTCTAGCCATTCTCCCTCCCTCTTCCTCTTAAATTTCCTCTTCCATAGATGACAAAACCAAATTCAATTCCGCACTTGCCGTAAACAACATTAAAAACTTCATCCCGGTGACTCTTGAGATGGAAAAGGGTCAATACTCCTCGTGGGCGGAGCTTTTTAAGATCTATTGTCGTGTTTACGAAGTTATCGATCACATCATCCCTCCCACGCCGAAGTCCACAGACGTACCATCAACTTCGACTTCTGATGATGCACTCTGGTCTCGTTCGGACGCAGCCATCCTCCAGTGGATGTACGACACAATATCTAATGATCTGTTGCACACCATCATTGAGACCGATGCCACTGCCCGCCAAACGTGGGAACGTTTGGACAGTATTTTCCACGACAACAAAACTCAACAAGCGTTATACCTTGAAAATCAGTTCAAGGACGTTCATCGGGATTATTTCCCAAACGTGTCTGCTTATTGTCAAGAACTCAAGATGTTTGCTGACCAACTCTCCAACGTCGGTGCACCAGTCACTAATCAGTGATTGGTCATGCAACTTATTGCAGGTTTGAACGAATCCTATGATGGTGTTGCCACCAACCTTTAGTAATGCACGCAGTTACCTCCATTTTATGAGGCCCGATCGAAACTCATCCTTAAGGAAACCCAGAAAATCAAACGCAGCACCACTCGATCCATCATTGCGGACGTCGCCCTCACCACCACCGTCGGGCCCTCCACCGACGGCAGCCAGATCGAAACTCATCCTTAAGGAAACCCAGAAAATCAAACGCAGCACCACTCGATCCATCATTGCGGACGTCGCCCTCACCACCACCGTCGGGCCCTCCACCGACGGCAGGTCCTCCTGGTCCGGCAACCAGAACTATCAGCCAGAGGACCCGCAACAGTCTACTTCCTCCCGTAACAACCGCCGGAGTAGGCAATCCAGAAAGGGTCGCGACGGAAGAAATTCTGGCAACAACAGCCAACAGCGACCGCGACAGTGGCAGCAGCCTCCGCCGTGGGCTGTGTGGGCCTCACCGTCATGGGCCTCCCCTCCTTGCCCGTATATGACATTCTCATGGACTCTACCTCAGAACTGACAGGCCCAACCTGGCATACTTGGCCCACATTCACAACAGGCCTACACAGCACACCCCTTCCCCCACCCTTCCGGTCATCAACTTATGAACTGATTGACATTGAGGCAGCTATGAGCACAATGTCACTCAACACTCCAGACGAAAATTGGTATATGAACGCAGGCGCCACATCTCACATGACGGCATCACAAGGTACTCTCTCGTCTTATTCCAATTTGAGTAATTTAAATTGTAATATTATTGTTGGTATTGCACAAGGCATTCACATCCGTGGTTATGATCATTCCTCCATATCCCCACCACATCCACCACTAATCTTTAAAAATGTCCTCCATGACCCTAAACTCATTAAGAATGTAATCACTGTGTGACGTTTCACAACTGACAATTGGGTTTCCCTTGACTAAGATCCTTTTGGTTTTACTGTAAAGGATTTTACGACAGAGAGATGAATAATGAGATGTGACAGCACTGGAGATCTCTACCTTATTTCAAGCGCCGTCAACAATCCAGCCTCAGTTCCCTCAACCTTTGTTGCTCTTTCGTCTTCCTTATGGTATTCTAGATTAGGACATCTAGGAGATTGTTTTATGCTCCCTTAGAAAAAATAATTTTATGAATTGCAACTGTATTTCTAGGACTCCTATATGTGAATCTTGTGTTTTTGGGAAACATGTCAAATTTCCATTTTCTACATCCATAAATTGTACTTTAATGCCTTTCGATATCATACATAGTGATTTGTGGACATCCCCTATTTTGAGTAGGGCTGACCATCGATATTATGTGTTGTTTTTGGACGATTATTTCAACTTTCTATGGACTTTTCCAATTGGAAATAAATCTCAGGTCTACCCCGTTTTTTCTTCATTTAGTGCTTTCATAAAAATACAATTTGAAAAGAGCATTAAATATTTTCAATGTGACAATGGTAGGGAATTCGATAATAACCAATTCAAACAGTTTTGCTCCAAAAATGGTCTTACCTTTCATTTTTCCTTCCCTCACACATCCTCCCAAAATGGTAAAGCCGAATGGAAAATCCGAACCATAAACAACTTCATTCATGCCCTCCTTGCTCACGCTTCAATTCCCCCTCAATTCTGGCATTACGCACTATTCATGTCCAATTATCTCCTAAATATAATCCCAAACAAATATCTAGCTCAACGGTCATCTACCCAAGTTCTGTTTCATAGGAACCTCTCCTACCAACACTTACGTATTTTTGGATGTCTTTGTTACCCTCTACATCCGACCACTCAAAAACTCTAACCCCGGATTTCCCATGTGTGTTTCTGGGTTACTCTACCTATCATCGTGGTTACTCGTGCTATGACTTGTCGAGCCGTAAAATTATTATTTTACATCATGTCTTATTTGATGAGTCTCAATTCCCCTTTGTCTCTCTACACTCGCCACCTCGACATTCCTACAAGTTCATAGATGAAGGCCTAAACCCTCTTCTAATTCACCATTTAATAGTCCACTGTCTCAGACCCCGGCATCCGCCACCACCTCGGCCAGTCCGAGACTAGCTGCCCATCTGGTTCTTCCGACGGTGGCCCGGAACAGCCCGCCTAAGGGTGATTTCGCATCCACCTCTCGGCAAACCAAGGTTCGGCCAGCCAGTACTGTCACCCCTGCCCTTCTTTCTCTTCCTGGCAGTCCCGCGGCAAACCCCCCCCTCTCATCCCGCATCTCGATACACATTCTCAAACCATAGTTCCATGCATGGAGTTCATAAACCTAATCGACTGTTTAACCTTTCCATTTCAGTTATCCCTTCCCCTATCCTTCGTAACCCGACAGATGCCTTGTCCGACCCTAATTGGAAAGCCGAAATGATTGACGAATATAGTGCTCTTATTGATAATAAGACGTGGGACCTAGTACCCCATCCACCTGATGCTAACATTATTCGTTCTATGTGGATTTGTAGACATAAAAAAATCTGATGGTTTTTTTTAGAGGTACAAGGATCATCTTGTAGGTGATGACAAGTATCAACAGGTGGGAGTGGACTGTGATGAAACGTTTAGCCCGGTCGCAAAACCCGCAACCATCCGGACCGTCCTCAACATTGCCATATCCAAGTCTTGGCCCATTTATCATTTTGATGTCAAGAATGCCTTCTTACATGAGGATCTTCATGAAACAGTATATATGCATCAACCTATGGGTTTCAGAATTCCTATTCATCCGGATTATGTGTGTATGTTGCGGAAATCACTCTATGGACCAAAACAGGCTCCTCAAGCATGGTACCAGCGGTTCGCCGATTATGTCTCCTCTATCGATTTTTCACATAGCAGATCTGATCATTCCCTGTTCATCTACAACAAGGGTACAAACATGGCTTACCTATTATTATATGTTAATGACATCATCATCACCACATCATCTTATGCTCTCCGTCGGTCCATTATCTCTCATTTCCTCGAAGTTTGCTATGAAAGATCTGGGTGCCCCGAGTTATTTCTTGGGCATCTCTGTCACTCGACATTCTGGTGGCCTATTTCTATGTCAGAAGAAGTATGATGAAGAGATCCTTGACCGTGCAGGCATGACATCTTGCAAACCATCCCACACGCCTATAGACACAAATTCCAAGCTCTACCGATTTCTACCTTCATATTCGTGACCGACTCACTATCGTAGCATGGCTGGGGCCCTGCAGTACCTCACATTCACGAGACCAGACATATTCTATGTCGTGCAACAAATCTGCTTGCACATGCACAGTCCGACGAAAGCACACATGCATGCCCTCAAACGTATTTTATGATACGTCCAAGGTATACTTCACTTCGGATTACATCTATACATGTCTTCGCTCACTGGTCTCACTGCATATTTTGATGCTGACTGGGGTGGATGTCCTGACACCCGACGCTCCACGTCTGGTTATTACATTTTCCTCCGAGATAACCTATTGTCTTGGTCTTCCGAAAGGCAACCTACACTATCCCGATCCAGTGCGAAAGCAGAATACAAAGGTGTTTTCAACGTCGTCTCTGAGTCTTATTGGGTCTATAACCTTCTACTTGAGCTTAACTGCCCGATTCAAAAGGCAACACTGGTCTACTGTGATAATATTAGTGCGATATATCTTTCCGGCAATCCCGTACAATATCAGTGCACTAAACACATTAAGATGGACATTCATTTCGTTCGCAAAAAAGTGGCTCGTGGTCAAGTTCGTATCCTTCATGTTCCTTCCAGATATCAAATTGTCGACATCTTCACCAAAGGACTTCCGCACGTATTATTTGATGATTTTCAAGCTAGTCTCGGTGTTCGAGAACCTCCCGCTTCGACTGCGGGGTAAAATAGAATATTTTCCAATATTCTTTTTCATTAATTGTATTAATTGTATATCTCATATTTTAGGTAGAATTATAATTCTTTTTGTAATTAGGATAATTAGTTACCTAATTTGTATCAAAATAAATATTATTGTAACCTTATATATATATTGTAAATCATTCATCAATAAAATCAAGGAACATATTCCTTTATAAATTTTAATGAATGGTAGAGATGCAAGTAAGATGGCTCAAACATCACAAGCTCAAGATGAAAATATAAATGAAATGAATTGTATAAATTCAAAACATTTATTAAACCAAGACTCATCAATTTGTTAAATTTATCTTTTTTCTCTAAACCATATTACACTGAGCAACACGTTGGTTCAAGTATTGTGGCAGACTATGGAAGGATTCTCTAGTTATCTAACTCAAAAACACATATGGCTCAAATGGCTAAGATGGAAAAAACATTGTATATTTGGCACGGGAAATAGGCATTGGGAATCCCACTTGTTGTATTGGTACACTACATTTTTCATTTAACTAATCAATGAGTTAATTGGGGAAATTCTTAATTTTACAACTCAGTCTGGCCACTAGCTCCGCAGGCTCTAATTTTTATGGTTCAGTCCGTTTCCTTGACAGATATAGTTCAATTATTATTGTTTCTTAGTTGGTATAATTGGCCTCACTTCGATCATCAATTGACCAAAAAATTGATTCATTAAAAGTGATTACGGAAATAGTTTGTCGTATAAAAGGAAAGCCAAGAGGAAAGGAGGATGACAAACACAACAGAAAGGAATATATTTCAATGTCTTAATATCGGATCTCCACTCTAAGTGCAGAAGTAAGAGGAGAAAAGAGGATCAAGAAGTGTGCCCTATATGTTTATCAGATTTAGTCAATAATATTCATCTTCGACTAAAGAATCAACATCAGCATCAGCCCCCGGTAAATTTGCATATGTTGATGAAGTTCAAGATATCACATTGAGACAAATAAGTCTTCTCAAGTATGTTTGTAGAAATGTTGACGAAGGCTTTGAGAAAATCGCTAGAAAGATAAACTTTAGATTTGAAGTATTAGCGAATATTCTCAATATATTTTCCGTATATTGTGTAATTATGAGTGTTGTATATTTATGATCTATTAGGATCCTTACTGTATTGAGATTTCATCTTGTACACACTATATATATATTTTGTAATAATGAGAAGACTCCCCAATGGAGATTATTACAATCTTACATGATATCAGCCATACCAAGCCCACTTCATGCAGGTCCAATTCCCGCCGCCTCCCTCTGATTTGGCCCCAACTGATTTGGGCCAAGCTTTTAGCAGTTTGAACTTGCAGCAACCCAATGAAAATTGGTACATGGACACGTGAGCCACATCTCATCTCACCCGCTCTGCATGTAATATTCCAAACTGTTTCGCTTAAAGTATCCTCAATACATTACTGTTAGGAATGGTCATTGCATTACAATACAGGGTCATGGTACCACTTACACACAACTGTCTCACCCACCCTTTTCCCTTAACAATGTCCTGTATGATCCGAACATAATTAAGAACTTAATTTCTGTCCGAAAATTTACTCGTAATAATTCTGTCTCTGTTGACTTTGACCCTTTTGGTTTTACTGTGAAGGATCTTCATACAGGGACACCTCTTACGAGATGCAATAGCACGGGGGATCTCTATCCATTCCCATCCACCTCCGCTGCCAGCTCATGCTCTCCCATTTCTCTCGCTGTTATCTCTCCGTCAACTTGGCATAATAGGCTTGGCCACCCAGGAGCCCCAGTTTTTAATTTTCTTAGAGGCAATAATTTTATTAAATGTAATAATAGAAAATTTGCCCAGCACTGTGTTTCATGTTCTTTAGGCAAACATGTTTGTCTTCCTTTTAAATCATCTTCAAGTGTTAAGTTTTCTCCTTTTGATATTATTCATGATGATTTGTAGACATCTCTTATCTCTAGTTCACTGGTCATAAATATTATATTGTCTTGTTAGATGATTTTCTCATTATATTTGGATCTACGCACTCAAATTTAAATCAGAAGTGTTTGCCAAATTTCTTGAGTTTCGTACTTTTGTCAAAACATAGTTTGAAAAATGCATAAAATCTTTTCAGTGTGATAATGTTCGTGAATTCAATAATTCCATGTTTCACCGATTCTGTAGAAATAATGGCATGGTTTTCTGATTCTCTTGTCCCCACACATCGCCTCAAAATGGTAAAGCAGAATGAATCATCCGCACCACAAATAACATGATTCGTACTCTCCTGTTTCATGCCTCCCTTCCTCCGTCCTTCTAGGTCTATGCAGTCAAAATGGTAGAATACGTTCTAAATATTTTACCTACTAGCACCCTTCACAATATGACCCCAACCGAAATTTTATACCGTCGGATCCCTTCTTATGATCATCTCGTCAAATCCACGTCTCTCATCACGTCACGTTTGATGAGATCATATTCTCTTTTTCAAATATTCAAAACTATCAAAAAATGGACTATACCTTTCTTGACGAGTCTAACATCTCCCCCGTCGTTCTCAGCCAACTACATCAGTCCACCACCGTGAACCCGTCCCTACCACCCACCGCTGCCACTAACAATGGCGGCTCTGCGGCAGTGTCACCCCCTATCTCTCAGTTACATCCATCATTGGTTCCCACCGACACCAGCAATCGGTCCAGCTCATTTGTCTCACCACCAGTTATCAACCCTACCACCACTCAGAACCTCACCCACCGCTAGACCTGTCCAAAGCTCGGGTCAGGGCCAGGTTGGGTGGCTTTTTGTTTCTGCTTGCCCGACCCTGACCCAATTTTTTTAAAAATTTCTGACCCTGGCCCTGACCCTTCGAGGACCCTACGGGTCACGGGTCAGCCCTGACCCATCGGAAGGGGGACGAAATTTGGCGGGTCGGGCCGGGTTGGGTCGAGGAAGTTTTTTTTAAAATTGAATTTTCAAAACTGAAATTGACATTCACACCTACACTATCATGAAATTTCGACGTTGAAATCTATTGTGTATCGTGAGATGTTTACTAAAGAAAAAGGAAAATTAGAAATCGATTTGGGGGAAAATACAAATTGATTGGGAAAATGGATGTTTTTCTAAAAATTGGCTGAGTCAAACCGCTTTTGGCAATTTGGCCGGCCGCGTCTCAAAAAATACGCAAAATAAAAAAAATCGGATAAAACGGACATCCGAGCGCAGAGTTATGGCCATTTAAAGTTTCACCAATTTACAACTACTTTCTCTCCCTAAATTATGCTTCCGTGATATTAACAGAACGACTAATAATCAGCTACCGTTTTTATCTTATTTTATGTCGAGCTCAATGTAGATTAGAGCAATACATATATTATAAAAACATGCATTATATCACTTAAATATTAATGGCAAAAATATATATAAGTACAAAATAAATATTAATGAAGAAAAAATAATATAAATTATATTAAAAAAACTGCGGGTCGGGGTCGGGCCGGGTCGGACGGGTAAAATATTCTGACCCTAGCCCGACCCTACATAAGATCAGGTCCCCGCTTTTTCGGGTCGGGTGGCTCGCAGGTCATCTATAAGACGACCATGGCCCTGTATTTTTCGGGTCGGGGCGGGGCGGGCGGGTCCCCGACCCGTTGGACAGGTCTACCCACCACCAGTTGTTCTGCCGCTTCCAATAAACACCACATCCGACAGCCCAGTCACCCACCATTTCTTCGTCAACCAACCAATTACCGAAAACAACACCACCACACCAACAAACCACCGCGACATCCTAAACCCACCACCGTCACCATACCCGACGATATCTACCCCACACCACATCGTTGACCGTACCCAACCCATCGTCACCTCCACCAAACCTACCAACATCCCGCAACTCACCTCACCCACTACCCTATTCTACTATGCAATAACCCGACACTAGGCACCAGTTTAGTGACCCGCAACCAACGACCCAACCAAATAACAATCCACTCACTGCCACAACGCACCAAATGGAAACTTATGCCAAACACGAGATTTTCAAGCCCAAAATCCATTTTAACCTATCAACACAAATAATTTCTCAAATTTCTAAAAACCCCAAATTAGCCAAACTATACCCTAATTGGAATGCAACTATATGTGAGGAATTTAATGCTTTAACGAAACAACCATGTGGGATTTGGTTCCTAGATCGGAGGGGGTGAATGTGATCCGTTGCATGTGGCTTTTTCGTCATAAATACAGAGATAGTGATGATCTAGAGAGGTATAAGGCGAGACTTGTAGCTAATGGCACAAATCAGCAGGAGGGTATTGATTGTGGTGAGACATTCAGTCTGATTGTTAAATCGGCTACTATTCGCACAATTCTAAGTATAGCCATGGGCAAGCATTGGCCAATCCATCAGCTTGATGTGAAAAATGCATTTCTACATGGGGACTTGAAATAAACAGTTTACATGCACCAGCCACCTGGCTTTGTCCATCCAACAGCCCCTCAGTATGTATGTCGTCTCCGTAAGTCACGTTATGGTTTGAAACATGCCCCAGAGCGTGGTATGAATGATTTGCCAGATACATTATGCAGATTGGGTTTGTATGCAGCAGGTGTGATAATTCTATTTTCATTTTTCATCGCGGTAGTAGCACTGCTTACTTACTACTATATGTGGATGATATTGTTCTCACTGCCTCATCTGATGGGTTGAAAAATGAGATTATTGTTTTGCTTAAAACTGAATTTGCTATGACTGACTTGGAAAAGTTGAGTTACTTCTTGGGGATATCAGTGACCATATATGCAGATACTATGTTCTTGAGTTAGCGTAAGTATGTAGAGGAGATCGTGTATAGGGCTAAGATGGCAAATTGCAAGATCGTGCCCATTCCGCTAGATTCTAAATCAAAGCTCAGTGCTGATGATAGTGATCCGAAGCCTTGCAGGTGCACTTTAGTATATTACCTTCACCAGGCCTGATATTGCTTATGTTGTTCAGCAGGTGTGTATATTTATGCATGCCCCCAGAGAGTCTCACTTCACTGCTCTTAAGCGTATCATCTGATACATTAAGGGCACACTTGATTATGGGTTGTATCTATACCCCTCTGCACCGACCAGGTTACTATCATCTACGGATGCAGATTGGGCAGGGTGTCCGAACACGGGACGCCACCTTCGGCTATTGTGTATTCTTAGGGGATAATCTCATTTCCTAGTCTGCCAAGAGGCAAGCCATAATATCTCGTTCGAGTGCCGAAGCAGAGTACAGAGGTGTTGCCAATGTTGTCGATGAGATCTGTTGGCTCCGAAATCTCCTTTTGGAGCTCTAGTGTTCCTTGCGTAAGGCGTCTATCATCTACTGTGATAACATATCTGTCATATATCTATCTCACAATCTGGTTCAACATCAGCGAACCAAACACATTGAGATGGATATACATTTTGTTCGTGAGAAGGTTACTCTCGGTCATGTCAAAGTATTACATGTGGCTTCTTCATATCAGTATGAAGATATCTTCACAAAAGGACTTCCCAGACAGTTATTCATCGACTTCAGATCTAGTCTTAGCATTCGGCCTCCCGCTCCGACTGAGGGGGTATATTAGCGAATATTCTCAATATATTCCTCATATATTGTGTAATTATGAGTGTTGTATATTTATGGTATATTAGGATTTTTACTGTATTGGGATTCCACCTTGTATACACTATATTTATTTTGTCATAATGAGAAGACTCTCCAGGGGAGATTATTACAATCTTACATGAAAATATTAGGAATCTATCAGAGAGTGAAATTCCTTTCTAGTTTATACACTTAGTATATTTATGAAGGCCTGGAAGATTATATGAGGAAAATACAACTACTTCCGCATGGAAAATTTAGAAAGTAATTCGGTTTAGTTAGTGGAAAAAATGATTTTCTTGAAATTTTAGAAAGTAATTGATTACATTGTTGGAAAACAATTAAAAGACCGTAATTTTGTTTTGCAAGTAATACTAGCTCTGCTAAGTGGACACGCGGCTCTGCCCATGCAAGTCGAATCTCGTAGCTCACGTGCTTTACTGTCCGTGCTCAACGCATATAATTCTTGCTTGGAGTATCAAAAAAAAAAGCACCATACACCGAAACATTCCGTCAAGTTCCTGGAAAAAGGTTTCGTGTGTCACCAGCAAGAAGTTTCTACAATAAATGATTGGATCATGCTCATTCGAAATTGTAATATTAAAACTGTAGCATTGTGAAAAATAAATGCTTGTCATACAAATTTCATTTAAGTACATTTCAGCAAAGACTTGACTTAGGGGCAAATTTAAGTTTAAAAAAATGAGACACGTGAACTCATGATTATTTTAATAAAATAAATATTTTATGTACATATTCTCTAAAATTGATCTAATATTATCTCCTAATACACATGCTTCAAAAGGGCTATTTGATTGACGAAGATTCGGGATTATGGTGGCAATTATTTTCTACAAGTATACATATTGGTGTTACTCAACATAATAAAGAGGATTAAACCTAAATTGCTGAAAATGCATGCTTTGGTGGATTGGTACTTTCTCTTAATTCTATCGAACATACTTCTCTTTCCCTTTGTTTCTTTTTAAATTTTAAACCACCAAAGGGACGAAAAATTAACATAAACACAGAAGAGGAAGGTTCTAAAGTCTTACCCTATTAAGTATGAGAGAAAATAAAGCCTTAAAAATACAACAAGGATTCGAACTGCTGTAGAAGTCATGAGATAGAGAATTCACTGAAAGCTTCGAAACCATCCTAAGGTAATAATGATTGAATTTTGAAGTGGAAAATCCTAGACTCTCATGAAGATATAATTACTGAATTATGTACTCTTCATGAAACGATTTCCCTCTTCAATCTTCATTAAGTTGTACAGTATCTGATATTCACAGGTGTAGATTCCTGCCAGAAAGAGAAAACAAATGAAAATTAGAGAAAAATACCCAGTGAATAATTTTGTCGAGAGAACACTACACAATTATTCATCCTCAATTTCTCAAAGATCCTTATGTTAATATTGATGAATTAAAAGGTGTCCTGCATTATCATACTCATTCATTCTAACCAACCAAAAAATATAAAGGGGATTTGGTTACTAAAAATTTAAGAATGAGTTAATGCTGTTCATAAACCATCAATATTTTGATGCAATAGGAGGTTGGTCTAGTGAGATATCTCCCTTTCAGAAGCTATTAAGGTTATCACAAGCCAGCTGACAAATACAAATATATAGAACCTATGACCTCAGCAGCACAGCCATTTTCCTTGACATACTCTCTCCTTCTGTTGGAGTAACTGGTAAAGTTGCTGCCATGTGACCGGGAGGTCACGGGTTCAAGCCGTGAAAATAGTCTCTTGCATAAATGCAGGGGAGGGCTGCGTATAATAGACCCTTGTGGTCCTGCCCTTCCCTGGACCCCGCACATAGCGGGAGCTTAGTGCACCGGGCTGCCCTTTTCTTTTACTCTCTCTTCTGTTACCAAAACAACACATACAAGCACCCCACCCCACTCCCCCCGCACCTCACCCCAGGCCTAGGGAATACAAGATAACAAACAGCCTATATTTCCATTCTGTTGAACCGCAATTAAAGGATATCCTTTTTGTACCACTCGGTGTACACTACCCTAAACATGAACATCAGAAGTGCATATTTAAATAACATATTTCAACCTGCTACAAATTTCTATTTGGTACACATAAGTATGATATCATATTAATGAATCTCCCTTCTGGAAGCTGCTAATGAAAGATTTTCTTTGACAAGTCAGCTTTTATGAAACAAGGGATTCATTGCCTCTCTCTGGGAAGCTGCTTATCCACAAAAATAGTACACTTTTAAAGTTCAAGCAATGCAATTTGCAAACTAGCCATCACTTACAAATACTAGGATGAAGATCTTTTACTAGACATGGGAATAATGGACTTCATTTTCCTTATAGAAGAAGTATCTTATCAAGCAAAACCTTACAGAAGAAGTATATTAACTATTCAATTTTGTGTAGGATTTCAATTAGATGTGACGGATCACACCACACTTCAAACATTAATTGTTCCAAGGAATTCAACTTATTATACTAGAATGTGGTCTATATATGATTATAACTGTATCATCAGCTTTGTAAAAGTAATAGTTCGCATGTAATAGGAAAGAGGACAGAAAATTGATGCAAGAAAAACTGGTAAAGAAGAAGTGTCTTGTAGCTGAAATTACTGCCCACTCACAGCAACCAATTCATATAAGGAATTTAGGATCTTTGAAGAGAGAATGTGAGCTAATGTGAATTTAGATTTGGGCAAGAACTCCAAAACCTAGAGATAGTTCTACTTGTATGGCTCCAAACCTATTTCTGATAATAAGATATAAACTCGTCACCATCTGAAGGAATTGGCTTAGTACTGTGATAACATGGCAAATAGCCTTGTCAATTAGTTCTCATGGTTTTAATTCTTTCTGGTAAAACATTGCATGTTCGAATTTGATCATTTTTTCAGGAGAAAGTGGGACCATCTTCTAAGCCTAAGCACTCTTCGATATCTGATAATATAAATGTACGTGATGGAAATGTGAGAACATATCTCTATAGTGTAATAGAGAATTTAGAGTACAATGAGAACAATCAATCTATGAGCGGAGCTTACAGCCTTTACAGTATGTAGGGCGCATTAAGTCTGATAGCTTACCTTTTGAATGACAGTTCAGCGAGGAAAAAGAGGCAATGACTTGAGCCATTAGGTGTTGGTGCTCTCATGGCTGAAATTTCTAGCTCTTACTTGAACCTAAACCGACCGATCTAGTCATGGGCATGTGAGAATCTACCGGGCTTAGGAGGACTGAACCCACATATGTGGCAAAATATAAGATCACTTGTGGGAAGGAGAGAATGCCAATCAAGATGAGATAAGCTAATTTTTTCGCAAAATCTATATAAGTTTAGCGTATGAGGTCAATGGCCCGAGCCAGAGCACTCAATGGTCTAGGGTGACCACTTTCGCCTTACCAACCTCTAGAAACTCCAAATGCAAGCCTAGACCTGTTTTTTTATTTACGGACAAACTTTTGGATGGTAAGATCCAAGTATTCCTATAGCTATTTACTCGACCGCCAGATATCTCTGGAACGCCCTTAACGAAGGTAAAAATAGTCAATTTTGAAAAATTAACTTCTTTCATATATAATTTTATTGGATTCAGGAGTGAAGAACTTGCATTATATTCTCAATTACATTTAAACCAAAGGTTTGATTCAGACTCCACACTTTTGAGAAATATTTAAAGAATACAACTTTCTAATTGCTCGCGGTTTTGCATATTTTGCTTACTATTACTTCATTATTTCAGTAAGTACACATTCGAATCCACATGAAACTCAGCTGTAAAATCTCTAGGTAAAGGCCCCAAGTTACTGGTTCCCCGACATCATTGAGATTTCATATCCTTTAATTAGAGCACCTCATCAAAAATGATTTTCTTTATTTAGAATTTCATTAAAAAAGTCAATCCATAGAATTTTCTGATTAACCTAACATTAATATCTACTTCCCTCCTTTGCAACCTTCCTGTCATCATTGCAGCTGTACGTATCAGTTTCAAGTGCTCCTAAAGTCTGATGTGTTTATGCAATAGCAGTCTGTAAGGTGGATCTTCACCTCTTAAACAGATCAAGAATGGCAACTGATCATTAAGAAACCTGCTTTTAACTTTTTTAAATATAATTTCCTTCAAGGGCTTAACCCCAAAGGGAGCAGCCCTTCCAAAAGTTATCGACCACCAGGGCGAAGACGGGGCTTGGAAATAGTTTTCAACCAGCAATAAACGCGCCTAGGTTAGTGCTAGTTGTGCCACCCCAAGCACAAAGATTGATACCTGAACATGTGAAATAAAGGAAAAGTGCATGTCGAAAACTTGACAACACATGAGTGATGAAGGTTCCATCCTAGGTGCATTTAATGCATGGAAAAGAAGTAGACAACCATCAAATCACATATGTCCCGACAAAGTAAATACAGAATTTAAGGCGTTGCAGCAACCACTTTGCATCAGACATGAGCCCATATTTAATCAATTTTCAGCCAGCAAGAGGCAGGACAAGAGCAAACAAATAAACATTTCTTCTAGACAGAATAGGGAAAACAAAAAGATTCACAGGAGTACAACAACAACAACAACAACATACCCAATGAAGTCACTAAGTTAAATCCGGCACCGCATGTGATGTCCCACTTAGAACAATAATCAAATAACTGTTAAGGCTAGGTAGTTTCTTCATATTTCATCTAAAATGAGTTTACAAATGATAAATAAAGCACCCATAGATCAAGAAAAGAACATTACAAGTTTATCAAAGAAAATGATGAATCATTTTACCTGTATAGTTCAGACTTCTGGCAAGTACCGCTTACACAAAAAATATCATTAGAACGAATGTCATACATTTGATGATGTCCTGGATTCCACGGACCAATTTGTAGGAATGCTGGTATCAGGTGTTGGTTGAGGAAAAGTATCTTCACGCACATCTGACCCTAGCTCAGAGCATTTTTTCCTTCTGCTATACTTCAACAAAAAACGGTCCTGCTGTGTATTGCAGCTTTCAGCCTGCACAATATTATTTGCGCAAAAATCCCCCTGAACAGTATTATCTCCACCAGAACTCAAGGGGCCCAAGGTGCTAACATCCTGCAAATGCAAGTTATCCTGTGAACCTTCTCGCTGAGAAACTCGAAGATTGAGCTCCTCCGAAATAAGGTCAGATAAACCAACCATCTCTTTGCACATTTTCCTCTTTAGTCTGCTCCGCTTGTATGTAAGTAACTCAGCTTTTGAACAAGCAGAATCAACACAAGATCCATGCTCATTCATTGTAACACAAGGTGGAGCCTCTGAACTAGTCTGGCAAACTTTTTCCTTCAACCTTGTGCGACAGTACACCATAACACACGGTGATCCATCTGAACTAGCCTTGTCAACCTTTTCCTTCAACCTTGTGAGAGAGTGAAGTGCAACACAAGGAGAGGTCTCTGAACCAGTCTGGCCAACTTTTTCTTTCAACCTAGTGCGAGAGTACACAATAACAGAAGGCAGGGTCTCAGAACTAGTTCGGACAACTTTTCCCTTACACCTACTGCGAGAGTACACCTTAAGCTGAGTCGCACCTGGATAATTAGAAACAGTCTGGCCGAAATCTAACAATTTACATGATACATTACTCGATTCCAAAATTTCAGGATCACCCACATAGCTTGAATTTATAGGGCATAAGGTTTTTGAAATTCGTTGTGAGCTGTTCATGGCACGATGCAATTGAAATGCAAAGTCTGCATCATTTACAGCTTCAGTCAAATTAGCATCATCAATCCTTACACTACTGCTTTTCAGCAACCCTTTATTCTTATCTTTCTTGGGAACTAATCCCAATGCATTTTTCGCCACAACAGCCTTTGGCAAAGTGTAATCCTTCGCTTTCAACGCCAGTACAACCTTCCTTTTGCCAAAGTTGGAATCTTTTGCAAATTTTTCAAATGATTTAACATCACTAGTACAATTTAGTGTCTTTTTACAAACCCCAATTGATTTCCTAAAGAATCTTGGAACCCAACAATCTATACAAACAAAAGATCCCAACTTTACCCCTTCTTCACTAGAACAAAAAGACCAAGGTGCAGAATTCCCATACCTACTAACACAGTCTTTATGAACACCCCTTTTGCAGCTACAACATTTGAAACAATCTAAATCATCCGTATTCTTGAAACAATAAGGGCATGTTTGGCAAGAATTGACACGTCTGGTACATTTCTTGCAAAGAAGGACAATTCGCCAAACACTGTCTAGGGTTTGAAGTCGGTCGTTTGGATCAGTATGGTTGATTCGGACACGACAACCATGACAATCTGACAAATTGGGAAGGTACCTAGTGACCCTTTTGGTTAATTGATCGAATGGGGATGATGATGATGAGTTTGAATTTGAATTTGTGGAGTTAATTGGGATGCAATTTTTGGGGTTTTTTGAAGGGCTAGCGGTGGTGGTAGGTGGTGGTGGACGCGGCGGTGGATGGAGGAAAGATTGCCGGTTTTCTTGAAGGAGTGAAGGTGTCATGTTTTGGTGGAGATGATTAGGGTTTTGCGCCATTGTAAACCCTAATTTGATATTGTTTGGAATGGTGGTGGGTTCACATAACCGGCCGGACGCGATAATACATCATCGTTTAAAGTTTAAACTTTAAACTATGTTGGTTAAGTAAAAAAAGGAAATGTGAATGAATAGTATAAAGGAAGTATAACAATTTGATTAATTTTTAAGAATGCTAAAGAGCAACCATATAAACTTTTTGCGAGGAAACTTGCAAATACGAATTGGACGTCGACTCAACCTTCTAAGTATTCCGATTATAACAGTTTCGATGAACCGTCATAGTGAGGAAGTCGATAATTTGATTAATTCCTAATCAATTTTTTACCTAATGCTTATTCCTAATCTATTTTGGATATTTGCAAGCACAGTTTGGGAGATCGATGTCGATTCTACCTTACAATATTTTGATTATAACAGTTCCGATGAACAGTTATATAACGTTATGATCCAAGGAAGTCGAAATTGATTAATTCCTAATCAGATACTTCCTTAATGCTTCATTCCTAATGTATTTCAAGCACAAAGAAATATGAATGTGAAGGTTTTTTTATTGAATTAATGAGAATATGCACATAAAAAGTATTTCCCTACTGCTTCAGTCCTGAAGTATCTCAAGCACAAAGAAATATGGATTTGAAGGTTCTTGATTAAATTAATGACGATGTGCACACATGAAAAATATAAGTTACAGAGGCATTTTGATTTGGATGGTGTTAACGGCATGTCTACCACTAGGGATGTTAGTGGGGCGGGTAAATACGGGTACTGCCCCGCATCCGCTTCAGTTGGGTTGGGTATGGGGATGGTTTGGTTGGTGGTGGGGTGGGGTGGGGTGGGGTGGGGTGGGGTGGATATGGGTATCAAAAGTGCTACCCGCCATGAGTAGTGGGGTGGGGTGAATTTCATATAAGACCCGCACCGTACCCGCACCGCCTAAATAATGGGGCGGGTACCTGCATTTACTCGCCCCACTGACATCTAAATTAGCCACCAAATCTGTTACATCACTGAAATGTCTGAGTGTCTCCATAACTCTAGAGATGATATTCATATTTCATTTGCAGAAAATCATCAAGTCATCATCAAAGATAAGGTGAGTCAATTTTGAGAGTTTACACATAGGATGGAACTGAAAATCAGATAGTTCACTCATTTCTTGTAGAGTTTTAGAAAGATATTACATCACCAACACAATCAATAGTGGTGACATGAGATCTCCCTGCCTAAACAAATAATGAAATATCAAAACATTATGCCAATGATCTTTCAGCTACTAAGTTATTTGATTCTCAGCCACAACAGTAGTAATGATGTTTTTTAATCTCATGCAAATTAATTTAGAAATGCATTTATATAGGACATTGCAACAAGATATGGGCCTATATTAACTAACATATTGGGGGCTGCCACTTTGGGGATCAGAGATATAATGGTAGAATTTACTTGTCTTAGTAATTTACCATTCTCAAAGAACTCCAGCACAACATTTGTCACATTCTGCCCAATAATACTCCAAGCATCTCCAGTGGGGCGGGTAAATGCGGGTACCGCCCCGCACCCGCTCCAATTGGGTCGGGTATGGGAGATGGTTTGGTGGGTGGTGGGGCGGGTATGGGTATCAAAAGTGCTACCCGCTATGGGTGGTGGGGTGGGTTTTAGGTGGCGGGTACGGGTATGGGGTACCCTTCCCCCCGCCTTCCCCCCGCCCCCGCCTTCGCCCCCACCCCCGCCTCCGCCCCGTTGACATCCCTATCTACCACATAGATTGATATGTGTATTATATAAAATCTAAAATCATAAGGTGAAATCAGGGTACCATCTTAGCAAAAGATATAGAAGTTTGGTGATAGGAATAGAAGTGTTTCAAATATCCAATCGAGTTACTGATTTTTAGTTTCACCTGATGTCCTCTACTTCTTCAAACTGGTTCGTTGCAGCATTAAAATGCTTAATCTTCCTCTTTCTCGTATGAAGTTTCTTTGAATTTCCATGTTTTAAGGTCGAATGCTTTTTCAAAAGTCTGCTAACCCAGATATCTTATGAGCCAAAAATAAATTTAGTATAAAAAATGAATTCAATGTCAAAACTTAGCAATTAGGAATAAGAAAAAGACAAAAAGGTGTAAATAATCAGAAAGGTAATCAGTAAACTTTTAATATGGTAATTTAAAGTTGTGGAAGAAACAGAACTATCTAAAGAAAATTTACGACCAAATTTTAAATAGAGATCTAAAATTTATCATAAGGTTTCTTAACATAAGTTCACTACGCGATGGTCTAAAGTTGCAGAACTATAAATTTTTTATGAGTAAGGTCTAAAGTTTATCGGAAGGTTTTTTCAAACAAATTCACCAAGACTTTAGACCCAATTGTGATGACATGCCATATCATCATGCTACCTAGGTGCCACTTGTCACACATTATAACGATAACATTTCCCTTTCACTTCCACTCTTTGGTAAGAATCCACAAGATAAGGCACATCATTCATAACCTTCGTGCCACCAATAAAGGGCCATAATCATTTTCTTCATTCATAAGAACTAACAAATCAAGACATAGCGTTTCTAGCTTTCGTGAAACCGACTAGGGCCATAAGATGGTAACAAAAGGAGATACTATAAGGTGCGAAAACTGCTCCTGACGAGAGAGATATTAAGAGTCATGAAATTCTTTCAAGAGTAAAGAAACAAGCATATTCTCCACAGGCGAGATTAAAGTTCTCTTTATGGACGTTTCGATATACGTTATCATTTCAATAAACATGCCAAAAGTAGAAAGGATTTAGCCTTCACATACCTTGAAATGGGATCTCTGGTGATGACGATGTGATCCATCTCTTCACCATCCATCTACAACAATAAACAACACCAACATCAATGAAAAGGCTCATATCAACAAGCACAAGCTTACTTTACGACGAATCGGACAACACCTCCCCCGTTTCCTTACTTTCTCCAGACCAACAATAATATCAATAACCACAACAACATCACAAACAACTATTTTCCATAAATTTCAGCTATTTCAACACCAAGAAATACCCCCAAAATAGTCCAACAACAACGACAACAACCACATCAAGTGACATCTTATAACTTATTATCCAAACAACTCAATCAATACATGGATCCTCTTAAACACACACACACAAAAGAGGCTTAAACATACCTTGTACAGCAACCATAAGCTCCAATCTCAGTCTTTCATAGTCCACCACTGAAAGAGAATAATCTCTTGATTATTTTCATTAATGTCAAAGGTATATATACATGATATACAATATTTAACTATAGAAATTAAATATACCTTTTTCTAATACAATACTACTATCATAATTACGTATGTACAAGAATTCTAATTGGAATATACGGAAGATGCACATATATTCTTTCACACACCCTCAGTCATAGCGGGCGGTTGTCGTACGCTGAGACTGTCCCTAAAATCTTCAAACAGAACTAAGGAAAGACTCTTAGTAAAGATGTCAGTAATTTGGTACCGTAAAAGGACATGCAAGACAAATACTGGTCCATGAGCTACTTTTTTGCGAACAAAGTGAATATCTATCTCGATATGTTTAGTGCGCTGATGTTGGACAGGATTCCCAAAGAGATATACCGCACTAACATTATCGCAGTAGACCAAGGTAGATTTATGAATAGGAAAGTGAAGCTCTAATAGGAGATTATGCAGCCAACGGGACTCAGACACCACATTGGCTATCCCTCGATACTTGGCCTCCACACTGGATCGCGATAAAGTAGTCTGGCGTTTAGCCTACCAAGAGACCAAGTTATTACCAAGAAACATACAATAACCAGATGTCGATCGCCTGGTATACGGACATACACCCCAATCAGCATTTGTATAATCCATAAGAGTAGATACGGAGGATGGATATAAGTGCAAATCATAATCAAGAGTGCATTGAATGTAACGTACAGTGCGTTTGAGAGCGTGCATGTGTTCGTCCCTCGGATCATGCATAAATAAACACACATGCTGCACTGCATAAGTAATATTTAGCCTCGTGAATGTAAGATACTGAAGAGCCTCTGCAAGACTGCGATAGTGTGAGAAATCATCGTAAGGTGTGCTAGAATTAGCACTCAGCTTCGGTTTGATGTCAATCAGAGTAGGAAATGACTTACAGGATAACATGCTAGCCCGTTCAAAAATCGCAGTTGCATACTTCATATAGAATCTATCGAATTAAGAAGAACCTATGGTTCTATCAAATATCAAGAACTTGTGAAATGTGATCACAAGAGAGTACTTTATGTACGGAATATCAATGGGAGAGTCTAGCATATATTATTAAATTGGTGATTGATATACATAACATGAGTGTTAATTTCATACATAGTGATTAAATTTTATTTATGTATCAGTAAAGTTAGAAAACTATTTTTTCCTCACCAAAGTCACTAAATTTTATGCTTTATAACAATAAAATTTATCTAATTATTTTTATCTAATTGAAAATGTCACTGAATTGTATTATTTGCAGTTTAATATTAACCGAATACTATCATCAAGTGCACTTATAGATATCAACATTAATGTGGACCAAGATATCAACTCATTTGAATTAATTGAATTAATTAAAGGGGGGGATTGTGGCATGCATCCACAGGAAAGCAACTCTTACTTTAATTGATAAAGACAAAGACGATCATTATATAGTTGAAATGGAGTAAAAGCAATGGGAACAACGAATGTCCCATTAAACCAAAAGTGATTTTCTCAGCTAATTGATACATATCATTTGTGTAATGGAAAAAAATGTGTTCTCATTAGATAACTTTTGAAAAGAAATTGAAATATACTTTTTTTGAAAGAAAAAAAAGTGCATATAAAAAGATGGTTTGGTGACGAAAGAGCATAAGTATATCGTATAGAAGGGGAAAAAGAAATAAATATATATAAGGGGTATGTCACAATATAAAAAATTTGTGGTACTACGTTGTACATTTTCTATTTTGGTTTTCTTTTTCTTGAAGGAAAGGATTTGACTATAGTAGAAGAATATAATAAATTGATAAAAAGTTGAATGGTGGGAAATTATATTGGGTATCCAACATGTGTTCTTGCCCCCAAATGGTGCCTACAAAAGTAAGGTCACGAGTTCGATCCCCTGCATAAACTTTCTTGGTTGAGCCTGTCACACATGGCTTGCCAAGTGTGGTTAATCGGCTGACGTGGTTTGCAGGCTATTGCGTCAGTCCGGGGTTTACCATGTGCGCACTCGAGAAAATAGCGGCTGCGGGTTCCTTCGTCACAAAAAAAAAAAGTATGTAATGACCACTAGCTCCACTTTAGAATAATCAGGTGAAACTCAAATAGCTTTTAGACATTATAGGTCCATATTCTCACTGTAGGGCTCTACTCGGAATCAAACTATACTCATCGATTAGCTCCACATCATATTGATTTTAGAACTTTTCTTAGTAGTAGTAAATTTAAGCGTTCAATAAAAAGTCTGGCACTAAATATGACGGAGTAATTCATAATCTTTATAAAGTCATTTAAATGCACGTATATACGACCGTAGTGGAGCAAAGTATTATCACATTTTATTAGCGAATATTCTCCATCTATTCGTCATATATTATGTAATTATGAATACTGTATATTTATAGTATATTAGGATCCTTATTGAATTAAGATTCCTCTCTTGTACACATTATATATGTTTTGTAATAATAAGAATACTCCCCAAAAGAAATTATTACAATCTTACATGGTATCAGAAGCCAAAATCCTAGTGTTTCCTTAGCCTTGTCGTTGCCCCCTTCCCCCTCCTCTCGGGTCAGCCGCCGGCAATCACCAACGGAAAATATTTTTTTTCCTCTCCTTCTTCTTTTTATAATACAATGATTGATCCTCAAACTCCCAACGAGGCTTCATCCACAACAGTCATCACTCCAAACATCCCAAAACCATCTTTTTTCTCCAAATATTCATCATGCACTCACCGTCTCAAACATCACGCACTGTCGCCCAATCTTTCTTGATCAAGAAAACGGTCAGTACACTCCATGGGTCAAACTTTTCCGTATTCATGCATGTCTCTACAACGTGCTCGACCACATAGATGACTCCTTCCCTCGCCCCACTGAAGTTGACGACGCTACTTGGCTCCGGCTTGACACCGCTGTCAAACAGTGGATATACGGCGTATTTATCAGGATTTGCTTCTCACTATAATGAAATCCGGCGCCTCGGCCCATGATTTAAGGCTTCGGTTGGAAGAAATATTTCAAGATAACAAGCACACGCGTGCTATGTATTTGGAGGAACAATTTAATACCACACATCTTGAAAATTTCTCCAACATGACTGAGTATTGCAAACAGTTAAAACTTCTGGCGGATCAACTCTCCAACGTCGGCACGCCTGTTTCTGAAACTAAGATGGTATTATAATAAATTGCAGGCCTTCCAAAAGGTGAATACGATACCTTGGCCACCATGATTCAAAAGGCTGATCCGCTATCAAGTTTTAACAAAGCCCGCTCGCAATTGTTGCTAGAAGAAACCCGTCGTGCTAAGCAAGACGAGCACAATCAAAAGGTGTTGGCCGTCGAAACGCCCCCGCAAAATCACATTCCCGCTAACTCACCCCCGTCGAAAAATTCTCAGCCGTGACAGAACCGTGGCGGCAGGGGTGGCAAAGGTCGCGGCGCCAGAGGAGATCGGGGACTTGGCAAAGGCCACGGGCAGCAGCACCAGTCACAACAGTCACAGCCCAATCCACAATACCAGTGGACCGGCCCAGTAGTTCAGCTTCACTATCAGAATTGGGCCTCAGCGCTTGGGCATCTGCAGGCCTACTACCCCTTTAATCAATAGGGGCTCTTGGGTCCGGGTTCAGCATCTCGGCCAGCCCAGTATCCGCAGCAACATGCTCATTTTACTCAGGCCCACTACCAGCAGCCATCAGTCGGTCTGGCCCCCACTGATTTGGGCCAGGCTTTCAGCAGTCTAAATTTGCAACAGCCCGATGAAAATTGATACATGGACTCGGACGCCACATCTCACCTCACTCGATCTGCAGGTAATCTTTCTACATTGTTTCTATTAAAGCATCATCAATACATTATTGTTGGCAATGGTAATCGCATTCCAATACAGGGCCATGGTATGACATACACAAAACCACTGCACCCACCCTTCTCCCTTAAAAAAAGTCTTGTATGTCCCTAACATCATTAAGAACTTAGTTTCTGTGTGAAAATTTTCTCGTGATAATTTGTCTCTGTTAAGTTTGACCCATTTGGTTTTACTGTGAAGGATCTTCGTACGGGGACCCATCTTACGAGATGCAATAGCGCGGGGGGTCTATATCCATTCCCTTCCACCTCCGCTGCCGGATCTTGCTCTCCCGTCTCCCTTGATGTTATCTCTCTGTCCGTTTGGTATGATCGGCTTGGCCACCCAGGCACTCCAGTTTTTAATCTTCTTAAATGCAATAACTTTATCAGATGTAATAATGGGAAACTTGCCCATAACTGTGTTTCTTGTTGTTTAGGAAAACATGTTCGTCTTCCATTTAAATCATCTACCGACGTTACTTTTTCACCATTTGATATTATTCATGTTGATTTGTGGACTTCTCTTGTCCCTAGTTCCTTTGGTCATAAATATTATCTGGTCATGTTAGATGATTTTCCCATTATGTTTGCTTGTTCCCACTTAAATTTAAATCAGAAGTGTTTGCAAAATTTCTTGAGTTTCGTACTTTTATAAAAACACAGTTTGAAAAGTCTATAAAATTATTTCAGTGTGATAATGGTCGTGAATTCAATAATTCTACGTTTCACCAATTTTGTAGCAATAATGACATAGTTTTTCGTTTCTCCTGCCCCCACACATCACCTCAAAATGGTAAGGCTGAACGCATTATCCGCACCATTAATAACATGGTTCGTACTCTGCTATTGTATGCCTCTCTTCCTTCGTCATTTTGGGTCTATGCCATCAAAATGCCCGAATATATTCTAAACATTTTACCCACTAGTACCCTTCACAATATGACTCCAATCAAAATTCTATACTGCATGATTCCCTCCTACGACCACCTTAGGATATTCGGTTGCCTGTGTTATCCTAATTTTGCCTCTGCCGCCCCTCACAAATTAGCATCTCGGACTACTCCATGTGTATTCGTAGGTTTTCCTCCTAATCATAGGGGCTATCTCTGCTATGACTTGTTCACTCGTCAAATCCACATATCTCATCACGTCACGTTTGATGAGACCACATTCCTTTTTTCGAATCTTCAAAAATTCCGAAAAATGGACTATACCTTTCTTGACGAGCCCGACATCTCTCCCATCATTCTCAGTCAAAACATTCTATCAATCACCGAAAACCACCATCTGCCACCAGCATCCACCCCAATAATCGATCGACAGGCGGCACTACCGCCGGTAATGTCATCTCCTTTCTCTCCATCTGTTTCTCTTCAATCCACAAACCGACCCATCGTCATTGTCTCCTCACCGGATCACCACCAGCAGACAACCCGACTACGACCAAATCAATCATCGGCAACACCTCTTCCTAAAATCGCATATTCCAACTTACCCGACACCACCCCAACCAATGTCGACCAGATCCAGGTTCCCACACCCCCACCCTCACCATACCCGACGTTACCAGCACCTTCACCATCGCCACATACTGACAACCTACCATCGTCGACCATTTTCGATCCACAGTATCCAGTAGCTAGCCCAGCATAGACTCATTGTTCCGACCCCTCACCACCAGTCACCCACCAACCAACCAACACACCCGCTGCTCTCACCTACCAAATGGAAACCCGTGCCAAACACGGGATCTTCAAGCCCAAAACCCAGTTATGTTTGTTGTCTCCATAAGTCACTATATGGCCTGAAACAGGCCCCCGTGCGTGGTATGAGCAATTTGCCAGGTATATTATGCATATTGGGTTTGTATGTAGCAGGTGTGATAATTCTCTTTTCATTTTTCATCAAGGTAGTAGCATTATTTACCTACTGCTATATGTGAATGATATTGTTCTCACTGCTTCCTCTGAGGGTTTGAAAAATGAGATTATTGCTTTACTTAAAACTGAATTCGTTGTGACTGACTTGGATAAGTTGAGTTACTTCTTGGGTATATTAGTGACCAGATCTGCAGATTATATGTTCTTGAGTCAGCGCAAGTATGCAGAGAAGATAGTATACATGGCTAAGATGGCAAATTACAAAATCATGCCTACTCCGGTTGATTCCAAATCCAAGATCAATGTTTTGGATGGTGCTCCAGTTGCTGATCCTACTCTATATAGGAGCCTTGCAGATGCACTTCAGTATCTCACTTTCACTAGGCCAGATATAGCATATGTTGTTCAGCGGGTGTGCTTGTTCATGTATGCCCCAAGGAGTCTCATTTCACTACCCTTAAGCGTATCATTCGATACATTAAGGGCACACTTTATTTTGGATTACATCTATACCCCTCTGCACCGACCATGTTGCTGTCTTACACGGATGCATATTAGGCAGGGTGTCCGGACACGCAACACTCCACTTCTGGCTATTGTGTATTCTTAGGGGATAATCTAGTTTCATGGTCTGCCAAGAGACAAGCCACCATATCCCGTTCGAGTGTCGAAGCATAATACAGAGGCGTTGCCAATGTTGTTGCTGAGATTTGTTGGCTCCGAAATCTGCTTTTGGAGCTTCAGTGTCCTTTGCGTAGGGCGTCCATCGTCTACTGTGATAATATATTTGTCATATATCTTTCTCACAATCCGGTTCAATATCAGAAAACCAAACACATTGAGATAGATATACATTTTGTTCGTGAGAAGATTGCTCTTGGTCATGTCAGAGTGTTGCATATACCTTCGTCATAATCATTATGCGGATATATTCACCAAAAGACTTCCCAGACAATTATTCATTGACTTCAGATCCCGTCTCAGCGTCCGGCCTCCTCCCGCTCTGACTGAGGGGGTGTATTAGTGAATATTCTCCATATATTCGCTATATATTATGTAATTATGAATACCATATATTTATGATATATTAGGATTCTTACCAAATTAGAATTCCTCTTTATTCTCAACAATGATAAGTCTACTGTAACCACAATAAGTTGATCAAACAAATTAAGTAAATCTTCCACGTAATATGCATATATACTTTCTTGAATAGTTATTCTTCCTTTTGAATTCAAGTTAGCATTTATCTATTGAATCTGATGTGTATTTCCGGTAAATATTTTGTACTTTTGGAAACATAACTAAGTAGAAAAAGGGGTTTCTGTTAGGGTTTCAATGGTTTTTCAAAAATTGATTAAATTGACCAAACCGTAATGTACCGAACCAAATTTTAGGTTCTTTTTAATAAAATCGAAGATTTCAAAATATATTTATAACTGTACCGAATAATTTGGGTGAGTTTTCTATTTATAAAAAGTATCAAAAAAATACCGAACCGAATAAATATATATATATAGAGAATATATTTTATATATCAAAATTTATAATACATAGCATTAAATATTTTAACCTTAGACCTTGCCTTGGGATGAATAAAAATGGAGAGGCCCTAATTAAACTTAAACCTACTCTACCCTATTGAAATAAAATAAATCTCGAACACTACTACACGATAATATCATTAACTACTTCGGAAAAAAGAAAGGTTTGTTTTCTCCTCTTCTTTTTGTTCCCTCTAATTTTTTTCTAAATTTTTGAAGTTCTTATTCCAATTAGCAATGGTAGCATCTACATATAACTTCATACTCCAAATTCTTAAACTAAAATTTTAAGACAATTATCCTTTCCTACTGCACTGGAACTTATATGAAAATTAATTTATGTAGTTTTAGTTTTCAATTATTTTTTATAATAAAAAAATTCTTTAAACACCAAGTATACGTATATGTCGTTGTATTTGTGAGGTTTATCAATAGTGTTAGTGTATTTTCAGTTTGTTTCTTCCATCACTTTTTAATTCTTAACTTCTATATTTTTTATATTGTATTAGTTGATTTTAAAAAAAAAAATACCAAAAATTAATCGAACCGTACCGATATCGAAGAAAAACTAATATGATTGGGATGGTTTTCAAAAGTTAATTGTTGGTTATATTTAGTAGAGTAATCGAAAAATAGGTATGGTATGTTTTCTTGCAAAAAAAATTGATAACCGAACCATTGACACCCCTAATTTCGATTGAACTTTTTAACCACGTATAGTATCATAATTATGACATGATTCACATAGGATAATTGCTTCATGTAATAATTAGAACCAACATCATTTAATTTTTGGCACAAACTCTTCATTCGTGTAGCACAAATTCATTAATGTTTTCATGTCATATGTCTAATCATCCAATCCTCTCCAGAAGTAACTTCTTTTTTGTGGAGTATCACTTTCTCAATGGCTATTGGGGATTTTTATTTTTAAAAAAGGAGAAACTTGAAAAAAGGGTCTTTTTAAGTTAGAAAGTTGTGTTTGAATGCGTGCAATTGAAAAGAGTTGAAGTAATTAAATGGATTTTTTCCCAGTTGATCAGTTTTTCAAACTTGAAAAACTCATCTTAAAAAATTAACCAAAAATTCATTCCAATATATTACCGAACAATGTTTAGAAAATACTTTTTGAAAGAAGGGAAAAAATATTATATCCAAATGGGTCCTTAGTTTTTTATGTTGTCAAGTTGCTTCCTCTGTCGTCGCGGAGCTCTTGAAGAGGAGACCTTAGGATAAGTTACTAAAACAAAAGGGATAGGAGGTTCTTGAAACTAAAATCTCCAGCCATTACCAAATGCGACCCCCAATTACTCGATTTAACAATAAGCTCGTTCAATTGAGTTCTACGAATAGCTTTGTCAGTACTTAAATAAACAAATACACGTCAATATTTACAATTCGATGACATATCTTGTATAAAAGTTTTAATATAAAAGGAGGAAGAAAGAGATTGACATACCTGAACATCATCGTTTCAAAATAAGCATAATCCTTCAGCTAATCCCACCGGATCCACAGTTATAGCTTGCGTCATATTTAATTGTCTCTGAAGCATCATTCTTTCACGATTCTTTGTTCACTTAAAAATATCATACTCGGGGAGTGAAGACGCATTGTCTCCCTCAGAAAGGGAACTGTCACGGACACCCCCAGCCCTCGACAATTCCATACCATCGTCTTCATCGAGAGGAGGGAAACCATTTTGGGCTGTCTTCCCAATCCACCACATTTTTCTGTTTCTTAACTTCTATTTCATTAATCTGACCCTTATCGTTTTTCCATTTATCCCCGACATTTGGACTACAAAAATCAGTAACCTCAACATCCACTAAATGATCATCAAGTCCAAATATTTTCTTATTTTTCCTAGTACCTTCCGTAGCTACGTTATATCTAGCCAAACGTTTTCAGTTCTTCTTTTTTTCTTCTACTTTAGTATTAATAAGCTTCTGGTTCTTAGTGTCACTGTCATGTTCTAGCACACCGACAATTTCTACCTCTTTTAACATTGTTTCGGAAGGTATTTTATCACCAATTCGATTCGGGACAAAACATACCTGCTGGGACAATTTTTCCCCATTTAAAACTTTCTGCTGCATCTTAGAGGATTCAGCATGCTCAGCTTGCCGAGATTTAGCCGCCATCTTCTCAAAATATTTTTCAAATTCTCCTTCTTCAATAGTATCCCCAAAGCCCATCTTTGATAATATATACAACTCTCGTGCTTCCCGTCCTGCTAATGTATCATTGAAGACGGGTTCCTCCCTCTCATCATGCTGCTGTTGTGATGCATTTTTCTCCATTGGTACAGCAGCAAGTATATTCACCTGTCGAGAATCTAAGGCAATTTTTTTGTTATAATTATCGACGTCGTCTTGATCAAAGGTGTCACCCAGGCCCATCTTCGATAATAAATAATACTCTCCTGCTTCCCTATCCGCGAAGACAGGTTCATCCGTCGCAATACGTTGTTTTGATTTTACAGAAGTTAATTAATTCACTGGCAATATTAAAAACAAATATAAACATTTTGTTCGAAAATGTATTTTGAATGTGCTACTTATTAATCATATTATTTCGAAAAGATTACGGCATATTTGTGATGTGTGTAAAGTTTGAGGTCTAGAAAGTGAAACAATTGATCATATGCTTTTTAGATGCCCTAAAGCACAATTGATTTGGAAAATATGCCCTATTAATTCGCCTAATATAGAAAATAAAATGAATTTTGCTAGATGGTGGAATGATATTTATGTTAATGCTACTCAATATCTTAATTCTATTGATCTTGTTAAATTAAATGTTTTTATCATGTGGCAAATTTGAAAGGCAAGAAAATCTAAGAGCTTTAATGGGAAAATTTGTGAACCCGGTGAAATTGTAAACAAGGCACTCTTTGATTTACATGAATATGAAAATAATTTGCTTACTACTTCTCCTCCTCCTCTACTTGTACCAGATTGTACTAATGAAAGAAATATTACTGTGAGACAAGATGGCGGTGTTATGTTTGCGAATGCTAGTATACAAAAGGAGAAGAAGATGGCAAGCATTGAAGTGGCAGCTATAGATAGTTGTGGTCATTTGCTTCAGGCCTTTGGTTCTCCAATTCAATTTGTTGGGAAGGTCATAACCGCTGAAGCACTAGCAATTCGTGAAGCGTTGAAAATCGCTATAGAGAAAGGATGGTCAAATGTGCAAATCTTGTCTAATGCAAAGAGTGTAGTGGATATGATACTGAAAAGAAGTGTAGCTTCATGGGAGATTGAGACTATTTGTAAAGACATTTGGAAGTTTGTGAGTCATTTGAAGATGTACATGTTGTACATATTCCTAAATTTTGGAATATGATAGCTCAAAACTTATCTAAATTTGATATTTCGTTGTTACAAAATATTATTTGGTTTTCTATTTTTTCTAGTTGGATTGTAATTGATGCTACGACATTTTTTAACGTTTTGAGAATGTTTATGCATTAATAGAGAAAGATTGTTTGATGTCAAAAAAAAAAGACAATAGCATTTTGAAAAGATAAAATGCAATATGGTACCCAATACTTATATCTTTTTTTTTTTTAAAATCCTATAGAGTTCGTCTTTAAAGCATAAGATTAAAGAATATAGATTTTGGTGGCGGGATTAGATATGTGTGCTTATCGGTTTAATCATGGTTGTGTCTAATTTTGGAATAAAGACTGAAATATTCCAAAGATATTCATATGGGAATATATTAATTTTAGTTCATGTGTTATAGTTTTATTTCACTCTTGATCCTTATGTAATTCGACTGAGCTTACTTAAGTTTAAATATGCTCAGTTGAATTACATAAGGATCAAAACTGCAATAGAACTATAATACCTGAATTAAAATAGCTATCATCCCTATTTATATCGAATAATATATAGTTAAATCTTTTTATAACAATATCAAACTTGATTGTTATAGTGAGATATTATTATATAAAGATGTTATAGAGAAGTTTGACGGTAGAACCAATTCCAGTTTCTGTTTTTAAGTGATATTTCACTCAAATCCATCGATTGTGGGAAATTGAAAAATTGAGAATCAAGAATTTCTTTTTCAGTTATTGCTGATCACATTGCACCAGAAAAACAAAGGATGCTGTCCACCCCTTTTCACAACATTTGGCAAAGGTTATGATAAGTACATTCAAAATGGAAATTTTCATGTGATTAGCAATAAAGTACGTACGAAACAGAACGTACAGACTAGAAAAAGGAACGGAAAACCATAAACGAAGAATTCTCAGATTAACTTTCTTACGTCCTTCGTCACATGAATTACTATTGGATTCTAGCTATACACATATTCTTAACATAACTTTTTCTTCCTGTGCTTTAGGCTTTAGCAATTTAGTAACCAAAACTACACTCTCTCCGTTTCAATTTATATGACACTCTTTTTCTTTTTAGTCAGTTATAAAAAGAATGACATGTTTCTATATTTAGTAAGTAATAATGAAACTTTATATTTTCCATTTTATATTTGATGAAATAATTTGTAGCCACACATTTTCAATGTCTTATTTTAGATCACAAATTTCAAAAAAATTTATTTCTTTTTTAAATTTCATGCCGAGTCAATCACATTTATATAAAATGGGACGGAGGGAGTATTTACTAGTCCAACTAATTCGGTTTCATGCTAAGTAGACCCACTAAGGGGTAAAATACTTTTCTATCAGGAGGCTAGCTCTTCATTCCCGAACATGAACTTTTAATTAAGACTGGAGAGATGTTAACCATAGCTTATATTATTTTCATTTGATTGTATAAAAAAAAAAGGTAAAAGAACCTTTAGAAAAGGAACGATAAACCGTAAACGAAGAATTCTCAAATCAAACTTTGCTACGTCCTTAATCACATTCCTTACACACAGTACATTATTATAGGATTACACTTATTCTGATAACCTGTGTGCATCCAACTCAATGACTCATGGACAACCGACTCATATGATTTATTCGAATTTCAATCGAACACTAGCCTTAAACATCAAAAGTAATTACCAAATAGAATCACAAAACTAGTATTAGCTCCCTCCGTATTAATTTAAGTTTCTTGTTTTTTTCTTTATTCTTTAATGCTTCTTTCTATATTTGGTATCATAACTCTCTAATTATTTTAACATTCCACATGACTTATTTTAAGATCGAGTATTTGGTATGTTATACACATTTAATTTAAAATTATTGATTCGAAAGTTTCTTTTATTTTCTTAAATTCAGTGTTTAATTAAATTAAGACACTTAAATTATAACTAATGAATCAATAACGATTAAGTATGAATGCATCAGATTCCTTTACATAAAGAGTACTCCACCAGTAACAGCCTCTTTATGCCATAAATATCACCATATTGGCGTGTGTCCTCCACACTTCTCCATATCCTCATCCCCAATACAATACACAAAGTCACAAAAATTTCTCTTCTTGATTTTTTCATGGCATCCATATCAAATATCCAAGAATTAGCCAAAAATGACAAAGAAAAACAAACCATGCAAGTAGACCAAAATCTTGAAGTTGAAATAGTAGATTACTCAAAAAGAGCACAATGGCTTAGGGCAGCAGTATTAGGTGCAAATGATGGATTACTCTCAACGTCATCCTTAATGATGGGAATAGGAGCAATTAACCAAGATGCAAAATCCATGATCCTCACCGGAACCGCGGGGCTAGTGGCCGGAGCTTGTAGCATGGCCATCGGAGAATTTGTCTCCGTTTATTCACAGTATGACATAGAAGTATCACAAATGAAAAGAGAAAATGCGACGGAATTAGAGGAAAAAAAGAAAAAATTGCCTAGTCCGTTACAAGCAGCAGGTGCATCTGCTTTTGCATTTGCAATAGGTGCAATAGTGCCTTTGTTAGCTGCTATTTTTGTGAAGGATTATCATGTGAGGTTAGGGGTGATGGTGAGTGCTGTCAGCTTGGCACTTTTAGGGTTTGGAGGGTTAGGTGCATACTTGGGGAAAGCACCATTGGTGAAGTCTTCATTGAGAGTGTTGATTGGTGGATGGTTGGCTATGGGGATCACTTTTGGATTGACTAAATTAGCTGGTATTACTGGACTCTCTATGGTTAATTAAAACTATAGATTTTAATTTGATTTTAGATTTTTTTTTCCCGTTGAAATAAATTAATTAAGGTCATATCTTAGTACCTAGATGTGTTGTTCCTTTTTTTTTTTTACTTTTTATATAGGGTAACATGCACTTTAAGTGGGGAATTTTCAGTCAATTCGATGATGTAATGAAAGAATCTGCTTGTGCTTTTTTACATAGTGCTAGTGTTGCAATCTGTCTTTCGCATTCTGCCAATATCCTCCTTTTATTTACTTTTAATTTTATTTTTTTATAAAGGCCATATTCATGTCAATTTGAACATAATCTCTTGATTATTTTCATTAATAAATATGTATATATACATGATATATAATATCTAAATATGGAAAATAAATCTATTTTTTTCTAATACAAGACTAATATATTTTCATAATACAATACTAATATCATAATTACACTTGTACAAGAATTCTACAAATATGATAAGTTAATTAATAAATTTTGGTCCAAGTGGTATACACAGTTTTGACCGTGTATATCCTGTCTATCACACCCCCACAGTCATAGCGGGCGGTTGTCGTACGCTGAGACTGTCCCTAAAATTAGGGGTGAGCGGGTCCGGGTACCCTAACTTTTTTAAACTACCCGGACCCTACCCAGTAAACGATCGGTTCCTAAATCTGTTACCCGGAACCTACCCATAGCAATCATTACCCGGAACCTACCTGACCTGCGGTTCCGGTAGGTTCCTGCACTCAGTAAAACATTTGTCATAAATAGTATACTAATGCATAGGGATTGCATAATATGGAATGAAGCAAAGAAGTGACAAAATATGTGTGAAATATTGCATAATATGGAACTAAGCGGCGAGAAAAGCAAGAAATTGTATACACTTCATTACAACAGAGATATACCGCAACCCGACCTTTTAAATGACTACAACACAATCACAATTCACAATGACTAAATGAAGAAAACATTGCAAAATTACACCGCATAATCCAGGACATTTAACGTAAATATCGACCACCGATTTATTAATTGAGAAATGTTAGTCTAGGTCTTTCTTCTTTGCATTGTGAGGCTTTAACATCTGCATTGTGAGGCTTCAACACATCTGCATTCTTCTTCTTTGCATTGACATCTGCATTTTGAGATCGCATTCTTCTTCTTTGGCTGCATTCTTCTTTGCATTCTTCTTCTTTGCACTAACATCTACATTTTGAGAAGAGTTTAAATGTCACACGTCCACTTGCATACTAATCCACCATTATGTCTTCCGTGACACAAGTAAGCTCTACAAAAATAAAATAAAACTATTGTGAGATTCCAAGACAAAAGATAATACACAAAAATAAAAATTCTAAATAACCCAAATCCATAAAACAAAAATAAAGAAAGACCTAGTGAGTAGTGACTTACCTTCCTCATATTTTTCTGCATCTTCCATATATTGCTCAACACTAATTGATTTTGAAGATGAGCGCAACCAATCTTGGCAACAAATCAAAGCTTCCACAAATTTAGGAGTTAGAGAGCTGCGAAATTGATCAAGCACTCGACCAGATGTGCTAAAAGCCGATTCCGAGGCTACCGTGGATACGGGGATGGCTAAGATGTCTCTAGCCATCAAACTGAGAACCTTGTAAGTCGACTTAGCAGCATTCCACCACATCAATAAATTAAATGTTTCATTTTTGGGCTCACGAGGACTACTAAGGTACCTTTCCAATTCAGATCTTAAATCCCCACTAAGTTCATCTTGGTCATCCTGGTACCAATCTTTGACAAGTGAAGCTGGATCAACAAAACCAAAATTTTCTCCACCAACATTGTCAATAGAGCCTTGAGACTCATCCAATACATTAGAATCAAGCATAGAAGAATGATTTTTGTCATAGAATGCAAAAAGACGTTCCAATACATTCATTACCTTACTAACGATCAATTCTATTTTAGCATCATCAACACCAATCCTTCTACAACTCCAATTCAAAAATCTCAACTTATATCGAGGATCTAGTACTACGGCTATCAACACCATCATGTTTGTTTTCTCAATACTCCCATAATACTTGTCAAATTTGGCTCTCATTTTTGTAGCCATTGCCTTAAGGTTTTCATTATTATTTTGGCTTTCACATTCAATAATGTTGAAAACATGCTAATAACTTCATGAAAATAATGGTTAGTTGTCACATAGAGACTTCCGACATCCTAATAGTAGCCTCATAGAAATTTCTCAAAAATAAAGACAACAAGGATGCATTTTCCCAATCCTCATCTTTCGGGACACCATAATCAAGCTCACCACAAAAGCCATATCATCATCTTCAAGTCTTACAAATGCTTGTTTGAACTTACTAGCACTTTCTAACATAAGATATGTAGAATTCCACCTCGTACTAATATCAAGACAAACAGAGCCCTTATAAGTTATGCCCTCTTCAGCTATACAACTTTGGAATTATTGTGCTCTACTTGGGAACTCCTAACATACTTAATCGCAAATAATTCGACTAATTGATTCACGAACCTCACTCAACCCATCTTTCACAATCAAATTCAATATATGAGCTGCACATCTCATATGAAAAACTCACCCCCAAAACAAGTGGTATTTCTTAACTTGTCCTTCAAATAAGCAATTGCCACATCATTAGAGCTCGCATTATCAACTGTAATTGTTGATATACGATCTCTAATTCCCCACTCAATTATACATTTTTCTACCATCTTACCAATATCCCTACCTTTATGGCTAGGCATAACAACAAAGTTTAGCAATCGCTTATGCAAATTCCAATTTTCATCAATAAAGTGAGCGGTAAAACATAAGTAACTCAAATTTTGAATGGAAGTCCAAATGTCAGTGGTGAGAGCAATCCTAGATTTAAGAGATGACAACTTATCTTTTAAGCATGAGTTTTCACAAACATAAAGTTTCATGCAATCCCTAGCAATTGTGAATCTTGAAATATGCTTAAATAAAGGTTGTAATGTCGACACAAAACCCCTAAAACCTTCACGTTCAACCGTTCTAAATGGTTGCTCATCAATAATAATCATCCTAGCCAACATGTGCCTACAAAACTCTTTATCATATTTCCAAGTGCTAAGCATATGCTCATTATCCCCATTTATACTACCTTTAAAATGACCACCAAGCAATTTTTGCTTCTTGTGAATTTTCGGATAGACACCAAATTTTTAATTAAGTGAGGGGCATGAAGGACATTTTTTAAGATTAGAGGTGGATGCGGAGAAGACAAATTTGTGTGACCATACCCACGAATTGAAAATTGAATAACCATTACCAACAATTATACCACGATTGTTGCTCAAATAGAAATAAGATGAGAGATTACCTAGTGCGGATGTCATGTGAGAAGTGGCACAGGTGTCCATATACCAATTTGCATCCGGGGGATTTATTCCAAGTGTATGCATTATGGCCTCGATATCCATGGGTGTCGGGACAACTGTTGGGCCCGCAGTAGTGAAAGTCTGTTGAGGCCAAGGCCCAAGCAAGTTGTTTGGCCGGAGAATTCTGGAAATTGGGCCTCTGAGAATTCTGGAAATTGGCCCAATTTGCTGGATAAACCGGGAATGGCATATTGGGCCACTGGCCCAGCCCTACGGCCAGTTGGCCCAAGGCTAGGGCCATTGGTTCTGCGGCCCAGCTGGCCCACTGCCACCATGTCCGCCACTGCCGCCCACCGCCACCATGTCTGCCACTGCCACCGCTGTGGTTTTTGCCTTTGTTTTTTTGAGTTTGTCCATTTTTGCCGCCATCGTTGTTACGATTTTAGCTAAAATTATTCGAGAACGAGCGAGGGTCATCGAACGTGGCCATCATCATGATGGAATTTGCTCCTATAGCCGCCTTCTTAGCCAAGCCGAGCTCTTCTAATGTGATGGAACGGGCCTAGTAGAACAGTGGAAGATGATTACTTTGACGAAGAAACGTCCCAACGTCATTATAAGCCTCTGAGACCTGCAACCATCTAAATAGCAAGACCATCATTTGTGATGGGTGCACCAATGTTCTTGAGTTGATCCGTCAATTCCTTCAACCTTTTACAATAGGCTGAGACATTCGAAAAATTTCTGCTCAAGAGTGACGGCACGAGAATTTTTGTTATCTTGAAATATATCACGCACCCTATTCTAAGTTTCTATTGCCGTAGTGTTGGGTTCAATAATCGTCTGCAAGATGTCCGTAGAGATAGTGAAATAAATTCACTAGAGAACTATATCATCAAGAGTTGTCCATAACACAGGGTCATCCTCGGCGGTAGGCGCATTCTCCCTGCATGTTACAGGGGGATGATGTGATAAAGGACTCGATGCGAGTGTGCGTGAACTTTAAATAAATCTGCTCACGTCTCGTATTGGACGTTTTTCATATCAAGAACGATAGGGATGTGGTTCTTGATATTGGAGATTGTAAGGGCATGATGAAACGTGTTCTTTGTGGTAGACATGACGAAAGAACAAGAGGAGAATTAGAGATTCGGAAGAAAATTTGGAATGGATTGGTATTTTTGGCCGAAAACCGACGTCGGAATCCAAGAGTAGGGCCGGCGGAAGGTGAAATTAGGAGAAGGAAATTTTGCCCTAGACTTCTGATACCATGAAAGAGAATAATCTCTTGATTATTTTTATTAATGAAGAGGTATATATGCATGATATACAATATCTAAATATCGAAAATAAATCTACATTTTCCTGATACAATACTAATACCATAATTATACTTGTACAAGAATTCTACAAATATGGTAATTTAATTAATGTATTTTGGTCAAAGTGGTATACACGGTTTTGATCGTGTATACCTTGTCTATCGCATACTGACTTTTTCATCACTATTAAAATTCGAAGGTCTCACATGATTTTCACTCATTTTATTACTCCCCGTTCATTTTTATTTGTCCATTTTTAACTTTGCACGTATCTTGAGAATTAATGCGAAGTATATTTTTTTATCATATTACCCATATTAATTGATGTATAGTCTCAATAGACTTGAAAAATGATTTGTACGTGTGTAATTAATGTTAAGGATAAAATAAGAACAAAAAAGTTTGTCTTTCTCTTGAATTTTGATATGCTAAAAGATTTTTAGTATAGTTGACAAGTAAAAATGAACGGACCAATTGCTAAACTACTTTTGAAGTGATCAATTCCTTCCTTTCACTACTAATCTCCGATGATTTCAATGACTTTTATTTCGGGTTTTCTTTTTGTTTTTATTGTGGCAAAAGTTGTGAAAAAGGTTTTTTCTGAAGTTACAAATGATCAGTACTTGAACAGAACAAAATTGCTAGCCTTCTACAGAACAAAATCATTCACAAACTTTGTACTTCTTTCAACCAATATTATTCGTTTTTTAAATTTTTAGTGGTTTGCTCGTAATAAGATGCAGTTGAGACTTGAGTGCATGTCAAAATATAGGAACGCAATATTATATGACTGTTAAAATGAACAAAGATATAAAATTATTTATATATACATTCCAATTACTAACTGAGTTTTTATTACTTTTGATAAAAAAAAATGTTAGTTATTCTGGCAGTGTAAGCATTTATAATTTTGTTCGCTTTTCTCTTTAGCTATATAAATAGATATAATCACAGTGGAAAACTTATGACGCAAATAATAAGGAAACCAGATATTTGTCTATGCATTTTCATGATGTAACGCAGCTAGCTGGGAACTAATATATTCGGCTACTTGTGATTTTGGAAGAAGAAAAAATGATTTGGGACTTGGGCTAGAAGTTGGGAAAGTTCATGGGCTTGTGGGCCCGCCTAACTTGACAATGGCAACATGGACTTGGGCTACAAATTGAGCTGTATGAATCAGGTTTAGTTGCAATTTTATGGACTGGGCTTGGACATGAATAATAGCCGAATTTACATGCGGCGTCCTTCTTGAGGGGACTCAACTCATTTAATTTTTTACTCCGTTAGAAAATATAAAGTACGTATATATACGTATTAGGAGGAAATATTTACAATACATGACGATAGTTTTCTATTTCTAAAACATAACATTACAAATCCTATACAAATGAAGTCTTTAATTTTCCTTTAAAATAATTTTTTAATTAATTTTAAAAAAGTAATTCTTTTATTTTTTTAACTTTTTTTATAAAAAAAAATAAAAAAATTGAGAGGTTGTCATTGAGCATTCCTAGTCACACGGGAAAAGAGGTCAAATGGCAAGGTCATACGCCCGTTTGGCTCCTCGCGGAGTATAGCTCACATCCAAACATCTGATTGGGGAACGGGGCAACGACTCTATACTCTGCTTCTGCACTCGAGCGGAATAGTGTGGCTTGCCTCTTGGCAAACCATGAAATGAGATTATCCCCTAAGAAGACACAGTAGCCAGAGGTGGAGCGTCGCGTGTCCGGACAGCCTGCCCAATCTACATCCGTATAAGATAGCAACCTGGTCGGTGCAGAGGGGTATATATGTAATCCATAATCAAGTGTGCCCTTAACATATCGAATGATACGCTTAAGAGCAGTAAAATGAGGCTCATGTGGCATGCATAAACAAATACACCTGCTGAACAACATAAGCAATATCAGGCCCGGTGAAAGTAAGATACTGGAGTGCACCTGCAAGGCTCCTATAAAGAGTAAGATCGGAGACTGGATCACCATCAACAACACTGAGCTTCGATTTGGAATCCATTGGAGTGGGCATACATATGCTGACTCAAGAACATAGTATCTGCAGATCTAGTCACGGATATCCCCAAGAAGTAACTCAACTTTTCCAAGTCAGTCATAGCAAATTCGATTTTAAGCAATGGAATGGTCTCATTTTTCAACACATCGGATGATGCAGTAAGAACAATATCATTCACATATAGAAATAAATAAACAGTGTTACTACCTCGATGAAAAATAAAGAGATTATTATCACACTTGCTGCATATAAATCTAATCTGCATAATGTACTTGGCAAATCGTTCATACCAAGCTTTGGGAGCATGTTTCAAACTATAAAGTACCTTACGAAGACGACATACATAATGAGGAGCCTGCGGATAGACAAAACCTGACGGTTGGTGCATGCAAACAGTTTCTTTCAAGTCCCCATGTAAAAAAGTGTTCTTCACATCAAACTGGTGAATCGATCAATGCTTACCCATAGCAATGCTCAGAACTGTGTGAATGGTGGCCGTTTTAACAATCGAACTGAACGTCTCACCACAATCAATACCTTCATATTGATTAGTGTTATTAGCCACAAGTCTCGCCTTATATCTCCCTAGGTCACCACTGTCTCTGAATTTGTGACGAAATAGCCACATGCATTGGATCACATTCACCCCATCTGGTCTAGGAACCAATTCCCAAGTGTGCTGGTTCGTTAAAGCATTAAATTCCTCACGCATAGCCGCATTCCAATTAGGGTCCAGTTTGGCTAATTTTGGGTTATGGGGAATTGGGGATATGTTTTGTGTGGATAGGTTAAAATGGACTTTGGGTTTGAAAATCTCGTGTTGGGCACGAGTTTCCATACGGTGCGTAGGTATAGAGGCAGTTTGGGTCGAGGTGTTTGGTGCAGGTATAGTCTCGTGTACAGGCAGGGGTTGGTGTTCTTGATTCTTGGGGTTATGGGTGGACGTTGTCAGTGTCTGGTTTGAGTTTTCTGGTGACAATAGTAACTGGGTCAAGGTCGGTAAGGTGTGTGGGAATGGTGTCGGTGTCAGGATTCGACGGTGGGTCGATGTTGGTGTCGGATTGGGGGTTTCAAGTGATGTTGTCGGTGTCGGGTTACCAGATGGTGTGGGGATGATGGTCGGTGTCATATCAAGGGTTGGATGGTAGGAGGGGCATGGGTATGGCGCAGTGCCAAGATCGAGATGGTGGTTGGTGGGTGGTGGTATTGGGTTGGTAATTGGATTATCTGGTCAGGGTATGGGTGAGGCAGTAGCCGGCGATGGGAGCTGTGACGGAGCAGGAGTGACAACGTAAAAAATCGGAAGAAGTGGAGCAGCGGTCATAGGCCATGACGGAACAGTAATGTCACATCGGAGGAGGGTATTGACGATGGGAGAGAGTTCTAACTCATCTAGGAACGTGTAATACGTGTTTTGGAAATTTTGGATATTCAAAAATGGGAAGACCGTCTCGTCAAACGTGACGTGATGAGAGATGAGGATTTTACGAGTAGACAATTCATAGCACATATAGCCCCTATTATTAGAATGAAAACCTAGAAGACACACGGGGTGGTACGAGGTGCTAATTTATGAGGAGTAGTGGAGGCAAGATTTGGGTAGCATAGACAAGCGAAAATTCTAAGGTGATCATAGGAAGGGATCCGACGGTAAAGAATTTTGGTGGGGGTTTTGTTGTGAAGAGTACTGGTAGGTAAATTATTAAGGATGTATTCTACCATTTTGACTGCATAGACCCAAAATGATGGGGGGAGAGGCATGGAAAAGAATGGTATGAACCATGTTATTGATAGTACAGATGATTCGTTTGGCTTTTTCATTTTGGGGTGAGGTGTAGAGATAGGAGAAACGGAAGACCAAGCCATTATTGGTACAAAAATTATGAAATACGGAATTATTAAACTCACGACCATTATCACATTGAAATGATTTGATCGATTTTTCAAATTGTGTTTTGATAAAGTTACAAAACTCAAGAAACTTGGTAAAAACTCTAGACTTGAATTTTAGAGGGTAAATTCATATAAAGTGAGAAAAGTCATCTAATAGCACAAGATAAAATTTATGACCCAGTGAACTAATAACAGAAGATGTCCATAAATCTGCATGAACAATAGTAAACGAAAAAACGTAACACTTAAAGAAGACCGAAAATGAAGGCGAACATGTTTGCCTAAAGGGCAAGAAAAACACTGTTGGACAAGTTTCCCAGTAGTACAATGAATTAAATTATTGTTTCGAAGAAAAAATTAAAAATAGGAGCTTCTGGGTGTCCAAGTCTATTGTGACAGATTGACAGAGAGATTGTTGCTAAATCGATGGGAGGAGAGACTCGGGAAGTTAGAGATGTGGGAGGGGTGACACTGGCAATGGACGTGGATAAGAAAGGATAGAGGTCCCCCTCACTATTGCATATTGTAAGGAGTTTCCCGGTACGTAGGTCCGTTATAGAAAACCCAAACGGGTCAAAATTAATTGATACAGAATTATCCGTGACAAATTTTCTAACGGAGATTAGGTTCTTCATAATATTTGGGCCATATAGGACATTGTTTATGAGAAGTGGGGATGCGGTGGTGGGGTTAGTGTGTTGCCAAAACCTTGGATTGGAATGCGATGACTGTTTTCGACCAAAATAGATTGTGGAGTATTTAAATTTCGCATTTGAGGAAGATTAACAGAATTGTTAGTGAGGTGAGACATGACGCATGTATCCATATACCACCATTATTGGGCTTCCGATGAGTCAATGTGCCGAAGGCCTGGCCCAAATTGGATTGGAAAAGGCCCGAAATGGAGATTGGGCCCCAAGAAATTGAGCCTGATTGTTGTGGCCCGTCGGATGTGCTCCCAGACTGCTGGGCCGCAGAAAAGTGGGTCGGATGGTTGTGGCCCATCAACTGGTCCGGGGCGAACTGCTTCTTGAAATTGGGCAACAACTTCTGGACTGTGACTGGAGGCTGCAGCTGCTGGGCTCTGTCTGGAGGCTGTTGGGCCAATGCTAGAAGCCCAGTTCCCAGCCCGACCCCCTCTGCTATCCCTACGCCTCTGACCACTGCCATATCCGGGGTTGTTCTCTGCCATGATAGTTATCGGAGAGTGGGTAAAAGAGAGAAAATAATGAGGGGGGGACGTATATAAGGCAGAAAAAGCCGTATACGAGGTGTATAAGGGTTAAGGGAGGTTGTATACATGTAGTATATAGTGGCAGGAAGGGTATATCAGTCGTATACAAAGTGTATATCGGTGTGTATAGGCTATATACGAAGGGTATACAGCCTGTTGGAGAGATAATGAAGGAAAGATGGTTGTATATCAGCAGTATACCGGGGGTATACATGGATGTTAGTAGAATTGGAGGGTTGGGCAGCTGTATATCAGCATATATCGGAGGTATACCAGCGGTATACAATCGGTTCGGCGCCGAAAAAGGACAGGAATGGGCGGCCGAAATTAGGTTTTGGATCGGGAAGGATTGTTGGCTCTTGATACCATGTAGAATTGTATTAATCTCCCTTGGAGAGTCTTTCTCATTAATACAAATATATATAGTGTGTACAATGTGGAATTCTAATACAATAAGGATCATATATCTACCATTATTATACAACACTAAATATTACAAAATATATGAAAAATATTCTATAATATATGCTAATACAATGTCATTTGGTTGGCCAAACAATGATTACGATAACATTTAGTTTTCAAAGTTTCAGATAATTAAGATAATGTTTAGTTTGTATCATAAGCCAAACTCTGTTTAGTTAAACTTACACATAAAATTCACCTTAACAATGAAATTTTACTTGTAATTGTTTACCCCCAAACAACTTATACGTGAATTAAACTCAACCTTAAATTGTCTAGACCAATCTTACAATGGGTTGTGTGGTACACTTTCCGCTACATCAATCCCACGTCAGCGCCACATCAACAATCGATTAAATTTTAAATTTTTACTTTTTTTTCTATTTTTTGTATTTTCATTCATCTTTTTTCTTTTTTAAAAGTCTCAATTTCATTCCTTCTTCTTCACATCCCCTCACCCCTCACCCCAACCAAATAACCAAAACCACCTTTTTCATGCCCCCCCCCCCCCTTCCACCTTCTTCCTTCCCCTTTCTTATACCATAAAATTGTAAATTGTGACAGTACCAATTTATTTTATGTAAAGTTATTATATTTATAGTCATCAATTTATTAATTTATTGCTCTCCAATATTTAGTTCAATAATGGTGGTCATGGAAATAATGGAATAGATAGGGTAGTGGCAAGGGAGGAGAACGTCTTTGGAGAAGAGAATAAATAAAGAGAAAAAAAATTAAAAAATTAAAAGGAAAAGTGGGATCCACAAATTTTATTTGTTTCAAATAAAAAATTCATATAATTAAAAAATATATATTGAGATATCAAGAAAAAAAATATTAAGAGTATTAATTATATGAAGGTAAATAATTACAAGTAAAATTTAATTGCTAAAGAATAAGAACTTTCTCTACTTAGAGAGATATTTAATACACTATTAACAAAAATATGAGGGTAAATAATTATAAGTAAAATTTAATTATTAAAATAATTTTTCAGTGTAAATTTAAGGATGAAAAGATGTATTTTCTCATTTATTTTATGTTTCGGATATGAAACTGTAAAAAACTAATAGTTCAAATTGTATATAACTCATGCGGTAAGCACTTTTAAAAAATTAAAAAGAATTAACTGTAATCACTTTTACAAACTATTTAAAACAAAAAATTAAAGAATAGGACTGATCAAATTCCCAGGAGCATAGGTTATATTTGGGTCCCACGTGCCAAGATTTTGTAGCTTTGTTTTGCCTCAAACAAGATGGACGCAAGAATTTTCACTGATGCGCTAAATGAACAACAATTAAAAGACAAGCTGATATTTTACTGGGAAAATTCCCCAGCGTTGATGGAGGATGTGTGGACGCTTCACACTTTTACTTTATTTGGACAAACAAGTTTTGATGTGTTCTGTCAATTCAAAAGGTTCAATTTTTAATTCAAAATCATGATATAGAGTTGTGGGGTGATCTTTTGGTTTCTTAATAGGGTTTTCCTGTTCTTGAATGAACACCGTTTCTATATGTTTACACTAATCTTTTGATTCTGGTGTTAATCTTTAAGGTTGTTTACAAGTAGTACCGTGGATATTGTTGTGTTTTTGGTTTCAGCTTACTGCTACAGTTTAAACAGATCCAGGGAAATCATATCATCAACTACGTACTGTATTGTGAAGGTCTTGTGTTTTTCTGGTCTTAAAATGGTCATTCCAAGATGCTGAAAGGTGACTTATTATAGTGGATAGTCCTTTGCCCTTTATCCTGCCCTTCCCCGGATTCTGTGCATAAAGGGAGGTCCTTTGCCCTTTAGACAAATTTCAGGGCATATTTCCACTTGTGTATCAACTTTCGGTTCTTGCTTGAAATGACAGGTAGGCATTAGATAAATATGCAAGTGATGAAGAGAAATCTAGTGGTTCCTGAGAAAATTCTTTGGCGTATAGTGTATGTGGAGAGATGAATAGGAGTTGGCATGTGAGCTATGTTACACACACCTGTGTTCGACTACTAGCATTTTATTTAAATGTATTCTGGAGAATCCATACTCATTCTTACAGTTTTTCGAGGCAAATGAATAGTCCCTGTGACGTGACATAGCAGCAGATAAGATGGTGAAACTTCTAATTTCTTCTGTTTCATACATTGGAAAGGATGCTGCTTGGGAGTTCAGCGGTATTGGAACTAAGCATCCCCTAAATTTACCCAAAATTGGGAGACTGTTTCAAAGGCAATGTCCAACAAATTGTAAAAGATGTGAAACACTTGGTGTATAGCTGATGTGCTTGGGAGAGGTATTTGTGAAGATGCTGAGCATCCACCTCTTTGGACTTGGTGGAGCCTTCTGATAAATCTATACAAAGATCAAAGATTTTGAGCTCAAAACAGTTGTTTCACCATGGAGCGTTTTCGTATCAAAACAGGAATTAATTGTACCTATCTCATGTATTGATTCTTCAAGGATTGCTGCAGTTGTCTTGTGACTGGCAATGTATTTGACCTTCCTGTTGACAGGACCAGTAACCCTCATGACCTTGAAAGTTGCTGGGCCGAAAGGTCAAAAGCAATGCACCAGATATAGTCATCCACTAGATAAAGATTCTAATATTCCATTGTTGTCGTAAAAGAGGATGAACAGGGGGAAACACTTGAATTTATGTCTCTCCTTGCCTTAAACTAGAGAAACGTGCCTATTATCCTGTGGAGAAGCAGCAACGTGGCTCTGAAGGTCAACCAGATTGAGTATTTGGATCTAAAGGTTGAGACAGGAATTTGAGGCTTGAGGATAGACATTGGTAATCGGTTTACAAGAAGTGAATGCACATTCAAGTGAACTGTGAGTGACCTGGCCTTTTTCATTCAGATGCCACTTCCTTCTTCATTATCTCCCTTTGCTTTGGATATGGACAGAGGTAGATCATTTATCAAAATAAGAAGTGAACTAACTCGGCTATTCTGGTTTCATCAGGTGCACATTAGATTTGCTGTATTAAGAAATGGTGTACCAAATGGCTTAAACTTCTTTTGTGACCAACTGAGGGTAGAGCTTCAACAGCATGTGCTTTTCATTGGTATGAACGAAGTTTAAGTGCTTAATGCTCTCAAACATGATATAGGATCATAAAACAAAGCATTCATGCTCCTGTTTATTTATCTAATTGATATCCATTACTTATCAAATTATTGATTTGTTAAAACATAATTTAGAAGCTGTAAAAGTTACAAGACAAAAACTTAGTCTGCCAGAAAAAGCAGAAAACTTTTAAAAATGTAATCCTGAGTTTTTGGTTACTATATTTGAATTACTGTCCATCTTCGTCACTTCTATGATCTAAACTTATTACCTGTGCCTCTTTTTCTCTGCCCTCCCCTCTGATTGATTTCTTTTTTCTTTTAAATGCTAATTAGTTTCTCTGTTATCTTCCCCTTTTTTGTGCACCGGAAGATTTCCTGTTCATTCACCATAGGACATCAGACACAGTATTCAATGAGTTATTAGTGGCACGCCAAGAAATGAAACAGAGGAGACATAAATGGTAAGCAGGACAAGAAATAATTATAGGGATCGTGAACTTCTTGAAGGAAGATTACTCGATTACTGAAGCACATCAGTCCCTGTGGTGCATCCTGTTGCTAACATTATATTTTTCGTATAATGACTAAAGTTCCTGGTTAAGATGTCATCACTTGGATGATGATAGTAGCCACTACGGCAAGTTGGCAACTGAAAAAAAAATATTTTTGAAGCGACGCTCACCTACAACCATGAGATTGGGGGTTCAAGTTGCTGAGAGTTTAACCTCACACACACACACACATATTTGATGATTGAAAACCTTTCCTCACCTCTACACCTCATATCTCTGACAAAGCTTTTTATCCATTTGCATCTGTATCTAATAGTTCGTCTTAATCATGTTTGGATAAATTTGGGGAACAAAAGTCGAGAAAGGTAAAATGAAGAAATGAAAGAAGTTTTGCTATGGGTATATACAGAAAGAAATATATGGGAGAAGCAAAAGGAAAGATGGACAGCTAATAAAAGCAACGGCTAGGTTACACACATTGAGAGCCAGTAGGCACTACTTGTCGTCTCTACTAGAATTATGGTATCTTATTCTATCCAAGCCTTTTTGTCTACTAGGTCAAAGAGATCTGTAATAAGATTGATATTCTATGTTCCCAATTTAGCATTTTCCTTTGTGGTAAATTAAAGTTGAGAACAATTTTATCCACTTGGTTGTGAGTTGATTTAGATGTACTCTGCCTGAAATCATTCTCCAGACATTGTTGTTGGGTTTCGAAGTTATCTATTTTATTTTTTTGTAGAAAAAACTCTTTAGGGAAAGAATCGTGGGTTCAGAGGGCGGAGGAAATTAAGGGGTCGTTTGGTAGGATGGATTAGAGAAAATAATGCATGCATTAGCTTTGTGTATTACTAATACCTTGTTTGGTATCCTTTTTCAATCTATGTATAACTAATACAAGCATTAGTTATACATCCTATTTTGTATTATGCTATACATAATTAATACCTAACAAACTATTAATACATGCATAAGGATGGTTAAAGACACAATTGCTCATGAAATCCCTCAAATAGTATAATATGGAGGGTATTTTTGTAAACAACCAATTGTTTTTAAAAATCATATAACGCATGTTATTTCTGATACACCAAACCAAACAGTGGATAAGAAATAATCCCTGCATAACTAATGCAAGCATAACTAATCCCAGCATTACTAATACACCCTATTCAACATTATTCTTATACACTCTACCAAACGACCTCTAAGGCTTATATATTGTCCTTAATCGGTTTTAAAAAAACTCACAGAATGTATCTGGCATTTAATTTTGAATTATTTTTTCAAAATTGCTATGCTGATAATGCTTCTTGTTTGAACTCATAACTCACACTCGCATTTATGGATTTAGTGAGCGAAGTGTGAAAGCATTCTCACCATCTGTTGCTTCCATCGTCCAGTTGTCATCAGCAACGGCCCTCGTTTTACAAACCTTGTTTCTATATTTAGTTCTCTTCTTCCTGGGCGATCAAAACAAGGTGGGTTCACGAAGCGCTCTCAGGGTAATCGCTTAATGCATGTGCTTCTTCATTAGAAGTAAGTAAGAACCTATATTTTAAAGGCTTGAAAGATTTACTTTCTATTTCAAAATTCATCTTTCTTCTTCGTATCTGCATTGGTATGATGTGCTTGAATCAATTCTTTCCCTTTCTTGTCAGTTCTTGATAACTAGGAATGTTTCTTGTGATTTGATTGTTTCCATTGAAATACCCATCAGTCCTTTTTTTGGTAAGTTAATCCCTAGGAGGAAATTGTATGTACTTTGTGTTATAAGCTCTCCTAGCCTCAGTACCCCCTTTTCTAGTTGCAGATCTAGTAAAATCCAGAATCCTCTTTTTTGCTTCTTTGTGTATGCATGAATCCTGAGAACTTGTATATCTATTCTTTGATGAATGAGCGAAATCGTATGATTTGAATTTATTTGACATTATTAATGGAGAGTGATGATTCATATAGCCAACCCAACTTGCTTCAGATTGAGGTGCAGTTGTTGTTTACTTTATTAATGTTGCTGCTCTACTAATGTGAAACATAGATTCATCACCTTGCTTTTTGTGGCTCCAGGATTAAGTGGACAGCTCGATTTGTTCTGGTTCAATGCAAGTCGATCACCAACTAGCTGATCACCCTAACCAGGGGCCACTGGTTCTCGTGCAGCATGCTCCGCTAGTGATGCCCTTTGGTGTAAGCAACATGGAAGGCATTGACCAAGAAATGCAGTTGCTTGATGCTGTCAAACTCAATAGAGTTGAGATGCCTGAAGCGTATCGTGAGTGTTTGAATGATGTAAGAGAAGTCTCTGGACATACTGAAGAGAAGCAGCCAGTATATCAACGTATGAGATGGACAGATGAGATGGTTAAGCTTTTAATTACTGCTGTTTCTTACCTCGGAGATGATGCTTTGTCCAACGGGTTTTTTGTCAAGAAGGGTAAATGGAGAGCCATTTCCTGTGTTATGACTGAACGAGGTCATCATGTGTCTCCTCAGCAATGTGAGGACAAGTTTAATGATCTGAACAAAAAATTCAAGAGACTGAATGATGTACTTGGGAGAGGCACTGCATGTAATGTCGTGGAGAACCCTGTGCTTCTGGAAACGATGGACCTATCTTACAATTTGAAAGAGGAAATGAGCAAGCTCATAGGTAGCAAACAATTGTTCTATCAAGAAATGTGCTCATACAACAATCGGAATAGATTATTCCTTCCCCATGATCTGGAAGTTCAGCAATCTGTGCAGTTGGCTGTGAAGGGTAAATACAAGTATGAAACCGAAAGCATGTTGCAGGATTTGCCTTTGAAGAGGAAGATGAGAGGAGAAAAAAGAGCTTCAAATGTGGCCTGTGCATCTCTAGACTGTACCACTAAAGCAGATCCGGATTTGGTGCAGGATATGCCTCAAAAGAAGAAAGTAGGAGGAGAAAGAGATTTGAACGGTACCACTACATCAGATCCAAATGTGCTTCATCCTGATAACAACGGGATTCACGTTTCTATGAACAATGAGGAGAAAGAAATACAGGATGAGCATATTCTCCCTCGCTTACTACAATTGGAAGAACAAAAGCTACATATTCAGGCCCAAATTCTGGAATTGGAGAAGCAGAGGTTCAAGTACATGAGGTTCTGCAGTAAACAAGACAAGGAGCTACAAAAGATGATACTGGATAATGAGGTTATCAAGCTTGAGAATCAGCGATTGGTGCTTAAACTCAAGCGTGGTGCACCACAGCCTTTTGAGTGAATCATGTACCAGTGCTGCAGTACATGTGGTCTGTACTTTTCCGTCTTGAAGCACCTTTTTTTAAACTTTCACTTTGTATTTTCTCTTCTTGTTCATGTTTGGTTTAGGTTCAATCTTAGTTGTTTAGCTTAGTCCATCAATCAATCTCTATGTTTTCGTGTAGGATGTGCAAACTTTTAATCTCGTCTTTTTCGGCCTTATGACTGAACCATTACTCTGTTGGCACTAATTCCGACTACTTTATTTATGATATGTTTGATACTTCCATTTTGTTTCCTGCTTCTACCTACCTAAATGATAACTGGAAACTCCTTACCCCCTGTGAATTTGTAAAAGGCTGGTTGAGTTATCACTGCCTTTATCACAATGCACTTATGCTGCATCTAGCTTAATCTTAATTGAAGTGATGTTGGAATATTACTAAGAAAAAAAGAATTTCCTTTGGTTCTTATCACTTTGAATGGTGCTGGCATCTAAATTATTGATTGTTCTTCTGATGTGGTTGTATTTTTTCCATCTTACTAAATGCTGCTTGTGATGCTTGACTGGAACGTTGTGTTTCCTTTCAGATAATTACTGGTTGCGATATAGCTAGAGCTCTGGCCAGAACTTGTCTGTTAACTTGTCAATGTTAATCATTCTTTCCTTCTGCTATCTAGAAATTGGGAAGGCCTTATTGTTACACATTTGCGGTATGGTTACTAGTTAGAGAGTGGGGCAAATGCACAATCGCTGTGAGATATTTTACTTTTCTCATGCCTTCTAAGTTCTAACCTTTGAGACCCTGTAACCAACTTTTGATGTGAATAGCTAGTTTCAGACAATGAAATTAACCCTTTGGTGAGAACCTGATGTGGCTTCCTTTCGGAAATTGTAGAACCAAAACATGCTTGACCAGGAAAACTTGTTTCCAAGCAAATTCTTGGCTGTATAGTTGAAGTTGAAGAATGAAATGTAGTGTGTGTGAATGATGAACAAATAATATAAAAAGAGTTAAAAAGGATGAAGAGAACTCCTAGAATTCTAGGAAATCCCAAAGTACAAGATACTTCAAAAAAAAAAGATCCACCTGAAAAATCCAGCCAATATGTTTTTGCTACAATTTATCCTTGACCCTAAGGTAACCAACAAAAAAACATAGGCATCATATCATTGAGGCTGAGCTGAAAGCATGTCTTGTATTAGAGTCTATGATGATTTTTCTTCAGCAGCTGGTTGTTTGGCATCGGTTTCATCTGATACCTTTGCTGCTTCTGTTTTTTTGTCTATGGTTTCCGAGATCTTCTCATCTTTAACTGATGACTCCTTGGCTGCTTCATTCTGTGTCATTCATTTTCAAAGTATATTCAATATTAGTAAACCAACCTGAATATAGTATTACTAAATTTGTAAATAGTCTTATGTTATACTCATTAGACCCAAAGATCAGTTACAATTAACAACTTTTCACATGTTTGATACATACAACAACTGTGGCACAGTCACAAGCAAGTTACAACAACAACATACCCATTAAAATCCCACAAGTGGGGTCTAGAGAGGGTAGAGTGTACGCAAACCTTACCCCTACCTTGGGAGGTAGGAATGTTGTTTCTGAGAGAGCCTTAGCTCAAGAGAAAACACAACACACGGTCAGACAACAGATGATAGAAGTAAAATAATAGTAAAGCAATAGATGACATAAGTAAAGTGACGATGTCAAAACACTATAATACGATAGTTGAAGTACAAGAGATAACATATAGTAACAAAACACAATGAACAAGAAACTACATAAATAAAGAAGGGTACGTGAGACAACGACCTACTACCTACTATCGTTCTACCCTAATCTGTGTCCTCCACAATCTCCTATCTAAGGTCATGTCCTCGGTAAGTTGTAACTGCGTTATATCTTGTCTAACCACTTCTCCCCAATACTTCTTCGGCTTACCCCTGACTCTCCTGAAACCATCTGCACCGGTGACTCCGTGCATCTCCTCTATACATGCCCAAACCATCTTAGCCTCGCTTCACGCATCTTGTCCTCCACTGAGGCCACTCCTACCTTGGCTCGAATTACTTCGTTTCTAATCTTATCTTTCCTAGTATGTCCACACATCCATCTCAACATCCTCATTTCCGCCATCTTCATCTTTTAGACGTGAGATTTCTTGATTGGTCAAAACTCCATCCATACAACATAGTCGGTCTAACTACCACTCTGTAGAACTGACCGCTAAGCTTTGATGACACCTTCATATCACACAAGACTCCGGAGGCGAGCTCCATTTCGTCCATCCTACCTCAATACGGTGTGCGGCATCATTTATATGAGTCTCCAAAGGGATCATCTATATGAATCTCCAATGTACATGTTGCTCGATTTAAACCCGCCCAAGTCCAATATAATCAAAAGAACAACATTAAGAACTAAATTAGTTTCTCGACCACTCGAGGTTCTCTTAAGCACAATCCCAATAAGAACTAGTGGATTCTCGAATCTCAACTTTGAGGAGTGAGATTAATATTTGCAATATTGAATATTGGACGTTGAAATTAGTTATTCATCGAAATTTGATTATTTTAGTGCTAAATTCATGTATGTATGACATTTTTACAAATTTCATGAATTTTGCACTTTACTTCTCACTTCAGGCCCGTTAAAAACATTGACCTGAAGAAGCTCGTCCCTGTTTTTTCCGAAGAGACTTCGCTTCACGCTTATTGATGAAACCTAAGTTTGTGATTATATATGATTATATTCATCAAGTCATTACCATCATTTATTTATACCTCAGTATGCAATGATCCAAGAGAATTGGATTTGTCAATATCCCCAGCCACCTTCTCATCTTCCACCTTTTCTCCATCTTCTCCGTTAACCTGCTTGTCAACGGTGGTCTCCTCCTCCTTTGGTTGCTCCGGCAGAGGGGCAGCCGCGGCATCAGCCTTTATGTCCTTTGGTACACTAGCACAAGCTCCCATTTTCTTTCCCTTTTTTTGGAGGGGGGAAGTGTTGAAAGGAACTCTTTATGTTCCTCTCACAAACTCAAATATAATGCGGATTCGTTGGAGAGCGGAAGGTGGAAAATATATATAATGACTGCAATTGATGAATATTTTTTGCTCCAAATACGAATAATATATATACGGGAAGAATGAAATATGCATTTGAGGTACTTCCGGTTTTCTATCTCAGTCAGAGAAAGTTTTAAGGAAAGTAAATGTTAATTTATGGAATGTTATCAATCACAATCACAAAAAAGACTGGTTCTCATTTCCTTGGACCTCATATATGGTCACGCAGAATTGGAAAATGCATTTATACTTAACAAAAGAGAATTATATATTAAAGAGTGGTGCATAGCAAAACTCATCTTGCTAAAGCAATTTAATAAGAATGTTGTACACTGTGCTTTGCAATAACATGGATAATACATAAATTGATCTGATAATTTGGCATTATCGTTACTATTGTAGTATTACAAAATTGAAAATAGTCTTGCAAGCCATTGGCATTATAGTTACGAAGTGACAAATAATATAGGTTCCGTGATAATAATATTTTCCCCAAGGATTAGGTTATATGATAATGTTTAATTTGACTTATATTTCTTGTATATAATAAATTATTTAGACTTTGATCTAGTGGTAAAAGCGTAGAGGTTCTAAATTTGCTATTTTAATAGAAAAGGGTAGAAGGGTGAATTCATTAATAAATTTGCTATGTTAGTAGAAAAGGGTAGAAGGGCGAATTCATTAATTTCCATTGAGTTTCATACCATAATTCTCAGTTTAAAAAAAATACTTGACAATTAGTTTTATGTTGAAAGTCATTTCATAATGAATAAATTTGAGGAATAGATCAATAAAATCTAGTAGTTTGCAAAACAGAATTTGGACTGGCCTTTACTTCTTTACTTACCTGGCTTCTCCCTTTTCCACCTGTGTACTGAGCTCATGCATGATTCATTCGGGTAAAAATTAGTAACACTATATATACAGACAGTTGTGAAAACATAGCTTATCTCCATACATGTACCCTTTACTTCTCCCTTGAAGAAACCTTTAATCTTCCAAAAAAAAAATGTTGGGTTCTTGAAAGGTTTATGGCTAGCATGGAAAATTTATGCAACGTGGTGCATGAAATGAGGCCTCTTCAGCTTATGGTTATAGGGCAAATGATAACGGCAGCAATGAATATTGTGTTCAAACTTGCAACCAGCGATGGGATGAATTTTAGCATTTTGACCTTTTATCGGTCCCTCTAGCATTCTTCATTGAGAGGTCCACTCCTTAATTCAAAAAATTGTATATGTTGGGCAAAAAACATGGATTTGTCTATGTATTTGGCTTAGGTAGAGTTGTCTAACGTCTAATATTGATTCTTGGAGGCATATGAAATTTATGCTTGCTTTCTTGGAATGAATGTATGGAAGTCTAATGAGTTTTTAGCAAAAATTATTCCTCATCTTTAGGTAAGTTTACTGAGCACCATTTGTCCCTTTGAAAAACTTGATCACATATCGTCCCTCAAATATAAATATAACATGAGCACTATTCGTCCTTTAAGTTTACAAAATGTGAGCACATATAGTCTTAATTAACACAAATTACCTACAAGACACTTAAACTTAAAAACTAACGTTAAATTCACTTCTTTTTTCCTTTTTCTATTTTTTTTTTATTTTTGACCTAGTGTCCGTATCCGTATTGGAGTCTGACTAAATTCACTTACTTACTCGTAAAACCATTTTTAAAATATAATCCTTCTTCGCTTCACCCCCAATTACTCAATTCTCATCTTCCTTCCAGTCTAGCATCAACATTTGAGCCCGATTAAGTTCATTTACTTACACGTGAAACCAATTTTTATAAAATAATTTTGCTCTTTTTTTTAACTTGGAAGATGAGAATTAATTAGTTGGGGTTGAAACAGAGCGGGATTATTTTTCGGGACAAAAAGAGCAATATTATTTTTTAAAACTGGTTCATGTGTAAGTAACTGAATTTAGTCCGACTATAATACGGAAATTGCACACCGTGTGGGAAACTAACAAAAAAGTGAATTTAACGTTAGTTTTAACTGTATTGTGAGTGATTTATGTTAGTTCAGACTATATGCTCTTAAGCTTTGCAAACTTAAAGGACAAATAGTGCTCAGGTTATAAGGACGATATGTGTAAGTTTTGCAAACTTAAGGGAAAAATGGTGCTCAGAGTTATATTTGAAGCACAAAGTTAGACTTACGCCCTAAAGATAAGGGACAATTTTGGCCAAGAACTCGAAGTCTAATTGAATTGAGTTTCTTACAAATGGTTCTACTTTTTCTTGTTTCAGGGGAAAAAGAGTCAAGCTAAAGAAGATGGTTTTATTCCAAGGATTTCTGTGTGGTCTACTTGGGCAAGTTGTTCTATTTTTTATCTTTTTAGCTCTTCTATTGGTTTCTCCTTTTAAGTTGATGCAGCTACTTCTTAGTCTATTTCAAGAATGAAACAGTGCTTGTTCTTAGGTTTCTTGATGTTTTGATTGAAAAATATGTATTGTGTACCGACTTTTTGTATGTTAAGAAATTATAGTGAAGGGGGGGTTTTTGTTGCAGGGGATCAGTAGGCCAAAACATGTACCTACAAAGCTTGGTGTACACATCACCAACTTTTGTCTCAGCCATGTTTAATCTCATCCCTGCCATGACCTTTATTGTTGCCATCATATTGAGGTATTTTTGCGAGGTTTGTCGAGTTTAGTTTCATATTAATTTCAAGCAAATGAGGTAGCTAGTATTATATATTCTGTATTGTCCAGGTTAGAGAGGTTGGGTTGGAATTCTCCAGCAGGTAAAGCAAAGGTATTTGGGACGATCGTTTGCATCAGTGGAGCGATGCTCCTATCGTTCTACAAAGGGCCAGAGATAAATAGGGGGGAAACAAACATAAACTGGTTGCATTAGACACACCATAATGGAGAAAGTAAACCTTTACTAGGTGCCTTTCTTTCCCTAGCTGGTTGTACTTGCTATGCACTAGTGTTGATTGTTCAGGTGAGTTACTGATGAACAATTATGCTTGGAACTTTTAACCTTTGTTCAAAATGTGTTACAATAATATAGGAGGAGGGATGTAGTAATTCAGTAAATACTTTTAATCAAGTCAAGGTATCTCTATTTAGTAAAAGATGAAGCTTCCAAATCAATATTCTTACCAGTTGTGTTTCTGTATATACAGGCTAAGGCGGCTAAGCGATATCCATGTCCTTACTCATTCACCGCTCTATTAAATGTAATGGCAGCAGTTCAATGTTTCGTTGTTTCAGTAGTCGTGGAAAGAGACTGGAATGAATGAATGGAACATTAGACTTCTGGCTTCAGCCTATACGGTATGTGCTAATGAGAATAAATCATATCTTTTCTTTGTAACAACTCGAAGTTAAAATTGAATTGAAGGTGAAGGATGATCTTCTTACACTGTTGAAGTTGTGTTTCAGGGGATTTTTGTTTCTGGAGTACTGTATACCATCATAGCATGGGTTGTCCGCATGAAATGCCCGGTATATGTATCTGTTTTCAACCCTTTGATGCTTATTATGGTGGAAATTACTGGATACTTGTTCTTGGAAGAAAAGTTGTTCCTTGGAAGATATGTGCTTCCATAACAATGCTGAGATCACAAGAAATCTTTTTTTTTCCTTTCCTACACAATTGTTCAGTCACTTCTAGCCAAAAAAAAAAGAAGAAAAGTGAAAACACTACAAAATCTTGACTGTGCAAGATGAAAATGTAATCATGCATGTTGCCTAGTTCTAGCATGGTTATATAATCGATACGAAGATCTTGTTGGGTATTTTTGCTCTATGGTACTTTATAAAGCAGTACGGGAAGTATATAACTATTACAAGTATTCGAAAGGATAAACAAATGTTCAATAGTTCAACTAGTAATTTGAAATTACAATTGTTACACAAGTAAAAACTGGAAATTCCAGTTTTGTAGAAGACGAAAAAATGTAAATTGTTTTCGCTGAGTCGAGTGTAGCACTCTGTCCTTAAGACAATATTGCCCCGTATGTATCCTTTATACGTCCTGGACAATTTGTCTCCCAAGATAAAACAGCAATGGAACACTTGAGCAAAGGAAACTCAAGAGCTACCGTGAAGAATATTGAGTAACGAAATGATGCTTGGAAGTTGTAGGAAGAAAGCTATTTTGGTTGTGTATTTTCGTGCACTGTTTTGCTGCATCTCTTACTGTTAACTCTTCCTCAACAATGGTGTAAGGGGGGTGTTTATATAGGAGAGGGATGGACTGTTTTGCTGCCTGAAAACTGCCTCCATAATAGCCAAATAATGGCCATTATGGAGGTAGTAAAGTCACCAACATAAATGGTGAAAGACCAACGGATTTGGCCATTATAGGAGGAGTAATTCAGCCAAAATAAATGGCTGAATTGAGTGCTAACTTTTCTGTCTTGACCGTGAAATTCTGAACTTGAGGACCAAATCAGACATCTTGAAACTTCGGATGTACAGTTTGGTCCCTGGTTTCAAGATGTACAGCTTTGGTCCTGAGTTCGTAATTTCGACTTCAAGACAGAAAAGTTAAGCACTCAATTCAGCCATTTATTTTGGCTGAATTACTCCTCCTATAATGGCCAAATCCGCTGGTCTTTCACCATTTATGTTGGTGACTTTACTACCTCCATAATGGCCATTATTTGGCTATTATGGAGGCGCTGTGCAAAGAAACACCCATCCCTCTCCTATATAAACACCCCCTTACACCATTGTTGAAAAAGAGTTAACAGAAGAGATGCAAAGAAACAAAGGTACCTAAAATACACAACCAAAATAGCTTTCTTCCTACAACTTCCAAGCATCATTTCGTTACTCAATATTCTTCACTGTAGCTCTTGAGTTTCCTTTGCTCAAGTGTTCCATTGTCGCTTTATCTTGGGAGACAAATTGTCCAGACGATAAAGGATACATACGGGCAATATTGTCTTAAGGACAGAGTGCTACACTGACTCAAATAAAACAATTTACATTTTTTCGTCTTCTACAAAACTGGAATTTCCAGTTTTTACTTGTGTAACAATTGTAATTTCAAATTACTAGTTGAACTATTGAACATTTGTTTATCCTTTCGAATACTTGTAATAGTTATATACTTCCCGTACTGCTTTATAAAGTACCATAGAGCAAAAATACCCAACAGATCTAACTAGCTAGTTCTGATGATGTTGTGCACTGCAGCGTCCTTGGATCAATTGTGATAGTGTGCGGACTATACTTCGTCTTGTGGGGGAAAGATAAAAAAATCAATAAACTCAGCCAGTTGGTGCCGGATAAAGAAGGGATTGACATAAAATCCAGTAGCCATGGTGGTAGTAGCAAAAGGGAGGAAAAAGAAGAAGAACAAGAAGAGAATAAGAGGGATTTCCAGGTTGATTCTGAAATTTTAGGAGGTGCTTACATTTATCACTAGAAGAAGGACTAATTGTATCATCAAGAGGTACCATTTTATTCTTGAATTTATGATGTCCAATAGAGACAGTTTATAAAGCTGCAGTGTGCAATATTAGAACAAACTAGCTAAAGTTTTATATCGATTATATGACAAGCAATTATTATCCTTCAACTTCGCGATATAGAGCAGATATATCACTCGTTAAAAAAATGGCGCATATATAATTCTATCATTTCACAAATGGTGCAAATATATTGACAAATATTTTTTTTAAAATCATTTAACTTATTTTTTAATTAAAAAATATCACATGACTTTAAATAAAAGTCTTACTCATTTTTTTAAAGTAGACTTATTTTTTTAAAACTATGTGATAGTTTCAGAGAGGTTGGTCTTAACAAAAATACTTAACAAAATAAAATTACATTAAAGAGTGGTGCATAGCAAAACCATATTGCAATAACATGCATAATACATAAATTGATCTGATAATTTGGCATTATCGTTATTATTGTAGTATTACTGAATTGAAAATAGTCTTGCAAGCCATTGGCATTATAGTTAAGATAATGTTATATGATAATGTTTAATTTGACTTATATTTCTGGTATATAATAAAGAAAAAATAGTCAAATTTACCCTCCAACTATGCTTTGTAGTTTAACATTGCCCTCCGTCAAATTTTGCGATCAAATTTACCTTTCAGTTAGCATACTTATTAAATTTGCCCTCTCAATAGAACTACTTGAACTCCGCGTCGGATCGCACGTAGACATGTAGGCAACTTTTCTTCATCAACCACTCCAAATTCCTATTTCAATATTCAACTAAAACTCCCCATGACCCGACCCATTTCTTGGTGAACTATCTGGTCAACTCTCTCGGATTTTCAAGAACCGAAGCCATTTCAACAAACACTAAGGTAACTCGTTCAAAATTCAATGAAAATCCTCAAATTGTACTAAAATTCTTCGAACAAAGTGGTTGAGACAAAACTCATATTGGAAAAGTTGTTTCTTTAGTTCCCGAGTTGCTTTTATGTGATGTTGACAAAATCTTAAAGCCAAAACTTGATATTCTTCAAGATCTTGGTTTATCTGGAAATGACTTAGTTAAGGTTATTACAGGAAGTGTTTCTATTTTGGGTAGCCCTGAAGTTTCTAAAATGAAGTTTTGTGTAACTTATCTTAGAAATGTTTTGGATAGTGATGAGACTCTTATCATCTTCTGGAATCTTCATGGGTCTAACTAAAAGTTTAAATGCGGGGTGTATTTGACGTTCTTCTGGAAATTTCTGGAATACTTGGATTTCTTCCCAGGGATGGAAGTTGAAGGAGTGCCAGCAGATTTGAATGGTTTCTCGGTGATTGGTGATGGAGGGGTGGGGTTGTAATTATTGGCGATGTTGAGGGCAGAATCGAAGGGTTTATGGAAGCGGATTTTGTCTTCGATTTCGTTCATGGCGGATGAACTTTTCGGCGTTGATGTTGTTCCACCTTGAGAAGCGGACATCAGTTGCCGATCGGTGGTTGTGTGCTGGAGCTGGTGGTGAGAAAATTGGGAATTGAATTAGGATTCTTGAATCCATTTCACTCCGTTTTGCTAGAAGAAGATAAACATGTGGTGAGAAAATTGGGAACAGTCTTTTCCATGTGGCAAAATTTTTAAGTGCGGTACAGTTTCAAGTCAGATTTTCATCCCGCTAAGATAAATTTAATAAATATGCTGACGAAAAGGTAAATTTGATCGTAAAATTTAACAAAAGATAATATTAAATTATAAAATATATTTGGTGGATAAATTTTTTACTATAATAAATTATTTAAATTTTGATCTAGTGATAAAAGGGTTGAGTTTCTAAATTTACTATTTTAGTAGAAAAGGGTAGAAGAGTCCATTGCCCACCGCTCCCATTCACCCCCTCCCCCTAATTTCTTCTGGTAAGTTCCCATATTATCCCATACTCTTCTCACTACCTTTCTCTTTGTATTCAATCTAGTTTATTTTGATTTCGTGCATTTTCTTCAATTAAATTGGTCGTAGCTATTTTGAAACCTGGTTTTGCCGAGATATTATTTAAAGAAGGTGAAGGATCAAACTGCTGCAGAGGATTCTTTTTAGCCCTCTTTTTGGAGAAGAAGATGAAATCGGGTTGAATCGATGCAGATCAGAAAGAAATGAGTAATTTTTAAAATTGAATTATTTGATTTGGGGATTTTCATCCAAATAAGGGTACATGTGTAAACTTTGTAGACGACATGATATACTTGTTCACTATCATTAGCGAAGGATAAACTTGACAAATAAAATAAAGTAGAGAGATAGATTTGATCATTTTCCCATAAAATCAACAAGCACATTGTGACAAAAAATTGTATCATTGAACTAATTATAGAGTAAAAGTCAATTTGATTATTTTAGTGCTAAATTTATGTATGTATGAATGATATTTTTAAAGTGAAAAGGTGCAAATTTATCTCTTAATTTTGCGATATAGAGCACCCTCGTTAAAAAAAAATGGTGTATATAGATCCCTACCATTATACAAATGGTGTAAATATACATTTTTGTTAACGGATTATTCTTAAAAAATTATTTAACTTATTTTTTAATTAAAAATATGGCACGTGGTTTTTAAGAAAAAGTCTAAACCATTTTTTAAGTAGACTTTTTTAAAGTGACGCAATAATTTTTTTTGATAGGCTGGTCTAGTTCGTTTAAAAAAATAGGTAAACTTATTTTTTAAAAGCCACATAGATATTTTTTAAAACAAATCATACCCGACATACCACAAAAATTACCACATGACTTTTAAAAAATTTACTAAAAAAATAGGTAGATTTAATTTTAAAAGCCTCGTGAGATTTTTTTTAAATTAAAAAATAAGCTAAATAATATTATTATTTTTAAAATCTGTTAGCAAGAAGGGTATATTTGCATCATTTGTGTAATAGCAAGAGTATATTTGCACAATTTGTGTAACCGCATGGGTATATATGTACCATTTTTTTAACGAAAGATATATCTACTCCATATCGCAAAGTTAAGGGGTATAATTACATCTTTGCCCTTTTAAAAATTTACACGAATTGTTAAATTTACTTCGCCCATTAAAAACATTGACCGGGAGAATATATATACAGTCAAACCTCTCTTAACACCATCGTTGGGTCCGAAATTTTTTGACGGTTATAGCGAATGGTTGTTATACACCTATAACAATTGTTGACATTTAAATAATCGTTGGTTGTTATAGGCAAAAAAAATGCATACATTTTTATTTTTTTTATTTCTTTTATTTTTTGATGTTATAAAAGTAACAAAATTATTTAAATTTTAAATCTAAGAGATATGCATACTTCACTTATTAAACATTAAAGAAAGCTAATACAATTTCAATAAATACATAACTTAATGTTTAAAGTTTTAAGCTCTAAGGCACATATTTTAAATATACTTGAAAATTAAATTCTTCATGATTGATGGAGAAAATTTGTGTTTGTAGCTTGTTTAGAAAAGATTAGAAGGAATCAAATATTTGTCTCTTTGTTTGCTCTAAAGAATAGAATTTGTTACTCTTTATTCACATTATTTTTTTTAAAAAATAATTTAATTAAAATAGAAGACAATAATTATTTTAGATTGCAATATATATTCATATGTAATATTTTGTCATAATTATGACATATTAAAGTATTAAATTAAATATTTGATCAAAATCTCTATATTTATTATTGGTAATTATAAATATTCTATTTTTATAAAAATAGTTAATTATTATATTAACAAAAAAAAGATAGGGATAATTTTATAACGAGTGTATTGTTCCTTCACCACCCTTCCACCATTGTTTTTCGCAATAAAATTAACCATTGCTGTTGTTAAACCAGTTTTGTAACCAGCAGTAAACCGACACCCAAAATAATATCTAAAACTGAGTTGTTTCCATCCAAAGATAACACCTGCCGTCGTTGCCTCCATTTCCGCCGGAGCACCCAAATCTGAAAATATTTGAAATAGGATGGAGATGAGAAGAGTAAAAATGAGAAAAAGGTACTCATAGAGGAATAGAAAATAATTGTATATTTTGATCCTTCAGCAATCAAATCTGAAATTAGACAGTCAAAAATTATTACTAAAATAGTGTATGAGTCCGAAAATTCTCTTCACCTAAAATATTTTGTTTGGATGAATGATGAATCTACTACGTACCAAGCTTGTTAATTTGGTGGCTCAGTGAAACTTTCATTTAAAAAGTGGGTTGCCTTGGATTAAATTCTTTTAGGTATCAAAGAATATTTTTCTTGCGCATTGCAAAAAAAAAAAAAAAATATTGGCCATTCTTTGCAAATTTTGGCGTCACCATCGTAGGAAGAAGACAAAGAGAAAAGGGGTTATGCCTTTAAGAAATCTATTTTCTTATTTTTTGTGATAAATAGGCTATAACTTATTTTTATTCTGGTCAAAATAAGTCTAATCCGAATGAAAATTCACAATATCCTCTTCCACTTGTCCACTGCGACATTAATGAAAGGGACTACAACGGGATATATAAATAAGCTTTGCCATTAGAAGGAAAATATTTATCGACAGTCTTATCTTCACACGATAAAACTAAAAGGCATAGAGAAAGTAAAAGATCCAGAATGCGGAAAAGTAAGAAGAAAATAATAGCAGCGTCAGCTATGGCTATGGTGTTTATCATCCTGTTATCGGCCAACATCGACTGTTGAGAATATAATTAAATATTAAAAATGTGTTATATCTAACAGCTTAAGCTTTTAAATGAGATGGACACACAATTCAATATCGACACCGTCGATGCTCAAGTGTCAATTGCTGGGACAATTGTAACACCGGCTGCGTTGGTCTCCCAAGTATATATGCCTTCATATCTCCTTTTTTCCCTTAATAATTGACGATATTGTTCAGATCAATTTATGAGTACTTTAGTAATACCATTAGGAATCGTTTGATTATCGGTTAGAGAGGAGTACTTATTTATGTATCAAAATTCAAAATCAGCGTAACTTTATACATTATTTGGTTAAAAAATGAAAAAAAATATTATTTATATAATATTTGATTGGGTTTTTCTCTTTCAAGCATAAAACATAGCATTGCTAATATAATATTTGATTCATATTTTTCTTTTTCATATAATTAATACATGTATAAGTTCAGATAGAAGATAGAATAAATACTAATAGGAGTATATAAATTTCTATACCTCGCATAATTAATATTTGTATTACTAATATCTACATAACTTTAACCAACTAACTTTCTACACATACGATAATCGGTTAAATCCGTTCATTAGGTAGATGGGACTTATTAGCTGCTTTCGTTGTGATATCTTTAGACCAACGAAAACAAAAAAGGAAATATTATTTACTGTAAAAATTTGTTAATTTTGCAACGAGAGAGTATCTGCGTTGTGACGGAAAGTGCATCATTAAGTGCGGACCAGGTAATTCTATTCTGTTTCCCTTTTCCATCTTCCATTTCTCAGCGTTTTAGTTTTTACTTTTTTTTCTGGTCACTCGTATTTAATTGAACAAATAAAATTCTGTTCAATGGGACAATATGTTAAAGATCACAGTTAGGTGTGTCAAATAGATAGATTGAGCTGAATTTGAATGGGTCGAATAGATTGAATAGAACTAGATCAAAATGGACTAAACAAGGGATGATATCTTAATCCGCCCAACTTAATCCGTTATTTTTACAATTCCTAACTTACATTTAAGCACTCTACTAATACAAGAGAGACTTAAAACATAAACAAATGGTGATTCAAATGCATTATGTTAAGAGGCCCACATCTAATATAGAATGAGAATATAGACTCTTTATATGAATTTTGGACAATACTCACCTACAAGCTAGCTTTGAGAGTTGAGTTAGGCCAAAAATTCATTCTTTACACATTATTTATTAGACATCAAGACCAAATGGGTAGTACAACATCAAAAATACATTTCATGAATTAAGATTGAACATTTCATGGATCAAAATGGGGCATCATCAAGAGTCTATTTGAGTTGTTTTTTATGGGTTAATTTGGCTATAATCCAAATTAGTCCATCATCAAAATTAATGTAGCTAGTCCAAACTCATGAAAACTTGAGCGGGTTACATGAGTTCGGCTCAATTTTGCCACCCATTCACAACTTAAACTAAAACATCAATGGTTCAAATCTCTATAGCTACTCATACCTAATCGTACATTTATCTCCCTTATACTATGTGTTAAAAAACTATTTTGGATTAAGAACCTTGACGTAGAAATTCAGTGAGGGGTGAAATTTTGAATCAAAAACCTAATTTAAGGACTTGAATGAAGAACTATAAATTATTCTCAATAAGAACCAGCTGGAAATCTGATATTGAATTATATTGAAGCTTGATGTACCAAATATTCACTCATAGGTCTTGATTTTCAATTCAGGTAATTAGTTGCTCTGCAATTTATCTTTTTCTATATGTCAATAATTGTAATTTACTACTCCATTAACAAATACCCACTGGGGACAGTTATGTCCATAGCTATGGGCCCATAACTGTCCACAGTGGGTGTAGCTTCTGTAACTGGAGTACTGGACCGTGTGTTGGGCCTAGATCAATCTAATGGGTTATACAATAACAACATGCCTAGTGAAATTTCACATCGTGGGTCTGGGGAATGTAGAGTGTACACAGACCTTATCTCTACCTTGGTAGGTAGAGCGGTTGTTTCCGAGAGACTCTCGTCTCAAGACAGGCATATGCACAAGCAAAAACAAGAGAACAAGAACAAGAGAAAACAGTCAGACACGGTCAAAAAAATTTAAAGCAAAATGAAAATGTTGGTATCAAAAGCGAATACGTAATGATAGCGCATTTTGAAAAAAAGTAACTAACACATAGCAGCAGAAATCAAACTACAAGGGACTATAAATCAATACTACGCCTATTCGTATGATATGCTAAGCAGACCTACAGTAATAACACTACAACTACATGTATGTAAGCGTATGTAGGACTACGCTCGACTACCTACTACCATTCTACCCTAATTTGTGTCCGCCACAACCCCTTATCTAAGGTCATGTCCTCAGTCAGTTGCACATGTGTCATATCCCGTCTAATCACCTCTACCCAATATTTTTTCGGCCTACCTCTACCGCTCTTGAACCCGTCCATAGTCAATCTCTCACACCTCTATACTGGGGCATTTGTGTTTCTCCTCTGCACATGCCCTAACCATCTCAACCTCGCTTCACGCATCTTATCCTCCACCGAGACCACTCTCACTCTATACCGGATATCATCATTTCTAACCATATCCCTCCTTGTATGCCCACACATCCATCTCAACATCGCCACTCTCATCAACCTAATGGGTTATGTTAGGGAAAATTAGAGTTCTTCTATTTTCAGTCATTTTTTTTTGTGTGGAATGTCCTTCAAAAGTATTGGTCTTTAATTTTTGCCCCTCAAACTTGGAATCTTTAATTTTTTTCCCTTCGCCTAAAAAATATAGGTTTTGGATTCGAACCCCTGGTCAAGCAAAAATTAAAAAAAAACGCAAAGCAGAGGTTTGCAACAAAATTAGGCTTATATCGATAGAAGTTTGTCTTTAAGGAATAAGTTTGTCTTTAGGGAATAAGTTTGGGTAAAAGTTTGCCTCATGGCAAACCTCTACCGATTAGGACTAATTTTGCCCGAATAGGCCTGATTTTACCCGAATAGACATAATTTTGCTACAAACCTCTTCCTTGCTATTTTTAAAAAAAAAATTTGTCTTAATCTATTGATGTGTTCAATTTTGAAGGCTTATTAGTTACAGTTAAACCTCTCTGCAACAACATCGTTTATTTCTATATTTTTTTACTGCTATAACAAAATGTTATTATATAATACATATAATATAATATAACATGAAAGATTAGTTCCACAAAAAACATGATTGTTATAGTGAAAAGTTATTATATATAGAGGATGGTTGCACTTACCATTATACAAGTAAAGATTAATTTCCTAGGAATTGTTCAATTTTTATCTGCATGTATTCATTTATTTGTTGCCCTGAATTACAATGTTTACACGTTTTTTTACCATGCAGCTTAAATTGGAATTTTAACTATAAACTTGTTTCGTGGTATTGTTGCGCATATGGCAAAATTGATGGAAATCTGGGTTGAAAGTGTAAAGAATGGATCTTGGGCCTAACTCAACCCCAAAAGCTAGGGTGAGGATTGTCCAAGTCCATGTAAGGAGTCTGTGTTCCCATTTTATTTCCGATGTGGGACTCTTAACACTCCTCCACACGCTCAGACCTCGTTAACTGGAGCGTGGACAATATAATTTGGGGCCTAATATCGGTGAACAAATAATTAGAATAAGTCTGACTCTGATACCATGTAAATGAGTAGATCTTGGGCCTAACTCAACCTCAAAAGCTAATTTGTAGGGTGAAGATTGTCCAAGTCCATATAAATAGTTCATGTTCTCATTCTATTTTCGGCGTGAGACTCTTAACGAAAAGTGGTAAAAGAAAATTACTAGCAAGTTACCAACGGCTATTATTGTCTACTTGATAATAATATTCTTCATAGTTTGGGAAATAAACTTCATAGTTTCGTCTATATGTAATGTATTACACTACTTGTCATACTAGATGCATTGTACAAGTACAACATGATGATGAAAGAAACTACATATTAAAATTATAGCAGCCAGTTGAATTTACCGGTGATCAGGTCAAATCTGTCATCTCTATATGAATTCAAATCATTCTTTGTCATGTTTAATTTACCAAAAGACTAGAAATAAATCGGCTATAATATAAAATAAAAAGAGAGAGGAGAATTAGCTCTATATTTTATTTTGATCCTTTCCTTGTAGCTGAAAAATGATTAGGCTGGTCACGAGTTTGTCTCAAAATGCTGAAATCTATCTCAATGCCAGGTTTATGCCAATTTAATACTAATTATACTTTGATAGGAGTAATATATATGAAAGAAATAATTCTTCGATTATTTTTATTAATGAAAGAGAATATATACAATTTACATATTTTCATAATAGAAAACGTATTCCTATTCTAATCCCAAAATCATATTCTAATAGTACAAGATTCCTATAATTATGGTAAGTGTACAAGACTAATTAATATAATATTTACCTTAAATATTTACAAAGCCTTACACGGCTAAACTGAGAATACCCACGTGATATACACTCATTTTGGTAAGTGTATATCATGTATATTTAACAATGTAATTATCGTTGTTTATTCACTTTATTGTAACTAGGGCTGGCAATGGATCGGAGGTGGATCGGGTGGAGCTCAATCCGCCTCCACCCGGCAACTATGCATCCACCACCCGACCCATCAATCACCCTATTTTTTCTTAATCCACATCCGATCCACCCATCATCCACGGGTGAATCAGGTGGATCGGGTGCTTTGCGGATGAAAATTCTTGGTAAAACGAAAAAAAAGTACATAAAATAACTATCATCATTCTGTTTTTACAAGCCGTGTCTATGCTCCAAACATGCAACCAAAAAAATGGAAAGGAGCCAAAAACCAATAATAATCCGAAGTAACTAAAGTTTAAAGGACAAATTACATGTCACTTCTAATAATACTAATAATTGAGTTTCTAATAATATTATAAAAGGGCTAACCTAATTTTATTAGGAAAAAAAAAGACCGTTGTAATATGTGAAGAAGCTACCATTTATGGCAAAAAGCACATCTGCTTTTGGGACAATTTAAGAGCTTTGGCCAGCAGTTAACAAATCACACAAAATTCAAAAGATGATCTCAAAAGCAATTGAAATATTTTTTAAACAATATACTGCCTCTTCTCTGGATATCAATAACTAACATATTGCCATAATTAACAAAAAGATGAGAATACTAACTCAACATAATTTGTTTTAAGATAAATGAATCAGAACTTAGTTATAAACACCAGAACACTAAAGATCAATGGATCAAACACATATGCACATTTAGACAGGTGATGAAAGACAACAAAGATACAATAAGATAAACGTGTGGATGAATGGTCGGGTGGTGGGTTGGATGTATGTCCACCTGAATCCGATCCGATCCGTTACCCGATTAAAATTTGTGTTTTGTCAATTTTTCGTCCATATAATCGGATCGGATGGATCAAATATCCATCGGGTCATGATGAAATTCCAGCCCTAATTGTAACATTGCAAAAGCCTGCATGTGAAAAGAATGATTAATTAAGTTATAGACGAGTACAATACATATATAGATAATTTGACTTAACCAATACATATATAGATAATTTGACTTAACCAATTCATCATTATACAATGTTTTGTTTAATCATTTGGTATTTGTCCCTATTAATCTAAATTTACGGCGAGTAAAATCTATTTAAAGAGAAAATTTATATACAAATAAACTTGCTATTCAAATCTAATAACATTGTATGGTCATCTTGCTAATTTTGTTACATCACCTGTTAAGTTCTATCTTCAGCTAACTTTGTCCATGGTATTAATGAATATTCCACATGAATTATTAGCTTTCATATGCTATAAAATATATTCATTATACTAAGGAATCACAGGTAAACATAAACATAGCAGGAAAAAAACACATTCAAATAAAATAGTATATCGATGATGACTGATGAGAGGCATTATTTTTTCTCTCTAAATATAATTATTATTGCCGGTTTTAGGTGTCTTGTCATGAATCAGATTCATGATGAGAGGCAAAGCATGCCTCCTCCTTATATGTTTACTACCACGCCCACCACTTTCTTTTCTTATATTTAACCTTTAATTTCCCTTTCTTTCCCTTTAATTTTTCTTCTTTCTCCTCAATTATTTTTTTGCAAATTCAAAAGCCTAATCACAATCCTTCAAATCACCTCTTTAACCACGTCACCATGGCTAGTTATACTAAAAAGAAAAGAACTTTTTTACTTTGTATAATTAAACCTTTTTATATAACATAACTTTAAATGAGCAATAGCTTATGCAAAAAAAATTGTAATCAAGGTTAAGAGTCTCACATCTGATATGAAATGGGAACATGGACTCCTTATATGAACTTGAACAATTCTCACTCTACAAGCTAGCTTTTTGAGTCGAGTTAGGCCCAAAATCCATTCTTTACATGGTATCAGAGTCAGACTCATTCCAATTCTTTGTTCACCGATGTTGGGCCCCCAAATTATATTATTCACGCTCCAGTTAACAAGGTCTGGGCGTGCGGGGGAGTGTTAAGAGTCTCACATCTGATATGAAATGGGAACATGGACTCCTTATATGGACTTGAACAATCTTCACCATACAAGCTAGCTTTTTGGGTTGAGTTAGACCCAAGATCCATTCTTTACATGTTAAGAGTCTCTAATCTGATATGGAATGAGAACATAGACTCATTATATGGATTTGGACAATCCTCAACCTATAAGCTAGCTTTTGGGGTGGGGATTGTCCAAGTCCATATAAGAAGTCCATGTTCAAATTCCACATCTGATGTGAGACTCTTAACACTCTCTGCACGCCCAAATCTTGTTAACTGGAGCGTGTATAATATAATTTGGGGGCCCAACATCGGTGAACAAAAAATTGAAATGGGTCTGACTCTGATACCATGCAAAGAATAAATCTTGAGCTTAACTCAACCTAAAAGCTAGCTTGTAGGGTGAGGATTGTTCAAATCCATATAAGGAATTCATGTTCCCATTTCATATCAGATGTGGAAATCTTAACATGCAGTATAAACATTTAAGAGAACCGACAAATGAATAAGTCATAGCACCGACATTTTATAAAAAACACAATTTAGATCATATTAGTAAAATATGATTTAGGTGTATTACTATAATTGATGCCGGCGCGTTTTAATTTGTTGAAATTAATTAATTAATACTCTTATCGTTATTAAGGGATTAGATATGAGTAACCACTAGGATCTTTGACTCGGTGGTCTGGTTGGTCTAAAGGTTTAATGAAGTTCACGGGTTCAAAATTTTGTACTCCATCTGTCTCAATTTATGTAACACAATTTTTTTTTGGTCTGTTCCAAAAAGAATGTCATCTTTATATATTTAGAAATAATTTAACTTTATGAAATAATTTATAGCCACACATTCATAAAAGACTTATTTTTGACCACACATTTCACACACATTCATAAAAGACTTGTTTAGGACCACACATTTCCAAAGTCTTCCTTTCATTCTTAAACTTCGTGTCAAGTCAATGGTGTCACATAAATTAGGACGGAAGAGTAATTCCCTATTTTTTTTTCAAGTGAAATGCCTAACTGATGGATAAAGTAGTGCAAATTGACAAAATGTGTATCATTTTATATTTAACTTTTTATTTTTGCATGTTATATGTATTTAGTATAATTTTCAATTAAGGAGTGTCATGTAACACCCCTTAGCTTAAGATAGATCGGCCGCTATAAACGAGTTCAAGCTCTTGACATGAGCTTTCATAAAAAATACTCAATTCGATTACAACACTAAATATAGATGCTCTTATGTTATAGAATCATACGTATATAAGTAATTCACTATGTTTAAACGTATTAGGCATATTATTGAAGTGTGTGACTATCTCATTTAAAAATTGTTAAAAAAATATTTTTAATATTTATTTATATTCTCAACCCATATAAAATGTAGCGACATAAACTGATATATTGTGTATAGATAATCGGTACAGATGGATCCATGGCTTTTCAATTTTACACACACATATATTTGTGTATCTATAAGCTTCGTTTGCTCGTATTACACAAGGTACCAACGCACACAGTGAACTCTTCGCATATTAATTCAAAATTCTATATCCGTTTTTAATGTATTCATCAGCTAAAAATATAATAACAAAAAAGAAGCAGCGGCCTGTTCGAAAATATGAGAATACAAGAGAAAAAATAAAATGTATAGTAGAAGAGGGGAAGCAAGTAGACTTGTATTCTACCCCACCAAAAATAATACTTTCTCCGTTTCACAATAAACGATTGTTTAGGTCTTTTAGTTTTTTTTTAAAATAAGTGGTTCTTTAGAATATCAAGAATACTTTGGGTATATTCTTCCAAAATTGACCTTGTTTAAATAATCAACATTCATTAACTACATTATATTTTTCTAGATATTGATTAGGGATAAATTAGTATAATCAACTAAACTCATTAATACTATATGTATACCAAACATTAGGTGAATAGTGGGTCAGATATAGGTGTCTTTTCCACGAAGTTTCAATAGATTGAATTGAACCATGACTTATATAATTCCTAAATTTCTTGTTGGATTTTGTCAAAGGTCAAATTGAATAGTGCAGGAGCAACCCTAGCACTAATAGGGGTATTTGTTAAATCAAAAGTCTATTCATTTAAATTAAAAAGCCTCCACCGCTTGCATGTCGAAAAGAAAAAAACAAATAAAGTTAGATTGCAATTACAATCAAAATGTTTTGCTTTATATTCTGACATGGCTAACCCTATAGCTGATAGCTCTATTTTACTTGTATAACGAGATATATAATAAATATTTACATTGAAATTAGCTTGGTAACTATTGCCATTGACTTTTGTTTCTTCTTTTTTTCTCTTTTTTGCTTTTCGTTGTCTATTCATTGTTTTTTTTTGATAATCCAGGTCTCCAGGCTTGCGCCTGACTACGTCCTGGAGGTAATAGCATATGTCCTTCAACACTATTACCAGCTAAATCACGGGATGTGCTCCGGTAATCAGTTTTCTGGGAGCGTACAACTGATCAATGAGACAAGGTCAAATTCCCCAACATGCAGAGTTTCTTCGTGCTTGCGGGGAATCGAACCCACGCTGTCCCATGCCAGAGCGCCTTATAGCGTCCAGACTTTGCCACTGGACTATGCCCGGAGGACTTGTCTATTCATTGTTGAGTAGACTTTTAAAAAGGGGTTACTTTTATAGGAGAACAGTAGAACACTTAATTTTACTATAGCGAGAGTCAAAGTTAATGAGATAATGGCAACTCTTCAATTTTTTGAAATCGCATTAAAATTTGAAACCGACATGTAAATTGATTATAATGTTGAAGTATGTGATTCTCAAAATAAATAAAAAATCACTCTATACGTTACGAAAATATTTGGACTACATTTTGATCTATTAAGACAAGGAGCAGGTATTTTCTTTTCTTGTTTTCTTCATCCTTTTTAGTTACTGGAGTAGTTAAAATTTTGAGTCATCTTTCTAATGCTAATTTTTAAATTTTACTACCAATTCTCAAATATATCCAATCTGAGCAACACGTAATGGTTTATTTGCGTGTTGTTAGTAAAGTAAATGGATAAGATGCTCAGTAAATTTAGCCATGCTACTATAAATGGAATGGTAACAGAGAGATGAGTGACAAATTTATAAATTATACTAGTATAAGAAGAAACATTTTTCAAATATACAAGTAAAAGAAAAGGTCATACGTCTATAAAAGGAAAAAAGAAAAACTTGAATGCTCGTTAACAACAACACATCATCGTTCATTATAACATTTACTATAACGGCTAAGTTTCTTTTGAAATCAATTTTCACATTATATTATAAATATATTCTATAATATTATTAAAATAAATGGATAAATAACATCATTATAAAAATGTTGAGTGTGTCCTTGGGTCATGGATGGATGAGAAATTTAAAATTATTGCAGCATGACTTTGAATTTGATGGGATAAATTTGCTCTCTTTTGGATTTGGAACTTGGAGTTGAAGGTTTGCAGCGTGACTTGAATTTGATGGGATCAATTTGCTCTTTTTGGAGTAGAAAATTGAAGGTGATATCAGTTGCTAGATATATTTCGTGATTTACTGATGTTAATGGTGAGGGATCGGGAGTATAAAATTCAGAATAGTCTGACAAGGAGGTTAGATATAAAAAAATAATAATATAGTATTTGTGTGTGTAACCCCATTAATAGACTATATTTCTACTCTCATAGTGCTAATAAAGTCCCCCCCCCCCCCCCCTTTGTTTTTTCCTCTTTCCCCTTTCCTCTCTTACCTGTTCTTCTTCTCTCTCTCTCTCTCTCTCTCTCTCTAGGTTTGTTGAACTAGATTTAATGTTGGGTTTGAGTCCGGATGAGAAAGATAGGGACTTGCAGTTAATACACAGAAGCTTATATTATCTAAAAATGTTTTCTTGGCTTTGACCCACTTTTCCTTTCCTGATCTGCTTATCTTATCTCTGAAAATTCTTGGCCTATTGTTGTTGTTCTTCTTCTTTTAAGGTACAGATCTCTGATCTCTGTTTGTTCATCTTCAGATATTATGTCTTTTGGTCTCTGTCGATTTGTTTTTATCTTTTAATTTTCATACTATGTATTTTTACTATTCTGAGAATGTGGAGATATTCTTTGGTTGTCTAGTTTTTTTGGTAAAAATCTTATCTTTTAAGTTACCCCTTTTGGTAAAAATCTTATCTTTTACGCTTGTCATTTTCAGATTGAAGTGTTTTGTCTTTTTTTTTTCTGTTAGGTGAAGAGGGGTGGTTTGTTCTTTGATTTTATTGATCCCAAGTGATACAAAGTTTTTGTCTTTTGGGAATTTGGAGTTTCAATTTTTATTTTGCTGAGAATTTTATCTTTTTGTCTTTGTTTTTAGGTATTCCAAGAAGAAGTTATGGAACTATGATTATATCCTATAGTACTTTGCAGGTTTGTTACCATCTGGACTCTTCATTAGTACCTCAACCTGTATATATTGTTTAAGTTGTAGGTTTTATGTGAATGAAAGCAACTATGTTTTGTACTTGGAAAAAGTTACCAGGAAAAACCTATTCTTTTTGGTCATAAGTAGATGAAGAATGAAATTGGTACTTGAAAGGCTATGCTCATTTTTCATAGATTCAGGTTGTTGTCAAAGTTGTTTATGGAATATGTTTAGGATAAAGCTTGAGAAACAATATTAGATTATATTAGAAACGAATTTGGTAACTTCTTAACTTATATCTTCACATTGAGTGATAACCCGACAAAGAGTTGAACCTTCCTTTCTTGAACTGCGATCTGGTTTTGAACTGCTTGGTTTCCCTGCTGGTGCCAATTTTGCAGTATCAACATTAGCGAGTTCACATCTTTTTAGCTATTACTGGTGGATTTGCTGCAAGACTAGTGACATTTGAAAGAAATTATCTTTTATACTCCTTGTCTTGCAACTAATTTGCTACTAAGCGATGACAACTGGCACGAGGCATCACCTTAAGAATCTAAAGAAGTTGTATCTGATAAAAGTCATGTGATTTACTTTACTAAGGTGCCCATGTGAAGATGTCTCTTTTTACTCTTTATTTTTTTTGCTTTTCTCTTTAATTGCCTTTCTTGCTTTTTCCTCTTCATTTATATTCAGAAATCTATTATTTTACTGAAACACTATTTGTTTTCTTGTGCTTTTGCAGCTGTAACTATTTGTCAAGCTTGCTTTAGATTACTGGAAGCTTACCTGATAAGAAAGAGCAGATAAGCCAGTAACATTTATTCGTGGTTTTTGAAAGCTCAGATGTCGTTCCGCAGTATAGTTCGTGATGTAAGAGATAGTTTTGGTAGCTTATCAAGACGAAGTTTCGATATAAGGCTGTCTGGTCATCACAGAGATAAATCACATGGTTTGTTTTATGACATAAGCGATCAGCCTCCTGTTATCCAAGACAGTTGTTGGGCCAATCTTCCTCCAGAGCTACTTTTTGATGTAGTTAGAAGGTTAGAGGAGAGTGAGAGCACATGGCCCGGTCGTAAGCATGTTGTAGCATGTGCTGCAGTTTGTAGGTCATGGAGGAGTATGTGCAAGGACATTGTTAGAAATCCTGAATTTTGTGGAAAGCTAACTTTTCCTGTTTCCCTAAAGCAGGTACTTCCTTAGAATATTTCTCGTGCTAACTTTTTTCTTTTTTGGATTTTGTGTGCATGTTACGAAATATGCCTTTGTGGTTGTTGCTTGTGTGGTCTGTGGGATCAACCCTAGTGGAAATTCTATTGACCGTTATAGAGTTATATAGTTGTAACGGAACCGACGTGCTAGAGAAGTCTATTGACTAATTCTTTTATTTTCTCTTTTCAGCCTGGTCCTCGTGATGGAACTATTCAATGCTTCATCAAGCGAGATAAATCTAATTTGACTTACCATCTTTTCTTGTGTCTTAGTCCCGGTAAGCTTCACATTGTAGATATTGGCTTGATACTTAAATAGTTTTTACATCTGTTTTACGTATCTCGTCTTTGAGAAAATTTTGTTGATACGATCCTTGCATTTGAGGCATAGAAGGTACTTGCAATTCAGAGCAGGAGGTGAATATTATCTTAGCTGTCTTTCCAATCTCCTGTCAGATAAAACCAGTGGTCCCCCCTCTCCCTCTTCCCTTCCCGCTCAAACCCAAAGGTGAAAAGTGGATGCGAATCAATGTTATTTTAAAGTTTTCTCTACTAATCAACAAATTAGTGTCTAGACATATTTGGTTGAGATGCGTTACTGCTTTAGTTAGTCTTGCTTCATTGCCTACATAATTTCTATGTGAGTAGCAATTGTTCAGGGGTTAATGAATATTTCAACTTTCTTTGTAGCTTTGTTAGTTGAAAGTGGAAAGTTCCTTCTCTCTGCAAAAAGAACCAGACGTATTATAGTCTTGCTTCATTGCCTACATAATTTCTATGTGAGTGGCAATTGTCCAGAGGTTAATGAATATTTCAACTTTCTTTGTAGCTTTGTTAGTTGAAAATGGAAAGTTCCTTCTCTCTGCAAAAAGAACCAGACGTACTACTTGCACAGAATATGTTATCTCAATGGATGCAGAAAACATCTCGAGGTCAAGCAATACCTATATTGGGAAATTAAGGTAAATACGGAAGCTATTCATTTTGTTTTCCAATATCTTTCTTGTCTTCACCTGGTATTACTGTGATGTTTCTGGGAAACTGAATTTAATGAAGAAGGAGAAGCGTGCATCTGATATATTCCTTTTTTCTTTCCCAGTCAGCAGAAATAGTTTCTCTTGTTAGCTAATATATCAACACTAAGGCATGAATGCTGAACTGAAGTTGTGTGGCATCATCCCATTATATGGTCTAGGCTATCAAACCCCTTTCCGGTCTGTTCAATTTCAAGGACTTACACACCAACCCTTTACTAGGAAAAATAAGGTTTTCATTTTTGAGAATGACTTTGATGCTGATGTTTACAAGGCAGAATTTTATTGATCATTAAACTACCTTTGGGTGAAAAGACAGCTTGAAAATGAAAAGGGGGAAAAGAGAAGATAGCAGCGGGGAACATAAAGAAATAAGGAAAGAACCAAGGAGCTTCTTTAAGGATGTCTAGAATATGGAACTTAAACTTAGTGCATTTGATGTACACTGGCTTGCTGATATAGCAGGCTCCTGTGCATCCTTCTGCAGTAGTTTGATAACACAACTCTATTTGCTTAACTATTCTAAAAGATGGATCTAGAGCAATTCATACAATGCAACTTCATAGTGTTTATGATCAGTTTATCTTAAACTAGAGCTGGCCAGCGGGCCGGGTTTGGCGGGGTCGGGTCGGGTCGTGTGAAGGGGGCGGGATCGGGGCTGGCGGGTCAGGCGGGATTTGCCGAAGTCCCGTCCCCATCCCGTCGGAATCGGGTCGGGGTGGGGGCGGGATCGGATCGGGGCGGGATCCAGGCAATTTTTCCTTTTTTAATAACATATGTATAAAAAAGTAAAAACCAATAATTAAACAAGACAAGATAGTTTAATGAAAACATTTCAAGGCTGTTTTTGTGCCTCTTATATTATTTAATAGACATGATTTTTTTGTAATACAAATACAATTGTCGAAATTGCAACTTTGTGGTGTTGTTCAAAAGTTGCAAATTACATAGTAAAATTGCAATTAAAAAAATTACATTCTGGAAAAAACTTGTTCTAGTTTCTTGATAATTTCTTGTGGTTCTTCGGTTGGAATTGGTATTTGTTGGTCAAATTGATCCACGTCGTTTCCACCACCTTCGGATAAGATTTCGTTGTAGTTTTCGTCTTCTTCTTCGTTGATCTCCGGTTGACCGCACCTTCTCCGCTCCGCTCGTATCCAATCTCTGAATAATACTACAATCTCCAAGCTGTCTCCGGCTAATGAGTGTTTGTGGTCTCCTATTTGATATCTGACGACAGAAAAAACGCTTTCAGATGCAGTTGATGACGCTTGAATGTTCAAAACATCTCGGGCCATCATTGAAAGTGTCGGAAAGGTCTTCTCATCCCCCCCCCCCCCCAGTATTTCAGCAAGTCTTCACGTCCTTCTTCATTGAGAACTGCTCGGTACGGTATAGAATCCTGCAAAATAAAAATATCAAACTCGCTAATTTGGTTAGTAGCGGTACGGCCGCACATTCTATTTCTGAGGTTTTTAATACTAGCCGCAGAAACATCATGTCTTTTGTGAGGTTGTGTTGAAGATGAAAAAGATGGTATGGAAGCCGGTAGGTTACTAGCACTTTCTTGTTGGTAAAACCTATATACTTTTTTGCATTGGTCTTCTACGCTAGACAACACTTCTTTAATTTGTTCAATAGGCGGTGGGTGATTTGGATTTTTGGGACTTGGATGTGGTAGTACTTCTATACAATCGTAAATAGTTTCAATAAGTGATTTAGTACCGTTTATTTTAATAGTCGGATTTAATACAACACCAATAATATAAATAGTGGGAATAGGAATAAAATATTTTTTTATTTTGATAAACATTTTTTTAATTGCTTCCATATAAGTTGATTTTTCCATATATTTACTAAGTAATAAAAATATTAGAGCTATATAAAACAACATAGTTGAAATAGTAGAATAATATATACCGAAAAATTCTTTTGTTGCTTGAAAAAATTTCTCTAAAAATACAATAAGTTCGGAAATTTTTACCCAATTGCTATCTACAACCATATCAGCTGAATTTTGATTATGAGGTTAAAAAATAAAGTTGTAGGTTTTCTATAGTAATAAGCAACAAGTAGTTGCTCGTATAAAGAATTCCACCTAGTGGGTACTTTTTCTGAATTTTTTTTATAAGGTAGTTGACAATCGTGACAAGTTCTTTTATATTCTTTTCTTCGTTGTATTCTATTATTTTTAAAAATAAAGTTTATAGCAAATTGTATTTTACTAAAAATGTCTTCAAAAAGTGATAGACCATCCTTTACAATTAAGTTATATATTTGGCATGCACATTTTATATGAAAATGATCTGAAAAAGATGGAGTTAAACTATTTTTTAAAATTGTAATAGCGTAATTGTTAGAAGAAGCGTTATCTAATGTAATAGTCATAATTTTATCAGTTATTCCGTAATAATCGCGCACTTGATAAATATTTTCTGCAATAAAAGTACTAGTGTGACTATCATCTATATATCTATACGCTAAGATACGTTTTTGCATAGACCATTTATAATCTATTCAATGACAAATTATCGTTAAATAATCATGTCCGTTAGTACTACGACCTATATCAGAAGTGATGGCCACTTTGCCATTAAAATGATATAATGAATAACGTAAATACTGTTGATATTCATGTGCAAATTTAAATACATCTCTCTTAACAGTTGATCTAGGAAAATCGTTAAAAACAGAATTATACAAATCTCTAATGTAATGAATAAAACCGGGAGATGAAGGAAATGAAAAAGGCAAACCCTACACAACTATTTTTGCTATTGCTTCCCTATCTCTATGTTTATTGTATTTAGGGCCTACAATTTCTCTCGTCATAGGGTTAATTTTACCCTGTACTTGGTCCGAAACAGTATCAGTATGTGAACTTTGTTCCGATGGAGCGGGCGTTTGCGCACCCGGTTTTGAAGCATCGTATTTGACATACCTAGCTGGATGAGTCCTTACTACGTTTCTCATTAAACCCCCTGTCCACTGTGACCTTTTTCAGTTT